>JAYESA010000004.1:290800989-290988489 GCA_036927795.1 Iris macrosiphon
ACGAGGCGACTTTATAGTGTGCGCATTACATCAAAAGGCGCGTATCGTCAATGAGAACATGTGGGATTTTGCTGAAGTTGATTTGGATGTGCGTTCACAACGTAATCAACACGTATCCGTCAAAAAACCATGTATCAGCTTGTTCTGACACTCGTCATAATTTTTTGTGTGCTTGTCGTTTTGCAATGAAACTTGTGCCATCGGATTCATAGCGTTACGCTGGTCCTGTGACCCTAGTTTGGATCGATTCTGAGAACATTGATGAAACTTTGTTTCGTGGGCCCCACGGCTCCTGTACCCACTCCCCAGCCGAAACCCGAACTCGTATAAAGTAAACCCGTTCAAATAGTGCCCGAGTCATTCATCCACCAGCACCTATAGCAGAAGCTATTCCTTCATGAGCGCTAACCTCCTATGAGAGTGTCCGATTCTGATGGTGCCTATTCAAACTATCTCATAGTGGAATGAAGTACTTCCCCTCTGACGCACCAGAAAGAGTCAAAGGTACCACACGACCATCAACTCAAAGAGCAACAAGAGCTGGAGCTATAGTAGCTTCTTGTTATGGGAGCTGCTGGAGAAATAGGAACTGGTGTTGGAGCATGAACAATACAATATTCAGAGCCTGACCACCGAAGTATTTTAATGACTTTCCACAGAAGAGAGCTTCCACTTCAATACACAAACAAGAAAGACAACTGGCATTAAGGATTAGGTCCCTCTACTAGATTCGATTCGATAAGGGGCTGCTCTTCGACGAATGAGCTTGTGCTGCCATTTTGCTTTATTTTATTTAGGTAAACTCCATATCCCTCTCTCTATTGGTTATGTACATGCACCCTGCTCTGCCTGCCTCTGAAAAAGAATCATTCCTGGTTCCGATTCAAAACTAACATTTCTGCTATTCTAAGCGGATCTAGCTTTCAGCTTCAAAGACCCGACCCAGAAAGCGTTACCTGCTTATTATTTCTCATTCCTAGGAGCTTCCTTGGGAGGATCCTTTATGGACATGGGAGGTCAGTCAAACCGGCCCGACCTTCTCACAGATACCCCCCGCAACCAATGTGGGCTAGTAGAGGTCCACTTGCTTCACTGACCTACCCCACGCCTGCTGCCTCCCCATGGTTTCAGAGTCGGTCGTGTTCTCTAGGGTTTCGAGCATGAATCAATATCTCTATCGGTGCATAGGTAAGGGGCCGTCGTCGATCACGCTTATCTGGCCTAAGAGCCAACTAGAGGGAAGAATAGTTCAGTTCTTCCTGCTTCCCATTTCTACATCATCCATCTCCACTATCCTATTCGCTTCTTTATGGTCCATCCATACCAGTGAGTTAGTTCTGTCGGGGTCTATCTATCCATCTATCTTCCACTTCAGAACCAATCCCTCCTACCTCAATCGTTACCTATCTTCCATCTTCATGGCCAGGCGATTTGGGAGGAGTCCTAAGAGATCATGAAGGGGGGCAGGTTTTTCCAGAGGCGTGGGTTATAACACGAGGGCGAAGATTCTAAGATCAATGAATGGGCATCGTTGTAGCTTGCCGGCATTAGGAAGTTGTTGATTGAGGGCGATGCAAAGACGGTCATTGACCTCATCGCGGGAACCACGCAGGGTGGAAGGCAGAGCCTTTTCTTTCAGATATTAAGGTGTTACTAAGCCATTTAGATCAAGGCCAGCCTGAGAGATGTAGGAATGTCGAAGAATAGGTTCGTCAGGCTCATCAATGGGGCTTTGTTATATGGTCAGAAGATAGGTAAACTTTCTTTCTGTGAGCATTGTGTTTATGACAAAGAATGTAGGGTAAAGTTCAATACAGCTGTTCATAGAACTAGAGGTGCAGTGGATTACATTCAATCATATCTTTTTGGTCCTTCTCCTGTTGTGTCAAAGGGTGGTGCATAGTATCTGTTTGTTGACTTTCATTGATGACTATTCAAGGAAGGTGTGGATATCTTTCTTGAAGCGCAAAAGTGATGTATTCGTCACCTTTAAGTAGTGGAAAGCCTTGAAGCAGACATTCAAGTTACTAATGCCTCTCTATAGAGCAACTGCACCTTACCTTGGCTTCCTCTAGAGGTTCCATAAAGGAAAGAGACGGGAGAGGGCTTGCTAACAAGGTAGCGACTACAACATTGCTTGATCGAAGCATGGTTACAACATTGGTTTCAACTTCCTAATGCTAGTTACCAAGGAGAACTACAAGATTGTTGTCGAGATTCTATGAGGTCTACCTGAGCATCCACTGTCATGCCCCGGCCCCGAAGGCCACCCGACCACCATTCCCCCGTCGGGCCGGACGCGAATCACCGTGCCTCGGTGCTCCCGCGGGGCGCGTATGGCGTTTGATACCGGGACATAATGCCGTGCGAGCCTGGGGTTGCACCCGCACAAAGCAACGTCGTTAAAGTTTGGCTATCATAGCATCAATCGAGTAAGCAGCGGAGGGACATTGTTGCAATGCAATTTAGCCAACTGAGTATTTGGGGCAAATCGAGGGACTGGGTTCTCTGTTTACAAAGGCATCGTTCCATACATTATGCCCCTCTATACAATAGCAAGCTCGAGGCAACCGAAACCAGATTTCTGGGTCTTGGGGATGAGGCTCGCCTATCGCTCCCTCGGACGATCTAGTACCTACAAGCAAGTAAATTGTTGGTAGGTCAGCACTTTTATAAGTACCGGTGAGTATAAACAACTGAACAGAAGCAAACATTCACTAAAACCAACACTAAGTAATCATGTTATAAAATACTACATTACTAGTGATCTTTCTAGTTTTACCTGTGTTTGTTACATACAGCAGAAGAACGGAGTCATATTACTTTCTTTTGGAAACATCTTTAAAAATAGAGTTTCATATTCGATATAAGCAAGAAAGCAAGACAAGCCGATTGTTCTGTTATCAGGGTGTGCGCAGCGTGTCTCATGAGTTAAACTCAAATACTCTAGGGACAAATGCACATCTAGGAACAAATACATATCTAGGGGCAGTCCTCTACCAAGCCAACACAATGAACTATCTTATATGCAATGCGGTCCCCGAGGAACTCAGGATCGGCAGCGGTTGATCCAACTAACCAATGACTCATTTATCTTATGTTATTGGCAGTTGTGACACATGGTTGCTTTTCACTATCTCTGTAGCAGCCGTGACACATGGTTCAGCTCTCCACCAATAGCCATTGTCCGACCGATGCGAATGCATGAAACACTATCAAATAAACTCTAGGATGCAAACGAGACGAACTATCAGACCATATTTCTTTGTTACGGCAAGCCGTCTTATCTTTGAACACATTGAAGCACACGATATGGTTCTCTTGGAGCACAGGCGATAGTGGAACATGTTCATGCAAACTCTTAGTCTTAGACAAGTGTTTCAGGTTCTCTTAGTTAAGCAGGCAAGTTTATTTCAAAGACAAGCTAGGTGAGTTCACTTATTAGCATGCAAGACAGGTTATATCATTCTATTATGAAAACAAGCATTCAAAAACTCAGATTCATTATTAAGGCGTGCAAGAATCAGAGAACAAAGTTCTGCCCCCTCACATTGATACATAATGCCGATGCGGAGCGGGGCATTACATCCACATCCCAATTTGTCCACCTTCTTTAGCCACCTCCTGAAACCGGTTGAGGAATCCTTCCCATCCACTTTGCCGAGCTTTCTTCTTTCTTCAAGAATAGAAGGTGAGCCAAACCCCTTAGAAACCTAAGAGGAGACAAGGGATTGCTAGTTTTATCAGAACATAGGAAAGTGGAAATCCTTGCTCAACTGAGAGAAAAAAATGGATCTTATCTTGATAACAAGTAGTAACTCCGGCTAAGGCCCCTTAAGAAACTCAAGAGGAGACTAGGGAACAAGGCTTCCTTGCTCGGATGCCATTGGAGATGCTCTAAGACTACTTAAGAAGGTAGAGGACATCTATAAGACCTCTACAGAGGAATAGAGCCACACAACGATGGCTTACAATGGGGAAAGCTGCCTCAGACAGGTCTTCAGGGACAAACAAGAAGGATGGGCAATAAGAAGGAATTAGATGACTACAAGCAAGGAAATGTGCGGAGCGAGAACCTTACGGCTCTATGCCTTGGTCTTCATGGTTGTGGCTATCTTTCCTTCAGTTGGTTAGGTGCGATCCGAACTACCAGGTCTTTCATCGGAAGAAGGTTTTCGTTCTATTGAAAGAAATAATGGCAAGTGAAGTGATTCGCCAATAGAAAGAGCTTATTCACTAATTCGTAAACAATTTATTTGTAAACTACCTCTGCTTCGCAACCAGTGTTTCAAGTGCCAATTCCAAGCTCTCCAACGGCAGCATTCCAAGCAACCCTAACCAGCAGCGCTTCCTCGAAGGGGAAGTAAGCACCGAAGATAGATATATTGTAAGCCAGCAAGGTCGATTACCGAAAGTGAAGTTACAAAGCGCCGCAATCCTTTATAGAATATAGAAGAAAGGTGATTTATCAATGAATAAGCATAATCAAGGAGAAAGACGAAAGAATAAGGAAATACGTAGTATCGAACGGGTATTATTTAATATCTCACTTCGGGTGGGCAAGTTAAGTAAAGTTCAGTTTAGTAAAGTTAATCAAAATTACTCAATCTATCTAGTAGTGAATCGGAAACCCTTCCTCTCTCAAGTAAAGGGTACGAAGTAGAAAGACAACGGTACGGTCCACCAAAGATCAATTAGCTAGGCTGTTCCCAAAGGAAATAGTTATCTGTTCGCGATTCTTAGAAGTTGTTCCCCACTACTAGGCGTCTCCTAAATGAAGCTTTGCAAGTCTTAAAACTCCCATCACTTATAGAAAGGAAGTCAGACAATGGCTTTCTTATTGCCCACTGGAACTTGACTCACTTTTCTCATATTTAGTTTCTGCCCTGGCAGAAAATGAAGCAACCTTTATCCATTCCTAGGCATTTCTAATTACGGATTAGTTCAGTGTGTGAGTGAGCTAGAACGAACCGGAAAGGAATATAGGAAAGCTTGCTTAGGAGGACGAGAGGTTAAAGAAATAAGAATAAGGAATTCGATCTCAAGGTGTGTCACGCCCCAGTCCCAAAATAACGAGGGACTGGACACGTGGCAATGGCCAGCAGCACGCACCAATTGACAACCCAATTTAATGGATCCATCAGGGTATGCTTAAGCTGTAGTCTAACAATAAAAAGATCAAGTATTACAAGTCGTAGTCTAAACTAATCCCATCCACAACAGATAATCACAGATCAGATGCCAGAATAATGTAAATAGAATAAACTAACATATCTCAAATAAAGCATCTCGGGGAACAATCCGAGAACAAGTTTGATACATCAATGCAATAGACAGGAAATAAAGGAACTGGGAATAGAAACAAAAATAACTGACTGTATAAAGGCAATGCTCAGGAGAAATCCTCTGGCACGATCTCGTTCTCCGGTTCTGGTACAGCTCCTGGAAGTGCTCCTGTACGGTATATCTCTGGATGGATCTCTTCGGCTATATCTGGGGACATAATCCGGATCCAGGTCCTCAGGGGACATAGCAAGGTACAGATAATACAAGCCATAATAATGCAGTAAAATAGTTAATGAAATAAACAGGGTAAATATGTAACCATCTATGTGAAATGCAAGTGAGAGCATCACTAGTACTCAGGCTGAGACCGCTACAAGCTCTGTGTCGGGGAGCCGGTAGCAGTAATAATACGTAACGGGCCAAGCTCGGTTTAGAGTCTTGAGCCTCACAATAATAGGGGTTTTATATATATATAATCAACCTGTAGCCTGTGTGTCTCTCCCCACCCAATGTAATCACACGTCTCATGTCCACGACGCCTCATGTCCATGTCACGCAAGATCATATCTAATGCAGCAAGTCATAATAAGCTCTAAGCATAAATATAAAGAATATGTCATGAAACATGTATCCTATACAGAATCACCATGAATGTCTCAGGAAGATTCTGTCTCATGAATAGTGTCAGGTGTCCTGGGTTATGATGTACTTGATAAGACAAGTACAAGAAATATCGGGTCTCGGTATCCATGTCTAGATGACAATACACAACGTCGCGTACGGTGTTGGCACCCGACTATGAATCAGACGCTAAGTAAAGTCAAATGGTCCTAGGTCAAGCATGAACCACAATATATATATATAAGCCAAGGAAATGAGTAACAAAGACTGCAAGTTTTTGTGAGGTACACTTGCCTGTGGTTCTGGCTCCAACTGTAACTCTGGTATTCGTGCAATCTCCAGGAATGTCTCCGGATGCTGAAACAAACATCACCATCAGATCCAGAAAATATCAATCAGCTAGAAATGCCTATCCTTGAGTCCAATTTGGAGACAAGGGCAAATATGACAATTTCGGGTCAAAGCGGGGCCCACATGTGGCCCGCTTCGCACCGAAAAATGTGTCAGGGACAAAGGTCTCCAAATTTGTCAAACTTAGTGTCAACAATTTAGGAACGATGATACGAACCCAACG
Organism: Iris macrosiphon; assembly: GCA_036927795.1. Taxonomy (NCBI): domain Eukaryota; kingdom Viridiplantae; phylum Streptophyta; class Magnoliopsida; order Asparagales; family Iridaceae; genus Iris; species Iris macrosiphon. The sequence goes on from JAYESA010000004.1 coordinate 290,807,471, forward strand.
GAACTTCTAGAATTCGATTCCGATGAGCCGATCACAAAATCGCACGTCAAGTGGAGCCTATGGGGCCCACGATACGCGATTTTGTCAACGTTCTCAGAAACGAACCAAACTTGGGTCACAGGACCAGCGTATTTCTACGAGTCCGATGGCACAAGTTTTGTTTCGATCCGACGTGTGAACACAAAGTTACAATGAGTTCCAGGACTGACGGATACGGGACGGTGTCCGCGGATACGCGTTGATTTCAGTGTGCACGCACATCCAAATCAACTTCTGCAATATTTTGCACGTCCGTATCGACAGCGCGCACGTATCGGTAAAGACCGCACGCGACCAAGTCATCCCGTTTGGTGGAGCGTACTCAGTTCCGGGGTGAATCAGGGCATTATTTTTCCTGTTTTTGGATCACGGTTCGCGATCGCCACAGGACGCGATGCACTGAGCGGGTTGCACGGGCACCGAGAGGGTCACGCAGGATTCGCGATGCAACAGACGAAATCGAAAATGGTAAACGAGAAGAGAGAAACGGGTACCTGAACAGGGCTCGAAAAACTGCATTTTCTCGTGTCCGACACGACACGAAGGGGCCGTGTTCGAGTCGAACCCAACCCTAGGGTTAGGGTTCCGAGCTGCTGGTCGGGGCTGCGGTGGGGGAGGCCGGCCGGAGGGTGCTGGGGCGGCGCTGGCCGGAGGCGGCAGCGTGCGGCAGGCGGCCGGAGGCGGCGTCGGGTGAGGGAGGCTCGGGGTCGGCTGCTGAGGGGAAGGAAGAGGAAAGGGAAGGAGGAGGATAGATCGGGGCTGCGGTGAGGCGGTGGCGGCGTCGTCGGCTCTAGCAGGGGGCGGGGTACGGCGGCGCTGGCGGCACGGCGAGGGGAGCGGTGGCGCGGAGGGAGCTTGAGGTCGGAGGGAGGAGAACGGAGGTGATTTATATAGGGAGAGAGGCCGAGGGGCGAAGCCGAGCAAGGCGGCGGAGGAGGCAGATCGAGGGCCGGGCAGCACGGAGGGGGCGGCGACGTGGCCGGTCGTGCGGGCGGAGCGGCCGAAAGCGCGGGGAGCGGCGGAGGAATCGGGCAAGGGGAAGGAGAGGGTCTCGCGGGTTTGCGGGTGGCGGGTTTAAGGGTTCGGGTTGGGTCGGGCGGACCCGACCCGACCCGCTAGGGCGGTCGGTCCGGTTCAGCCGGTTCAGCTGGACTTAGTTCAGGCCGGTTCAGGCCGGTTTGAACCCGGTTCAGCCCGGTTCAATTTTAATTTAATTTTAAAAATAGTTTTCGGGCTTTTAAAAATATTTTCGGGGTCCAAAAAATTACCCTAAGTCCAGTATTTTATTTTACACCCAAAAATATTATTTACATAATATTTTAATATAATTTTAAAAACATTTAATTTTATTTAATGCCAAAAATACCTTGTTTTTAATTAGCAAAAATTTCTAAAAATTCCAGAAAATTCTGAAAAATCTAGTTTTGAAAATCTTGAAAAATTAGGCAGTTTACAATCTACCCCCTTAAGAGGATTGCGTCCTCGCAATCTAAGAATAACCGATCAACAGAGATGGCACGGTTGCAAGCATTGTTCGAAACACATCACAAGACACCTAGGAAAAATATCGTTTCCCTAAGAATAAAAGTTATGCACTTTCTAGAGTAAAGAAAATCTAGTTAAAGCAAAAAAACTACAACTTTTAGAAAAATTGGGTTATTATTAACAAGTTCAAATTACTAGGTTGGGGCTGAGGTTACGAACCAACAGGCATGAGCTAAAACAATACTAGAAACGGTAGCTACGAATCACTTACGCGCATTAGCTACTCCAAGAGTCTGCGCGTTCTCCACGGTCATCGCGAAAGCTTGTCCGCGTCCTTGTGGTGGATTCCTCTGCTGCTGCTGGGCCTGTTGGAAGAGTGCTGCTTGTGGTGCCAAGGGTGGCCTCGGTTCGGGTGCTGGTAGAGCTTGTTGGTTTATCACAGCATCTCGTGGTGATCTTGTCGGAATCTCGTCGCTTGCTGGTAGATCCATTACTCTGCATCCAAAATAAACGATAAGAGGCACACAGGAATCAAGGCAGGATGCAAGTCAAGGAATTAATTCGAATCCGATATAGATATCAAGAACGTTTCAAGCAAGTGGATGAGATCCTAAAAACTTATCCTATTCTTTATTGTAGGCCTGTTCGGTCCCTAAGTTGAAACCGAACAACTTAGTCGTGACCTGCATGGGCCCCCACAAAAACTATGTCATGCCCCAGTCCCAAAATAACGAGGGACTGGACACGTGGCAATGGCCAACAGCACGCACCGATGGACAACCCAATTTAATGGATCCATCAGGGCATGCTTAAGCTGTAGTCTAACAATAAATAGATCAAGTATTACAAGTCATAGCCTAAACTAATTTCATCCACAACAGATAATCATAGATCAGATGCCAGAATAATACAAATAGAATAAACTAATATATCTCAAATAAAGCGTCTCGGGAAATAATCCGAGAACAAGTTTGATACATCAATGCAATAGACATGAAATAAAGGAACTGGAAATAGAAACAAAAATAACTGACTATATAAAGGAAATGCTCAGAAGAAATCCTCTGGCACGATCTCGTTCTCAGGTTCTGGTACAGCTCCTGGAAGTGCTCCTGTACGGTATATCTCTGGATGGATCTCTTCGGCTATACCTGGGGACATAATCCGGATCCAGGTCCTCAGGGGACATAGCAAGGTACAGATAATACAAGCCATAATAATACAGTAAAATAGTTAATAAAATAAACAGGGTAAATATGTAACCATCTATGTGAAATGCAAGTGAGAGCATCACTAGTACTCAGGCTGAGACCGCTACAAGCTCTGTGTCGGGGAGCCGGTAGCAGTAATAACACGTAACAGGCCAAGCTCGGGTTTAGAGTCTTGAGCCTCACAATAATAGGGGTTTTATATATATGATAAGCCTGTAGCCTGGGTGTCTCTCCCCACCCAATGTAATCACATGTCTCATGTCCACGACGCCTCATGTCCATGTCACGCAAGATCATATCTAATACAGCAAGTCGTAATAAGCTCTAAGCATAAATATAAAGAATATGTCATAAAACATGTATCCTATACAGAATCACCATGAATGTCTCAGGAAAATTCTATCTCATAAATAGTGTCAGGTGTCCTGGGTTATGATGTACTTGATAAGACAAGTACAAGAAATATCGGGTCTCGGTATCCATGTCTAGATGACAATACACAACGCCGCGTACGGTGTTGGCACCCGACTATGAATCGGACGCTAAGTAAAGTCACACGATCCTAGGTCAAGCATGAACCACAATATATATATATATAAGCCAAGGAAATAAGTAACAAAGATTGCAAGTTTTGGCGAGGTACACTTGCCTGTGGTTCTGGCTCCAACTGTAGCTCTGGTATTCGTGCAATCTCCAGGAACATCTCCGAATGCTAAAACAAACATCACCATCAGATCCAAAAAATATCAATCAGCTAGAAACGCCTATCCTTGAGTCCAATTTGGAGACAAGGGCAAAAATGACAATTTCGGGTCAAAGCGGGGCCCACATGTGGCCCACTTCGCAACAAAAAATATGTCAGGGACAAAGGTCTCTAAATTTGTCAAACTTAGTGTCAACAAGTCAGGAACGATGATACGAACCCAACGGAACTTCTAGAATTGGATTCCGATGAGCCGATCACAAAATCGCCCGTCAAGTGGAGCCTGTGGGGCCCACGATACGCGATTTTGTCAACGTTCTCAGAAACGAACCAAACTTGGGTCACATGACCAGCGTATTTCTATGAGTCCGATGGCGCAAGTTTTGTTTCGATCCGACGTGTGTACACAAAGTTACAACGAGTTCCAAGACTGACGGATACGGGACGGTGTCCTCGAATACGCGTTGATTTCGGTGTGCACGCACATCCAAATCAACTTCTGGGAAATTTTGCACGTCCGTATCGACAGCGCGCATGTATCGTTGAAGACCGCATACGACCAAGTCGTCCCATTTGGCGGGGCGTACTCAGTTCCGAGGTGAATCAGGGCATTGTTTTTCCTGTTTTTGGATTGTGGTTCGCGATCGCCATAGGACGCGATGCACCGAGCGGGTTGCACGGGCACCGAGAGGGTCATGCAGGGTTCGCGATGCAACAGACGGAATCGAAAATGGGTAAACGAGGAGAGAGAAACGGGTACCTGAACGGGGCTCGAGAAACTGTATTTTCTCGTGTCCGACACGACACGAAGGGGCCGTGTTCGAGTCGAACCCAACCCTAGGGTTAGGGTTCCGAGCTGCTGGCCGGGGCTGCGATGGGGGAGGCCGACCGGAGGGTGCTGGGGCGGCGATGGCCGGAGGCGACGGCGTGCGGCAGGCGGCCGGAGGCGGCGTCGGGTGAGGGAGGCTCGGGGTCGGCTGCTGAGGGAAAGGAAGAGGAGAGGGAAGGAGGAGGCCGGCTCAGGGCTGCGGCGAGGCGGTGGCGGCGTCGTCGGCGCTGGCAGCGGGCGGGGCACGGCGGCGCTGGCGGCACGGCGAAGGGAGCGGTGGCGCGGAGGGAGCTTGAGGTCGGAGGGAGGAGAACGGAGGGGATTTATATAGGGAGAGAGGCCGAGGGGCGGAGCCGAGCAAGGCGGCGGAGAAGGCAGATCGAGGGCCGGGCAGTGCGAAGGGGGCGGCGACGTGGCCGGTCGTGCGGGCGGAGCGGCCGGAAGCGCGGGGAGCGGCGGAGGAATCGGTCAGGGGGAAGGAGAGGGCCTCGCGGGTTTGCGGGTGGCGGGTTTACAGGTTCGGGTTGGGTCCGGCGGACCCGACCCGACCCGCTAGGGCGGTCGGTCCGGTTCAACCGGTTCAGCTGGACCGGGTTCCGGCCGGTTCAGGCCGGTTTGAACCCGGTTCAGCCCGGTTAAATTTTAATTTAATTTTAAAAATAGTTTTCGGGCTTTTAAAAATATTTTCGGGGTCCATTAAATTCCCAGAAAATTATCCTAAGTCCAGTATTTTATTTTACACCCAAAAATATTATTTACATAATATTTTAATATAATTTTAAAAATATTTAATTTTATTTAATGCCAAAAATACCTTGTTTTTAATTAGCAAAAATTCTCGAAAATCCCAGAAAATTCTGAAAAATACAGTTTTGAAAATCTTGAAAAATCAGGGGGTTTACAATCTACCCCCCTTAAGAGAATTGCGTCCTCACAATCTAAGAATAACCGGTCAATAGAGATGACACGGTTGCAAGCATTGTTCGAAACACATCACAAGACACCTAGGGAAAATATCGTTTCCCTAAGAATGAAAGTTATGCACTTTCCAGAGTAAAGAAAATCTAGTTAAAGCAAAAGAACTACAACTTTTAGAAAAACTGGGTTATTATTAACAAGTTCAAATTACTAGGTTGGGGCTGAGGTCACGAACCAACAGGCTCGAGCTAAAACAATACTAGAAACGGTATCTATGAATCACTTACGCGCATTAGCTACTCCAAGAGTCTGTGCGTTCTTCACGGTCATCGCGAAAGCTTGTCCGCGTCCTTGTGGTGGATTCCTCTGCTGCTGCTGGGCCTGTTGGAAGAGTGCTGCTTGTGGTGCCAAGGGTGGCCTCGGTTCGGGTGCTGGTAGAGCTTGTTGGTTTATCACAGCATCTCGTGGTGATCTTGTAAGAATCTCATCGCTTGCTGGTAGATCCATTACTCTGCATCCAAAATAAACGATAAGAGCCGCACAGGAATCAAGGCAGGATGCAAGTCAAGGAATTAATTCGAATCTGATATAGATATCAAGAACGTTTCAAGCAAGTGGATGAGATCCTAAAAACTTATCCTATTCTTTATTGCAGGCCTGTTCGGTCCCTAAGTTGAAACCAAACAACTTAGTCGTGACCTGCATGGGCCCCCACAAAAACTATGTCACGCCCCAGTCCCAAAATAACGAGGGACTGGACACTTGGCAATGGCCAGCAGCACGCACCGATGGACAACCCAATTTAATGGATCCATCAGGGCATGCTTAAGCTGTAGTCTAACAATAAATAGATCAAGTATTATAAGTCACAGTCTAAACTAATCTCATCCACAACAGATAATCACAGATCAGATGCCAGAATAATGCAAATAGAATAAACTAACATATCTCAAATAAAGCGTCTCAGGGAACAATCAGAGAACAAGTTTGATACATCAATGCAATAGACAGGAAATAAAGGAACTGGGAATAGAAACAAAAATAACTGACTATATAAAGGCAATGCTCAGAAGAAATCCTCTGGCACGATCTCGTTCTCAGGTTCTGGTACAGCTCCTGGAAGTGCTCCTGTACGGTATATCTTTGGATGGATCTCTTCGGCTATACCTGGGGACATAATCCGGATCCAGGTCGTCAGGGAACATAGCAAGGTACAGATAATACAAGCCATAATAATGCAGTGAAATAGTCAATGAAATAAACAGGGTAAATATGTAACCATCTATGTGAAATGCAAGTGAGAGCATCACTAGTACTCAGGCTGAGACCGCTACAAGCTCTGTGTCGGGGAGCCGGTAGCAGTAATAACACGTAACGGGCCAAGCTCGGGTTTAGAGTCTTGAGCCTCACAATAATAGGGGTTTTATATATATATGATCAGCCTGTAGCCTGTGTGTCTCTTCCCACCCAATGTAATCACACGTCTCATGTCCATGACGCCTCATGTCCATGTCACGCAAGATCATATCTAATGCAGCAAGTCATAATAAGCTCTAAGCATAAATGTAAAGAATATGTCATGAAATATGTGTCATGACCCAATTCCGTAGAATCAAATGAGGCGTCCCCCGAATCGTGACCGCCGTGCGGGCCTGGAGTTGCGCCCGCACAAGGCTTTAATGATTTGCATAGCAAGCACATATTCAGAGTACGCAGATAAATTGAAACACAGATTGAAACATAGAAAAGTTCTCTTTATTGATAATAAACATCTATTACAAACTCTTGAACGAGTTAGCTAATATGCCGAACGGCTTACAAAAAAGATGACTCAAAATGAGATAGCAGTCCTGTATATTACATCCTTTTATAACTCAAAACGATATAGACCTCCAGGCTGGAGGACGGCTTTGCCACGGAGCTGCATTTTGTGTATGTAGAGTTGCAAGCTCCGATCTTCAAAATGCTTCAAGGGCGCGGTGAAGGTGCGCTAACAGCTTGGACTGGATCGGGTAGACGACTTCGGCTCCTCGCTCGGTTCGCCTTGGTACGGAGAACCTGTTTCAACGAGGGTCAGCATATCGAAACATGCTAGGGAATGCGAGCTAGCCGAACTATACCAATCAATACATTGTTTAGTGAAGCATGCATATTTTATGGGTTTCTATCTTGCCTTAGTTCATTTACAAGTAAGCAGCATATTGAATTTACTGAAATGAACGTGCCACCGTTAGGTGGATTTTACCTGACCGTCTGAATTACCTGCACAATACTTACCATGCCTTTCCTGCCACGAAGACACAAGTTAGTATGCAACAGGTTTAAATATACACGTTGAACACACGATGCATTGCAAGCCATATTCACACGATAAACACACGAGGCGTTGCAAGCATATACACACGAGGATCACTGGCTTGATGCCATAATGGACTAGTCATGGACAAGGATAGCATGCAACGGGAAAATACGAGGAGCTCAGAAAATACGATGCGTTACAAGTTATCCCGTCCGCACACGATTGACTATAAACACAAAGTCTGCCCGGATCGGATCGGTGCCAGTGCCCCAGCGACCGTCCGCAGAACTTATATCCTTGTGCACAAGTTGTCCATGATCGAACACACGATGTTTAGTTAAGTTATCATTTCACGTAGTTGAGGCAACACGAGTAATGCATGTTTCCTTTGCATAGCCTCTAGGAACAGTTATGCGCATACACGATATGATTCATAAATAGCACAATTTATAGAAGAAGTTATATTCTAACTACAATTTATGCATATGATGAACATTTTGAACGAACAAGCATGTAAGTAAGTAACCGTTCACGAGTTTGATTGACAAGCAGTAATAACCAAGTCTATTCTCTTTTATCTTGGTTTCTTTTATTATTACTTGGTATCGTTTGATCGGGGCAAGGAGTGAAGCTTGGAAGCAGGGCTAGCTAATCGGGTTGGTAGCCACTCACTTAGATTTTGGAAAGAAGAAGGAAAGAGGCGCTTCATGACTCCGCTCGCAAGCCACCTACTGCTCGTTCACCTGCACACGAACAGCTCGATTAATCCTTCTTCCTCTCTTTCCAAGTCTCGGAATAGAAGTGCAAGTCAATGAACGAAAACAATAAAAACCATCGAAACCATTCAAGAAAAACAAGCAAATCCCAAAACCAACTCAAAGCACGAAAGCAACAAGCGACATCAAAAATCGAGGCAATAAAAGATAGCAGCGGAGAGGTCCCTCCTGACTCTGCCGCTAAGCCGATCCTTGGGGCGCAGTCCACTGAATATGGGAATCAATTCCGAAGAAACAAATCCATAACGAGGACGAGTTCTTAATTCAATCTATCCCGATCGAACGATACCGTCTTGTGTTTCTTAGCCGTGCTCTCCGCATCGGGAGAACGGGGCGCTACATCCTACCCAACCAATTGGAAGTTTCGTCCCGAAACTTATGAATAATGCTTACCGTTAGGGGTTATTACGTTGCGGACGATGAACAGGAAGGTTCGGGCAGGAAATAATGGCATGGCCTAGATTGCCACAAGCGAGACATAACCCAAGTCTCTTACGACACTGATTGAAGGAGTGCCCACGTTTGTTGCAGTATTGACATACTTGGTTGGGATTTGCCCTGTGCTGACCACCGTTGTTTTGGCGCTTTGCAGCAGTGTTTCCTCCATCGTTGCCTTGGCGTTTGTGATTGTAGGTATGCACAGCGCCGGTGGAAACGTGAGGATACTGTGGTTCTAGCGATAAGGCGTGATTCATGACTTCACGCATTGTTCCATATTGATTATTGACCACGTGCAAATGGATGGCAGGGTGTAGTCCACCTTCAAACCTTCTGGCTCGACTCGCTGCATCAGGTAAATAGGCCCTAGCGAATTTGGAGAGTCGGTTGAATTCGGCGGAGTACTGCTTCACTGTCATACTGCCCTGCCTCAGTTGCACGAAATCATTTTCCATTTAACGTTGTACTGGAGGCGGTATAAACTCCTCTTCGAACGCGGCACGAAAGGTCGTCCACGAGATTGCCTCCTCTCCGTGATCAAATTGGAGAGATCGTCGATGCGTGTCCCACCAATCATGTGCGTTGAGGCGGAGCTGTAGTTGCGCACAGGAGACGCGCTTCTCTTCGGGGACCTCTAGCAGAGCGAAGTGATCTTCTTGTTCTGCTAGCCAATCTAGAGCTACCACTGGGTCCTCAGTCCCGTTGAACGGGGTGTTGCAGACTTTCTTGAAATGGCCCAAGTTGAAGGCAGTCACGTCCCTCGGCCTTAGGATTTGAGGCGTCTCCACTTCAAGCACGGGCTGTCCCACCGGAGTCGTTGCTGTTGCGGCGGAATGGTTGGCAGCCAAAGTCTGAACGATCTGTTGCAGGGCATCTACCTGCTTTTGTTGGAATGAGAATCGGGTCTCTAGATTACTCTCGAGCTTGGCTTGGCGAGCATCGTCTCGTTGTCGTTGCGATTCTAACATTTGCATTACCCGCTCAAGCGGGTCGACTTGAGACATGCCTCGTTGGCTCCGAGAGCTTCCCGAAGTGCCCGAACTGCTTTCTTGTGTTTCGTTCAGTGGTTGCGCTGCAGATTACGCTGGATCCATTCCTTCAAAAGAAGGTAAATTACATTAGGATCATAATGTATTATGGACTTATTGCATGAATGTATCTCATTTTGGCCTAGCGAGTTCAAGAGTTCGCACAGGAATTTGATCGTTTAAAGGAACTTTTCCAGCACGAAGTCTAAGGAACTTTGAATCTGTGCTCTGATACCACTATGTCACGACCCAATTCCGTAGAATAAAATGAGGCGTCCCCCGAATCGTGACCGCCGTGCGGGCCTGGAGTTGCGCCCGCACAAGGCTTTAATGATTTGCATAGCAAGCACATATTCAGAGTACGCAGATAAATTGAAACACAGATTTGAAACATAGAAAAGTTCTCTTTATTGATAATAAACATCTATTACAAACTCTTGAACGAGTTAGCTAATATGCCGAACGGCTAACAAAAGAGATGACTCAAAATGAGATAGCAGTCCTGTACATTACATCCTTTTATAACTCAAAACGATATAGACCTCCAGGCTGGAGGACGGCTTTGCCACGGAGCTGCATTTTGTGTATGTAGAGTTGCAAGCTCCGGTCTTCAAAATGCTTCAAGGGCGCGGTGAAGGTGCTCTAACAGCTTGGACTGGATCGGGTAGACGACTTCGGCTCCTCGCTCGGTTCGCCTTGGTACGGAGAACCTGTTTCAACGAGGGTCAGCATATCGAAACATGCTAGGGAATGCGAGCTAGCCGAACTATACCAATCAATACATTGTTTAGTGAAGCATGCATATTTTATGGGTTTCTATCTTGCCTTAGTTCATTTACAAGTAAGCAGCATATTGAATTTACTGAAATGAACGTGCCACCGTTAGGTGGATTTTACCTGACCGTCTGAATTACCTGCACAATACTTACCATGCCTTCCCTGCCACGAAGACACAAGTTAGTATGCAACAGGTTTAAATATACACGTTGAACACACGATGCATTGCAAGCCATATTCACACGATAAACACACGAGGCATTGCAAGCATATACACACGAGGATCACTGGCTTGATGCCATAATGGACTAGTCATGGACAAGGATAGCATGCAACGGGAAAACACGAGGAGCTCAGAAAATACGATGCGTTACAAGTTATCCCGTCCGCACACGATTGACTATAAACACAAAGTCTGCCCGGATCGGATCGGTGCCAGTGCCCCAGCGACCGTCCGCAGAACTTATATCCTTGTGCACAAGTTGTCCATGATCGAACACACGATGTTTAGTTAAGTTATCATTTCACGCAGTTGAGGCAACACGAGTAATGCATGTTTCCTTTGCATAGCCTCTAGGAACAGTTATGCGCATACACGATATGATTCATAAATAGCACAATTTATAGAAGAAGTTATATTCTAACTACAATTTATGCATATGATGAACATTCCGAACGAACAAGCATGTAAGTAAGTAACCGTTCACGAGTTTGATTGACAAGCAGTAATAACCAAGTCTATTCTCTTTTATCTTGGTTTCTTTTATTATTACTTGGTATCGTTTGATCGGGGCAAGGAGTGAAGCTTGGAAGCAGGGCTAGCTAATCGGGTTGGTAGCCACTCACTTAGATTTTGGAAAGAAGAAGGAAAGAGGCGCTTCACGACTCCGCTCGCAAGCCACCTACTGCTCGTTCACCTGCACACGAACAGCTCGATTAATCCTTCTTCCTCTCTTTCCAAGTCTCGGAATAGAAGTGCAAGTCAATGAACGAAAACAATAAAAAACCATCGAAACCGTTCAAGGAAAACAAGCAAATCCCAAAACCAACTCAAAGCACGAAAGCAACAAGCGACATCAAAAATCAAGGCAATAAAAGATAGCAGCGGAGAGGTCCCTCCTGACTCTGCCGCTAAGCCGATCCTTGGGGCGCAGTCCACTGAATATGGGAATCGATTCCGAAGAAACAAATCCATAACGAGGACGAGTTCTTAATTCAATCTATCCCGATCGAACGATACCGTCTTGTGTTTCTTAGCCGCGCTCTCCGCATCGGGAGAACGGGGCGCTACATCCTACCCAACCAATTGGAAGTTTTGTCCCGAAACTTAGGAATAATGCTTACCGTTAGGGGTTATTACGTTGCGGGCGATGAACAGGAAGGTTCGGGCAGGAATTAATGGCATGGCCTAGATTGCCACAAGCGAGACATAACCCAAGTCTCTTACGACACTGATTGAAGGAGTGCCCACGTTTGTTGCAGTATTGACATACTTGGTTGGGATTTGCCCTGTGCTGACCACCGTTGTTTTGGCGCTTTGCAGCAGTGTTTCCTCCATCGTTGCCTTGGCGTTTGTGATTGTAGGTATGCACAGCGCCGGTGGAAACGTGAGGATACTGTGGTTCTAGCGATAAGGCGTGATTCATGACTTCACGCATTGTTCCATATTGATTATTGACCACGTGCAAATGGATGGCAGGGTGTAGTCCACCTTCAAACCTTCTGGCTCGACTCGCTGCATCAGGTAAATAGGCCCTAGCGAATTTGGAGAGTCGGTTGAATTCGGCGGAGTACTGCTTCACTGTCATACTGCCCTGCCTCAGTTGCACGAAATCATTTTCCATTTGACGTTGTACTGGAGGCGGTATAAACTCCTCTTCGAACGCGGCACGAAAGGTCGTCCACGAGATCGCCTCCTCTCCGTGATCAAATTGGAGAGATCGTCCATGCACGTCCCACCAATCGTGTGCGTTGAGGCGGAGCTGTAGTTGCGCACAGGAGACGCGCTTCTCTTCGGGGACCTCTAGCAGAGCGAAGTGATCTTCTTGTTCTGCTAGCCAATCTAGAGCTACCACTGGGTCCTCAGTCCCGTTGAATGGGGTGTTGCAGACTTTCTTGAAATGGCCCAAGTTGAAGGCAGTCACGTCCCTCGGCCTTGGGATTTGAGGCGTCTCCACTTCAAGCACGGGCTGTCCCACCGGAGTCGTTGCTGTTGCGGCGGAATGGTTGGCAGCCAAAGTCTGAACGATCTGTTGCAGGGCATCTATCTGCTTTTGTTGGACTGAGAATCGGGTCTCTAGATTACTCTCGAGCTTGGCTTGGCGAGCATCGTCTCGTTGTTGTTGCGATTCTAACATTTGCATTACCCGCTCAAGCGGGTCGACTTGAGACATGCCTCGTTGGCTCCGAGAGCTTCCCGAAGTACCCGAACTGCTTTCTTGTGTTTCGTTCAGTGGTTGCGCTGCAGATTTGCCCTGTGCTGACCACCGTTTGGCGGGACATACTCAGTTTTGGGGTGAATCAGGGCGTTATTTTTCCTGATTTTGGATCGCGGTTCGCGATCGCCAAAGGATGCGATGCACCGAGCGGGTTGCACGGGCACTGAGAGGGTCACGCAGGGTTCACGATGCAACAGGCGGAATCGAAAATGGGTAAACGAGAAGAGAGAAACGGGTACCTGAACGGGGCTCGAGAAACTGTATTTTCTCGTGTCCGACACGACACGAAGGGGGCGTGTTCGAGTCGAACCCAACCCTAGGGTTAGGGTTCCGAGCTGCTGGCCGGGGCTGCGGCTGGGGCGGCGCTGGCCGGAGGCGGCGGCATGCGGCAGGCGGCCGGAGGCGGCGTCGGGTGAGTGAGGTTCGGGGTCGGCTGCTGAGGGGAAGGAAGAGGAGAGGGAAGGAGGAGGACGGCTCGGGGCTGCGGCGAGGCGGTGGCGGCATCGTCGGCGCTGGCAGCGGGCGAGGCACGGCGGCGCTGGCGGCACGGCGAGGGGAGCGGTGGCGCGGAGGGAGCTTGAGGTCGGAGGGAGGAGAACGGAGGGGATTTATATAGGGAGAGAGGCCGAGGGGCGAAGCCGAGCAAGGCGGCGGAGGAGGCGGATCGAGGGCCGGGCAGCGCGGAGGGGGCGGCGACGTGGCCGGTCGTGCGAGCGGAGCGGCCGGAAGCACGGGGAGCGGCGGAGGAATCGGGCAGGGGGAAGGAGAGGGTCTCGCGGGTTTGCGGGTGGCGGGTTTACGGGTTCGGGTTGGGTCGGGCAGACCCGACCCGCTAGGGCAGTCGGTCCGGTTCAGCCGGTTCAGCTGGACCGGGTTCAGGCCGGTTCAGGCCGGTTTGAACCCGGTTCAGCCCGGTTCAATTTTAATTTAATTTTAAAAATAGTTTTTGGGCTTTTAAAAATATTTTCGGGGTCCAATAAATTCTCAGAAAATTACCCTAAGTTCAGTATTTTATTTTACACCCAAAAATATTATTTACATAATATTTTAATATAATTTTAAAAACATTTAATTTTATTTAATGCCAAAAATATATTGTTTTTAATTAGCAAAAATTCTCGAAAATCCCAGGAAATTCTAAAAAATCCAGTTTTGAAAATCTTGAAAAATCAGGGGTTTTACAAGGTGGCTTAGGAAATATCCTTGTCGAATCGAAGCGAAGGGATAATGGTTTTATGCCACGATCTATATGCGAACCGATAATGGAGTCCCCGGGACGAATGACGTGAGTGAGAGCCCAGACCATAGCAGCTTTAGAGACTTCTCTCTCGGCTTTAACGATGACAAAAATGTTCTCCGAGAGGCTTTCCTTTTCTGCTTTACTATGGTTTACCCATAACCATCACCGGCATGGGTGGGTTACGGAAGAGGCCAAACCAACCTAGGTGCATCACAAGTAGATATGGGGTTGGAGCAGCAGATCCTGACTTCTATCAGAGATCAGATATCAACTGGGACCTCCCAATTATGAACCAGTCATAGGAGTGGGTTGAGAAGGAAGTGGTATTTAGGCCATAAATTCGGAGTTGGCAATCAGCAGTTAGAGATGGATTGTTGGAAGTTGGGGTTGAACCATATAATGGCTTCCGCTTTGATCATTTGTTGGGTACTAAGATTGATGGCTCCACTTTTGACCCTTCATGAAGGAGACAGTGCTGCAGATCTTCTCAATTATCCAAACGCTATGAACATGAAAGTTGTCGTGTATGCAAGTGTTAAGAAAATATTGTTGGCATCTACTTAACAGTATTCCAGGTCAAGGCTATCGGTAATTGGTATGGTTTATCGTGATCAAATGGAACGATTTTACCATGCAATGGTGTGAGAAAATGGTGAAGTAATGCTAGCAGCTGGTGCCCTTGGAAGTCCTAAGTTGCTATTGCTAAGTGGCATTGGTCCAAGGCCATACCTTTCTTCTTGGGGAATTCATGTGGCATATTATCTTCCATATGTGGGCTAATACCTCTATGAGAACCCAAGGAATGGAATCTCTATTATTGTGCCTCCAATCCCACTGGAGCATTCTCTGATTCAGATGGTTGGCATTACTGATGCAGGAGCTTATTTGGACTTCTAATATCGTCTGCATCCTCTATCCTTTATCTTTTTATCAGGACACCATCTTCACCTCTATATCTCACAGTGGCCACTCTTATGGTATGGACATTCTTTCCAGGAGAAGGATAAAGTGCTAACAACAAAGAAATGCGTAAAGGGCTTTCATTGTTGGGCTTGCTTGAAAGACTAAGTCCGTCTCTAATATGTCGCCAAACAAAGTTTAGGTAGATGCAAAAGCAGGATAACAAACACATGCCAGATTCTGAAGATCAACAAAAACTAACAGTTGGCTGATAGGGACTATATATGCATTTAAAGGTTTGGAAATTGATAGCTCTATCGTTGAGCAAGACTAAAAACTCGATATTACAAGATTAAAAATTAGCATAAATAAAAATTAAATGTTGTTATAAACCCAACATTAAAAACTCGTAATCCATTGACATAATAAATTAGAGCTAAGCAAAAAAAAATAAAAAAAAATAAAAAATCCGTCTGGAACATCAGTCTGGCCATCAATTGCATGCCAACTACAAGTCTATTTCCATGACCGCTCACACAGCTTTATACTAACAAGCTACGGTGGTCTTCAACTTCAAATTATCTTTGTAGTTGCAAGCTATGATGGTCTTCCACTTCAAATTCCTTACTGAGCCATCCCAACCTGAAAAAGTAAATCAAAAATCAAATATAAACCTAGCTAGATGAATAAATAAATAAGAATATTTACTTCAATACCTACTATTTAACACTAACCTGAATGACACTTCAATTTTCTCAACTAGTGTAGAAAGATTTAACAGTTTGATGGTTGAAGGTATAGCAAAGTCTCCGAGTAGCCATACATAAAGACAAACATATCTATTGAGTGCTAGTGCCAAATTTTTGTTCATCCATATGTTCAAACAATTCAAAAAAGAATGTATGTAAGTCTATTAGTTATTAATTTTATTATCTTACATTAAGTAAAAGAAAATCAAATGTACCTTTCTCTGCTGACAACCAGCCTTATTATGACCCATTCCACAGCCATAGCTACATGTCCTTTGTTTCTTGGATGCTTGTGTTTGAGCCAACTCTAGACTGGAACGATATCTTGAAGCTTCCTTTGGCCTTCCTTTGTTCCTAGCAACTTCAGTTGGATCACGAATTTCAATTTCATCAAGGTGTGGAGTCGTTTGCGTTTGGGAGAGAGCACTAGAGTTAGCTTGGCTTGGAATTTGATTTTCTACAATCTGCTTATCTTTCTTTCGAGCTACATTTTTTACAAGCATGTTTGAGACCACTGCTGTGTCAAATTCCTTAAATAAAGCAACTGAGCTCTTACATTCTTCAATGAGTTGAGTGACCTTTGATTTAATGGACCAATGCATTAAAGGTGTTATTGTATCCCCATGAGGTATCATGTTATCACCCAACACCCCTTGCTTAGCTCTAGCCATTTGATATCTTGCATTTATACTCCATCGACTTAACAAGTAGCGGTCGTGGATAGTTGATAATTGTTTTTTTGTCATAATGTGAATAATATGTTTACACAGTATGCCTTCATTCTCAAATTTTGCACAAGCACATGTCAGCAGTAGGTCATTATTTTCTTCATTGCAAACAACAACTTTCCACTTACTTTTACCAATGTTACTTAAACCAACACGATATTTTTTAGTAGGCAATTTTTTTCTCAAATTTTTCATGAAAATAGCTCAAACTATTTTTCAGCTCTATTTGGAATAAGCCAAAGACTTTTCGGGTATAGAACTTTCCAGCATGTGCTTCAATTTCCAAAGATGAAATAGTAATCGGCTCGGAGTTTATGGTCATAAAGTCTTCTTTTGCTTCTATTGCACGACGATTAGCAATTACATTATCACACTGCCTCACGAACTCATCCAATGGAGTAATTGCATTCACGTAACCATCGAAAAAAGCACTGATGTTTTCACTGCGCTGAGTTGATGTCATACCGGCGAGAAATGTGTCCTTAAGATAAATGTGAGACCAATGGTGTCTTTGTGTTATATAACTTGGACAACCAATTATTTTCATCTAATTTGTATTTATTTTTCAGTTCAATCCATCATTGCTCAAACTCATCCATAGTTTCAGTCTCCACCCATTATTTATAATACTTGGAAAACTCCTCATCATGGATCTTGTATAATGGCTGAATATGTTCAATTATGTGCTTTACAAGATGCCATGAACAAAATCTATGACATGTATTTGGAAAGACTCTTAATTGCTTTGTGCATAGCTTTGTCTTGATCCGTAATTAATGCTAGTGGGTGTTTATCCCACATACATTTCAGTCATTGCTGAAATAACCACACAAATGTTTCCTCCCTTTCATCTGCTACAACTGAATAAAGTAGACTGTCTATGATGGTTTACACCGGTGAAGGAGAAAATGGCAATGAAAATTTATTGGTCTTGTATGTGATATCAAAAACAATGACATCTCAGAATTGCAAGTAAGAAGTTCCCAATCGTCCGTCCGCCCAAAACACACTTCTTAAGGTATGATTTATGTCCAACTTCGTTGCAAAATAAAAGTCTGGATCACTTACTTTTTTGTCTTGAAAATGATTAATAATTGCTACACATTCTTGACCCATATTATTATTTCGAAGGACTCTTAGTTGATCATGGCATTGTTGTAGAGTAATAATTTCAGTCGAACATCCATTCATAACATTAGTAACATTCACTATTACAGAAGGCTTCAATCCGCTTCTGTCAAATTTTTCAAACAAGGTTTTGCATGTATCTGTTCGGTGGAGTCGACTATGAGACCGATGCTTCATTACTTTGTCCGGACTAGTTAGACCATGGTTAATGTGCTCTTCAATAAAGCTTTTGACAACTCATGTGCATTGCTCTCTTAACCTAATAACCAATTTTGCCTTGCATCCTACCCTAGTTGGTCTCCTGTGAGCAATTTGTTTACTAGCATCTCCCTTAACTTTTTCTTCTTTATGTCCTTCCTTCGAGCAAACATATTTTCTTCTTATGACAATGTCTGAATTAAAAGACTTGTAAGTTGAACTTATTCGGTGCATATGTATTATAGAACTCATATGTATCCACGTGGGTAGTAAATTATTGTCCAATATATCGTTTATCAGTAGGCTTGACATTATCACCAATCAATTCAAGATTAGGGTCAGAAGCAATATCTTCAACTGATTGCACATCATCATTAGCTTGTTCATTTGCATTATATTCACTATAATGTGCCTCAAGTTGGATTATTGATTGATTAACATGAGTAAATTCTGCTCCCTGGACGAAATTGCAACAAATACTTTAAATTATGTCACATACTAGAGATAGTAGAAATATAAAATATAACTATGAATTCTAAAGATTGAACAAACATTTATGTGACTCCAATGCTAGATATCGTATACCTATAAATCTTTGAAAAAGTAAAACTTATTGTACCTTATGGGAAGGCGATACATTACTCATGACTTCACAATTCGCATCCGGAGAAGGTAAGATGTCCAAATAGAGTGCATATAATGTATTTCCACGTTGAAATTCTGTCCGTAATAGACATGATCGAGAGAACGAATGCATGATAATATTATACATAAGTAATATACAGAGAAAACTAACATGAAAATAACAAACTCTGCAGAAATAACTCAACTGAGAAAGTGAATAAAAATATGCAAAAACATGTTCTATCTAATTTATCTAAAAACATGTTATCTAATTTATCTAATTAAGAGAAGCTACAATAAAAAAACTGCAGAACAATAAAATTCTAAACTATAAAAGAAAAGTCAGAAATACACATCTACAGCAGAAACGAAGTTGAAATCAATTTTATAAGAAAAGTATAACACTGTTGAGTTTGAGTTGACTAACCAGTAGCTGCAATCTCACAAATGCTGGGGTTGGAGTTCAACCACCCTTTTGATACACTCATTATTTTCACTCATCTACTAGTGAGTACGGTTCTTGAACGGAGGCGGCGGAAGAAGTCGCCTGCGGTTAGCGGTCGTCGGTGGAGACCGACCTGCTTTGGCGGAGCCTACCGGCGGTGATGTGTGGACACAACGCTGATTCAACAGCAGGAAATGAAGAATACAAGAGGACAAACAAAATGGAGAATAAAAATTTTCTCTCTCTTCCAAGTCACTATATTTTTATTGGTCCACATAAAAGCCACATAGGATGGCTCATATAAGAGTATGAGCATATGACTCATATCCCGTTTTATTTATATATATATATATATATATATATATATATATATATATATATATATATATATATATATATTTGAAAAGGTAAGAATTTATTTAGAGAAAATAAGAAGTAAAGTATACAGAATGACGGCCACCCCCTCAAAGATTCTTCTATTCCTTTCCTTCCAGCCGTACCAAACAGAGGCAAGGAGCCTGATTTTAGCCTGCCTGTAGGCGTGTTGATCCTTCAGGCTATGTTCCTTGATCTCCTCTAACACAGACATGAGACCACAGCTAGTACTAGCCTGTTAGAGAATTATCACAGTTTTTTATAACAGACCATGACTTGTTCTATATCAGATTTCATTCAACTTTATTGTTCCTTAGTTTTACGAATTAGTTTCCAACTGAACTATATTTTAGGATCTCAACCAAGAGTTGTTATCACAGCTTTGTATTTAACTATTGTTGATGTAAATGGTAAATACACTATTCAGCATTCCTCTGTTATGGTATCAGAGCCATAAGGCGATCCAATTTTTTTTTTTTCTTTCCTCAATTTCTCGTCCCCTATTCTTCAACCCATGGCTACCGAAACCACCACCCCAATCATTCTCAACACCAATGAACAAAACCAAACTCGTGTCAGCATCAATGTTGCTGCACAAGCCCCTCTCAAACTAACCTCCACCAATTACCTCTCCTGGAAACTCTAGTTCCAAACTCTTTTCATTGGCTATGATCTTCTTGGCTTATATCAAACCTTGCCCACCAGCCACCTTAACACAATCAAATACAACCATACCCAATCCCAGCTATGTTCTCTGAACCAGACAGGATCAGTTGATCCTTAGTGCTGTCATTGGATCCATCTCACCGACTATTATTCCATTTATCGCTCAAGCCAAGACCTCTAGACAAGCCTGGACCATCCTAGCCAACACCTATGCCAAGCCCTCTCGTGGCCGCATCAAACAAATCAAAAATCAACTCAAAAATACCATCAAAGGCTCCCTTGGCATCACTGAATTTATGCAAACCATCAAATCCAGATCAGATGATCTTGCTCTTCTTGGATCCCCACTTGATGAAGAAGAAATCACAGATAAAATTCTCGATGGTCTCAGTGATGATTTCAAAGAATTAGTCCGCGCTGTCCAAGCACGAGATACCTCTTATCACCTTTGAAGAACTCCACGACAAACTTCTCAACTTTGAAGCCTCTCTTCAAACGGTCGTACCAGAACAACCTCACTTTCCAGCCACTGCCAATCCCACTTACAAAACCAAAAAACACTTAGCGCCCCTTTAATCCTCAAAGCAATACCACCACCAATTGGCGTCCCTCCTACGACTCTGCCCCTTGTCCAGCTGCTGCTACCAATGCAGGTCCCAACTCCCCACAGGGCCTTCGACCTCCTCCCAGACCATGTCTTGGTCACTGTCAGATCTGCAGACTCCAGGGAGACACTACCAAGCGATGCCCTTCATTTCGCCTAGTCCCAATCCATATAACCCATGCACGCACGTTGATACTACCATACACTCCAAGTAACGGGGCACTCTAAGAAAAGACGGTTCCTGCTCTGCGCCGGGAGTTGAGGTCGGAACAAGTTGTACGCCACTCGAAAGCAGAAGTCTCCAGTGGGCGAGTCCTTCCATTTCCGGCTATCCTTCCCATCAGCTCTATCAATCATGACTGAGAGCACTTCCACGAACAGACCCGATCTCTGCTCCCAATCAGCTCAGAGGTAGGCCACCCCAACCGGTCAATCAGGCTCCTTTGATTTAACCAAGGATCGAACCAGAGGCTCGTACTTGCCCCATCCCCAACCACCCGTGTCAGAGCAGACTTGATACGAGTCCTCTGTTTAAGGATCGATTTGAAGGTCACGGAGAAGTTATTATCTGAAGGGAGGACCCAGAAGTTACCAGTGTTCAGATATCGACCGCTCATCCAGCGAGCCCAGAGGGAGGTACTCGAGAGCAACCGCAAAGTGAGAGCTTCACGGCTGCGAGATCCGTCAAGGTACGGAGAGACCGGAGCCCCACCCCACCCACTTGCTTGGCCTTACAGAGGTCTCCCCAACTGATAGAGTGTACGCCACCCGTCCAAACGAAGTCTGCACACTTCTTCTCAATGGAATCAATGATATGCTAGTAAGAAGCAGGACAGCTTGAAGCCAGTACATCGCAACTGCAGAAATCACGTCCAAACATGTCGCTAATATGTAAACTAACGTCGCTAAAATAATTTGGCGACGTAATTAGCGATATTTTTACGTTGTCGCGTATTACATGGTCGTTGACAACAAAAACGTCGCTAGTCGTCGCTGTAGCGACGTATATCTGCGACGAGAAGACGTCGCAGAATATACGACGATTAGCGATATGTCGTCGTTAAACGGGCGACGTAAGATTTGGTCGTAACACGTTGCTATATTAGCGACAATATGAGCAACGTTTTGCTAGTACCATGTAGCGACGTTCCGATACTTGTTAGCGACGTAACTGAACGTCGTTGAACGTCGTCAAGCGTCGCTAACTTGAAAAAAAAAAGATACAGTTTGTAAAATATTTTCCAACAAAACTCTACATGCAGTTATAAAATCACAATTTATATAAATAGACCCGGAACAACCCTCCGTTGAATTTTCGCCGACCCCTTCGGTGGAACACTCAACACCGATAAATTCACATACAGTTAATATGAATAATAAACTAAACTCATATAGAAAAAAAATCTACAAAGTTACATTACACTAAATATGTACCAAGAAGTAGATAAATAAATTTAAAATAAGTGTTACATGCGTCTCAGAATATAATGAAAGGTATGAAATAAATACATTAAAAACCCAAGAATGGACCAATACACACAAACATACTAAAATCTGTCCAAACAAGGACTACTACGGATCAGGAAGAGCACCGCCGCGCATCTGGGATAGAAGGAAGTCATATTGCTCCTGTGAAAGCGTCACCGATGCTGATGGAGGAGGCAGTGATGTGGGCGGTGTCCATGCCGACGAACCAGGAGGACGTATCTGCTCCAATGCTAGCAGTCGGGCATTGTATGAATCCATGGCAGATACCATTCTCGAAGTGCTCTCCGCCATAGACCGACTCATCACATCTTGCGCCGCATGTAATCTCGCAAGTGAGTCACTCATGGCTGTATGCGACCCCTCCAACTCCATCTGTCTACCCTCCATAGACGCGACCAGAGTTGCCAAGCTGCGCTTTGTCGTCTGGATCATAGTCCTGAGCTCCACAAGGCTGTGCTCTATCGTCTGTCTTAGAGTTCTGAGCTCCATAAGGCTATGCTTGAGCGAATCAAAACGTGCGGTGATCGTTGCATCGTCTGTCTGCGGTGCAGACTGTGGCCGCTCCTTAATCCTAATCATGCAGGTCAGTAATCTGACGGTCAACGCTCTCATGGACTCGTGCCGACGCCTATGAAGGCTGCGAGGAATGCACACTGACAGAGGGGGCCCTGGATGACTGTATCGCAACAAAGGCGTCGTAGGATCTTGTATTGTAGTACGTACCCCTCTAAAGACCACCAACGACGGTCATCTAGAGCTCGTCTGCCGACGGAGCTGTAGAGGACTGTGAGGAAGTACCAGCCCCTTCCTTTGTAGGTGTACTAGCAGTCGTCCGCTCACGTAGTTTAAGATACTCGTCCAAGAAAAGTGGGTGCTAACGTCTAAGTTACTTATTACTAACTATATAGCTATTTATTTGTATATTTTCTAAGTTATATTAAAACTAACACAGGGTATTAAAACTAACACAGGGTATTAAACTGTACATAGGTCACCATGTTGGCATCCTCACCCCTCTGTACCTGTTAAAAATAATATTTTATGTTATTAAAATTAAATATCTTATCCTACTTTCATTAAAATAATATATATTCAATATAGTATATACC
Organism: Iris macrosiphon; assembly: GCA_036927795.1. Taxonomy (NCBI): domain Eukaryota; kingdom Viridiplantae; phylum Streptophyta; class Magnoliopsida; order Asparagales; family Iridaceae; genus Iris; species Iris macrosiphon. Next base: position 290,830,666 of record JAYESA010000004.1, read on the forward strand.
ATACGACAAAAATATTATGTCATAGGAATCGAGCCACCATACCACTTTTCTGCCTTCGCCTTCTCCGACCTTTCCATGTACTTGGGTTCGTTGAATCTCGCCTTCATCGCAGTCCACTGCTCAGGCGTGATCCAACCGTGGATCGATTTTTTGGAGCGATCACGGACCTTCTGGTCGTCGATCGCATCATGGATCAGCTTGGCGGCGACGGCAAGAAACTGCTCCTTTATCTTATCAGCCCGGTGTGGTGGATAGGAATAGGTTTTCTAGAAGAAGTAAAATAGAGAGTTATATAATATGCATAAATAATTATTTATATTAAAAGTAAATATATTTTTACCTTGAAGTGGGTAAACCAGAATGCCTTCCTATCTTCAGGAGCATCTAAATAGTTGATCCAAGGCACACCATAGTTCTGCCTCAGAAAATGCCCCAGTGCTCTCTGTACCGTCGAAGGACGATATCTATACAACGATAATTAAATTCATGAATATACAGATATAATCATTTGGAAAATTTTAACTATTTAACTTACTTGATAGGTCCGTCCGTCCGTTCGTCCAAATCTTCATTTTTGTCCCGTCCGGAGGTGCGCATAGAGGATCGCTCTGACCATGCGTAGTCGGAGTCAGCTCGACCTCCTCTATCTTCTCATCTTTCTCCCTGGTGCCGTCAGCAGGAGGAAGGCTGGACGGGGGAGTAGTTTCAGGCCTAGAACTACTCGTCCCAGGAGTACTGTCACGTACCATCGAAGGAGTCAGAGATGTCACTAGTCGGTACACTGGAGTACTCTACGACAAGGATCCGGAACCAGTAGCCAGTACCGAAGGAGCACTCCGTCTAAAGGATCTACCTCTGAATGATCCATGTCGTCCTGCCATACCTGATAATAACATATGATGATAAAATAAATACACAGACTTATAACAGTTCATCAAAATAGACAGACCCGGAGCAACCCTCCATTGAATATTTTGGGTACGAAATATCACAAAAGTATATAAAATATCACAGTCACACAACAAGCACAATATAAAACTATCACAATCACACAATAAGCACAATATAAAAGAAATTATCGATGATAATCGAAGAAGCACGATTTTTCTCCATGTTTCAAACGGAAAGCCTTAGTATGGTCCATGCAATACGGACATGATAGATGACCATGAGTGCTCCATTCTGATAACATGTCATAAGACGAAAAGTCGTTGATGGTCCACATAAGTGCTGCTCTTATCTGAAAATTCTGCTTTTTTGAAACATCGTACGTGTTGGCGCCTAGTTCCCACAGATGATTTAACTCATCTATCAATGATTGCAAGTACACATCGATGTTCCGAGATAATAACGGTTAAGAACATAATCGAAGTCTTCATGCACATCCAAGGTGGTAGGTTATACGGGATGACGATCACAGGTCAACACGAATATTGGGAGCCCGAAAGTCCTAATGGGGTAAAACCGTCGGAGGAGAGCTCCAATCTTACTGTACGCGAATCCGAAGCAAAATCGGGATACTTTTGATCGAAGTGGTTCTATGCTTCTCCATCGGATGGGTGATCCAACACTCCTTCAATCTGTTCTCGTCTGTGCCAATTCATATTTTTGGCAGTCTCCTTCACCATAAACATCCTCTGTAACCGAGGCATCAAAGGCAAGTAGTGTATCGAATCGGTCGGCTTCCTTGCACCGGCAGGCCTTCCTGTACCAATTGCCTTGTAGCGATCAGCACCACAAAATCTGTACACATCTTCATATTGTCGTCTTTGTAGTACAATAAGCACCCGTTGTGACATGCATCAATATTTTTGTATCCTATCCAGAACGATCTCACCATCCTCTTAGACTGGTAGAAGTCTTTAGGTAACTTAGCACCCAACGTCAAGATCTCTATAATCAACTCTATCAGTGTGTTGTAGCATTATCGCGACATGTTAAAATCGGCCTTGATGTTAACAGTCTTGTAACCACCTCCTACGGTGAATGATCCTCACAACCAGGATATAATAGAGTCATTACATTATCCAGTAACTCCATGAAATTTGCAGCATCGACATTCGGTACCTCCTCAGCTGTATCATGATTGTCTAGATAGAAACAAGGCCCTACAGCATTGAAAACAATGTTCATGAACCCGTCGTCGTAATCGGCATGGTCGTGGACATTCATATGCGGCTCCAAATAAGGCTCCGGCTCTGATGCTAGAGGTACAAGTTCTCCGTGTGAGGTCCACGATAGTAATTCGGCGTAAAGCCTTTCCAGTACAAATAATATGTTAAATCCACTTCTGAGTAATATTTTAAGTTACGACATCTCACACACGGATACTTAATCTTGGTGTTGTCCATGTACTGAGGGAACGCCTTGGCGAACTGCAGGAACTGTTCCACCCCAAGTATGAATTCATCCTGCACACCGCACATGTCATCAGGATGACGGTTGTACATCCACGAACGATGATGCAGGTAGTAATTCAGATCCATTTTTAGATACTTCTGAAAAGATGAACATACATCGTTCAAGTATATTATCCAAATGGATGCAAAGATGGATACATATGTTCATCAAAGTTACAACTCTGATTGATGCTTGAGTATTCGAGTTGTGATACGTGAGTTTCCCTATCTTGATAACTGGATTGGCCAATTTTAAACCCTATTAAATAGGTGTCGTCACGTGTTCATTGTCAGTCATTCTCTGGAAAAAAATTGCTTCTACAAGCCTGTTAAAGGTTTTTAGAGTTCTATCAGTTTCCTAAAAAATACTAGAAAAGACTAAGTATTATAATTTTTTTACGTATTTTTTGGAAAGTGATAGAACTCTAAAAGCCTCAAAAAGGCTTACAGATACAAATTTACTTTTTAGAGAAGGGCTGACATGGACACTTGACATAGGAGATAATGATATCTTTGTCTTCATGTGTTCCTTGTGAGCCCACAAGGAACACTTGACCTCGCAGTGTCCAATATACACATAGGTGTTGATAACACTTAGGTATTTGTGTATCATGTGGATATCACATATTATGGTACACAATATCACATTGATACTCTTTTATATCTTGACTCTAGGATACAGTTTCAAATACCTATGACACTATCTATACTTGACACTTGGTATCACTAATACACTTGGTTTCAAATACCATTAGCACGAAAACCTACTTGTCTCATTCTTGCTAAAGTAAATTATCGTCAACAACTTATTAAACAGGTAACCGTTTAGTAAAATTGTGCAGGTAAAAGTGCATACTAGAAAATAGTATTGGATCCATACATCATCATTGTCGAAGTATTATAAATTAAAAGATAAGGTATTCTAAATTAAAAGTATACTAGATTTTCGAAAAATTCTAGAAAAGTCAAAGTATTATAAATTAAAAGTACTATAAATTAAAATATTCATAGCACGATCATAGTCACAACAATTATAGACTTATTAAATACATATCTACATACAATTGTATCATATGTCACGCCCCGGTCCCGCAGGGCCGTTCGTCCTCGCTTTGGTCCCTATGAAACCGATCGTCCTCACACGGGCGTGATGCCGTGCAAGCCTAAAGTGCGCTTGCACAAGGCCAAAGCTTTGAACAAGGGCAAGTAAGCTATTCAATACTGAAGCAGCGGCACATAACATTGCAGAAAAGTGAAGAACACAATGGCATATGAAAAATAAGCTCTTTTATTGATATTCACAAGTGTTACAAACGGCGCAAGGCCGAGGTTACAATTCGCTCAAGCACTCTTCTCTCGATTACAATAACACCGTTCCATACATTATGTTCCTCTATACAAAAGCAGCTCAAAGCAGGCACAAACTCGATGCGGCTCAAAGCATCGACTCCAGATTTTCGGCTCCTTGGGATGAGGCACGGCTATCGCTTCCTCAGATGAACGAGCACCTGAGAACAAGCAAACTGTTGGTGGGTCAGCACTTTATACAAGTACTGGTGAGATAAAACAACTGAACAGAAGCTACACCCCCTGAGACCCACACTAAGTAAACTTGTGGCAAAATATTGTATTACTAGTGATCTTGCTAGTTTTACTTAGGTTTATTTCATGCAGTTCAGAACTAGTCAGATTACATCTTTTGAAAACATAACTTTGAAACAGTTTGCATATTCAAACTATAAGCATACGATTCTGGATAGTGCTCTATCGTGTAGTGCGCAACATGTATTGTGTAACACAAGTCTAACTCTTTTGGGCAAATTAGCATATATGAACTATCATTCAATCAAGCACACAAGTTGAACTATCAATCAGAGGCCGGTCCCAGAGAAACTCAGGATTGGTAGCGGTAATCCAGCTAACCAATGACTCACATTCTGATCCTATTAGCAGCTGTGACTCATGGTTGCACATTATTGCCGAAGCAGCCGTAGCCAAGGTTCAGCTCTGCACTAATAGTCATTGTCCGACCGATGCAAATACATGAAGCACTAACAGATATCTCTATGATGTAGACAGAATAAACATGCATGCTTATGCATAAACTCATATTTCTTACCCCATAACCGAACGGTTATCCCTGCAGCAGACACACAAGTTAGCCACAATTTGCTTATATGCATAAACTTATGAATCCATCTTCTGGTGTCACAAATGATAGGTATGTAAGAAGGTAAACCTAGCATGCGTCCTATTTATATGACGGTCCATGAGTTTCCCCATTTATGGACAACAACACCCCCCAAGATCCCGAAGGACCGGAACATCAGGGTGCTCTCACAATCCCTTCCGGACCGACCGATTCCCAGTGCCCCAGGAACCGACCGAGAGACTATTACCTTGTGCACAAGTTGTCCGAGACCAATGCATAACCAGCAACATTCACATTCACATTCACAAGCATATAACAATCTAATAGCACACCCCCCAAGATCCCGTAGGACCGGACGCTAGGGCGGACTATTAGACTCTCACTTCTCTTATTCAAGCAAACACATATTTTCAACAATCTAATAGCACACACCCCCCAAGATCCCGAAGGATCGGACGTCAGGACGGACTATTAGACTATCTTTCACACTTATAACATATAGCAGAACGTTAGCAAAACAGACAAGCAAAACATATTATGATAAGCTCGATTTCGATTTCGTATCTAGCATGCAATAACTATCTCTTCTTAGCATATTACAGGGACATATTCAAATAATTCATTTACTGATCTTCTTAGCATGACAAGGGTTCGTTTGAGCTGTGTCGGTATTTCTAAGCATGTAACTTTCTATCTTTCTCTTAGCATAGCTGTGGTTCTATTTCATTTCTGACAAGCATTCATATTCTCTTAGTTAGGTAGCGTATTCGTTTCAATGACAAGCTATGTGAGTTCTCTTATTAGCATGCTGAGTCGGTTCTATCATTCTTCTTATGAAAACTTTCTTCTTAGCAAACAAGCATTCAAAAACTCAGATTCATTATTAAGGCATGCGAGAATCAGAGAATGCAGTTCTGCCCACTCACTTTGATCAATCGTTCGGGAACTCTCCGAGAAGACTTCCGTTCGAGCAAGCAAGGCGATATCACTTGTACATAGCGCCGACGCGGAGCGGGGCGCTACATCATATACCTAACAATATTGACTAAAAGTATTATTACCTATTTTCATAATGAGTATTACACTTTGCGAATCTTCTCATGGTTGTTGTACTCCTTGCCTAGAGAGGAAAGAGGATTTACAATATCGAGGAAACGAGTGAACATTTGTGTAATTGTCTCGTTTGGCTTCATCTTGAATGCTTCATATTATTGAGTCAATCTACTTATCTTTGACTCCTTGACTTGGTTGGTTCCTTCATGGGTTACTTCGAGAAGTTTTCACACATCGTGAGATGTTGTGCATGTTGATACCCTGTTAAACTCAGTCTTTTCTGCTGCAAAAAATAAAGCGTTAATAGCACGTGCGTCAAGACTAGCTTGTTTCTTCTCATTATCAGTATATTTATCATATGGGTTCTCAACCAGGTTACCATTAACAATTATACGAGCCAACTTTTTTTAGCCATCTATAACTATAGACCAAAGATCAAAATCAAGATATTTCAGATAATAGCTCATTCGTGTCTTTCAATAAGTGTAGTTTGTTCCGTCAAACAGATGAGGTCTGTTTGTGGATTGGCCTTCCTTCATTTTAGCCATGTGATATAAGTGACACTAAAAGTATATTTAGGCAATAAGCAAGTAAATAACAGTTAACTAAATAATAGTAAAAATATACCTAAGAAGGATGATGATAGGTATATAATCAAATTGATAAATGCTATAAACCTGCTCTGATACCAATTGTAGGATCAAAATATAATATAATATACTCTAGAAGGGGGGGTGAATAGAGTATGCAGTGGAATTTAGCAAATAAAAAAAATTCTAGCAAGTTATACAAGTATCATGGCTGCTATATATGTGTCACAGATATAAGTATGTGTCACAGCTATAATAACAGTCTAACAATTGTGTTGCAGGTATGCCACAACTATCACAGTAAAGTAAAGTAAAGAGTGAGAAGGCAAACGCAAACACATCGACGTATCGTGGTATCCCTCAAGTGAGGACTAATCCAGGAGGGAGGACTCTAGCTTCCAGTTGGAATCTACTATACGAATTGAGCACAAGCTTTGATCCGAAGGCTTGGCGACTTCTTACGGACACGAGCTTTGATCCGAAGAGCTCGGAGACTTCTTACAGACATGAGCTTTGATCCAAAGAGCTCGAAGACTTCAAGTGTGAAGTGAAGAACTTCTGAACAAGCTTCTGATTACAACTCTCTGAACTTCTTGACCGTACCGTACTAGCAACTAAGACTACAGAATTGTAAATGACTTGGGATGTGAAAATGAAGACTTTTTAGAACTTGTATACCAGAAGAGAAAAGAAGAGAAAAGAAGATTGAAAGTGAATTTGATGTTTAGAAATGTGAAATCTCTTCTCTATTTATAGGATTATTCAAAGGAGAGTTCAGACAGAACTCGGCCAGAGTTTGTCTGGAAAATATCAGAAAATAGTCGTTGTATCCAAAACTACAAGGAGACCGAGTTTTTGAACAAAATGTCCACTAAGACCGAACTCGGGCTGAGTTTTGTTCCCTTAGTTCAGGGCCAAAATAGAAACTGGACTGAGTTTTGGGTCTAACTAATGCTATTTCAAGATAGGCTATTTTGAAAACAATCTAAGGTAGCCTAATTGCCAGTACGACGCGGTGTACAGTATATTCCTAGACTCAATGAAATAGAAAATTATATTACATACAGGAAAATAAAAACAGACACGATGACGAAAAGCAGCTCTGAACAGTTGATGTTGCAGTCATCGCAGTACATCTGAAAAGTATCGCAGTAGCTTATATCGAGTCCAGGTTAGATCGATTATCAAAATCGGTTTGACCATGACCAATGGGCCAACAATCTCCCCTATTTTGATAATTGACAAACCATTACCGATATAACATCTTGATCGAACTGATTTGAAAATCAATTGTACTGATTCAATTGTAGTCACCAGATGTTGTATCTTTTTCTCTCCCGTTGTCATTTAGCAAAATTTTTAGGAGATAGAAGCTCCCCCGCAAAATGTGCTTACAAAAAGATAGACTGGTGAAAAAAAATAGATTGCATATATTTCACAGAAACAGAGCATTTAAAAAATGCAGTAGCTAAATATGAATGCTAAGCGAGACAGAAAAGTTAATATACATATTAATAGAATAAAACTTATATAGATAAACTTTTGAGTACAGCTAACTGGAAGATTTTACCATACACAAAGTACTATAATTGGAAATGCATAAATAAAATCTAATCATTGGAATGTAGAAGACATTTCCAAGATACATAGACATAAAGTAAAAAGAATATCTAAACTAAAACATAACAGCTATATATATTGTCACGCCCCAGTCCCAAAATACGTAGGACTAGGAATACATAACAGGCCTAGCTGTATGTATACGAACTCCAATATATGGAAAACCATATACATACGTACGTTGTACATGAATATTCAATCCACCAGTGGTAATATACTGTCATAACAAGTCACACAGAATCTATATCTCATCCACAACACAAATAATCAGTAGGAATAAAGAGCTAAAAAATAACTTAATATCAAAGATGAGTATCAAGTCTGATAGTCGGGTGGAAACAAATCTACTACACAACGACTATACTGAAATAGTGGTAATAAAATCACAGATACTCTGAAGGTAAGTCCTCCTCAGTCGGGTAAGTAGTATCCGGTCCAGGTCCGTACTCCTGCGGATACTCCTGCTCGTCCATATCTGGAAAGGGACCAGGTCCTCAGAGGGACGTAACAAGATACATAATAGCATGCCAATAAGTACTGAAATGTAAACATCCAATGGGTCGCCTAACCGTCTAAGTGAATACAGTTGAGAACAACGTTCTACCAAGTGGACTATCTGGCCATATAGTGGGATTGGCATGATTATCTCGGAGAATCAGGGGCCTCAAAGCATGTCGTCTTTTGAACGGCAGAGGCCGCCTGTAATATATATGGGGTCATCACCACCCGTCGCTCCGACGGAGAGTCCGAGCGAACAAAAGGAAAGTGCAAAGGAGCCCAAATGTCTTACTTGTTGTTCTTTCCATCCCATGCTCTAAGCATGCCACATCCATGACACGATAACCTCTAAATAACTGCCAGGTCTACTAGCATACAAAGTTTCTATCAGCAGTTATTCCTAACGTACGGGCCATGCGTACAGGATGCCAAACCTGTCACGCTGTCCGTGATCTATATGAGACTCGCAACTCGTGTAACAACTGTGTCACGATTAATGAACCTAATGATGCTCCATAATACTGGGGTGGTCTTATAAAGTAGGTCCAAAAATATACATACATAAACATTTATATAAGCAGAATTAAACATGCATGTGTCAGCTGGAATGTAAATAATAGTACGATGGCAAGGTATACTTGCCGAGCAAAAATCATATATAGTGCACGCCCAAACAGTGTTTTGTTTGTGGTAAGAAGAAGTGGGTTAGGGTTTTGGAAGTGTTGTAATATATAGGGATAAGAGGCGGTGGATGCTGCTGTCGTTTCTTCCTTTCATTGGTTTTGGTTTCGATTGAGGAGAGTTTAGTAATAATAGGTAAAGAGGCGGTGGAATGAGGCGGTGGTGTTGTTGCTGATATTTTTCTTCACACGTGCGGAGAAGGAATTAAGCGGTGGAGTTCTGTTTTACGCGCGGAGCAGTGGAGGTTTGCTTTACGCGCGGAGCGAAATTTAGGCGGTGGTGGAATTTACACTTGGGTTTGTTTTATGCGCGGATTTAGGAAAAGCAAAGTTGGTTTTTGCTACTACTGTTGTTGATATTTTTCTATTGGGTTTGGGTTTGAGGTTAACGGGTTTCGGGTTGAGATCCAATAGGAATCCAAGCCCATTTTCTTTTATTTCCTTTTTCTTTATTTTTCTAATAAACTATATATATATTTAGAAATTCTAGAAATTATATTGGTGCATATGGTTAAGCTAGCAACTGCCCAAAGGGTCTCCTACATGGAATAAATTGAAAAAATTTATAATGGCCTCATAAATCCTCTAATTATACAAACACCTCAAATAAAAATTAATAAAAATATATTCCTTCTATTTAGCTCATAATTACTAATTAAATTAAATAATGCGGTCTTCAGAATTAGGGGTTTTATATTCTACCCAACTTATAAAAAAAATTTCCTCGAAATTAAAACTAAGCCACGGTAGAAAGTCAAGGATGGTATAAGATATAAATTAACAAAGTAAATTCATACCTTGGTCAATGAATAGGTTCGAAAAACGTTTACGCATGTCGTCCTCTCGTTCCCAAGTTGATTCTCCTGGCATGCCATGCTTCCATGCCACGCGGACCAAGGGAATAGACTGGTTCCTCAATACTTTCTCTCGACGATCGAGGATTCTCATGGGTTGCTCTTGATATGACAAGCTCGGCCCAATGGTGATCTCCGAATGGTCTAGTATATGACTGCTGTCTACCACATATTGCCTGAGCTGCGATACATGGAATACGTTATGTACTCCCTCAAGTGAAGGTGGTAGTGCAAGTCGATATGCCACTTCTTCCACTCTTTCTAGCATGTCAAATGGTCCAATATACCTTGGACTCAACTTGCCGCGCCCTCCGAATCGAATGGTGGCTTTGGTAGGTGATATCCTCAAAAAGACATGATCGCCCACTTTAAATTCCAAGGGACGACAATGAAGGTCTGCCCATTGTTTCTGTCTGTCTTGCGCTGCTCGCAAGTGCCCTTATATCTTCTTAGCTGTCTCAACGGTGTTGACCACTAACTCTGGTCCCAGAATTTGACGTTCTTCCACTTCACTCCAACACACAGGAGACCTACACTTCCTTCCATATAATGCTTCAAACGGAGCCATCTGGATGCTTTCCTGATAGCTATTGTTGTAAGAAAACTCCACAAGATTTAGGTGGTCCTCCCATGATCCTCCAAAGTCTAACATACTAGCTCTCAACATATCCTCCAATGTCTGAATAGTACACTCTGACTGCCCATCTGTCTGTGGGTGATAAGATGTACTGAACTTCAGACGAGTTCCAAGACTCTCTTGCATGCTTCTCCAAAAGTGTGATATAAAGCATGAATCTATGTCTGATACAATACTGACTGGTATGCCGTAAAATCTCACGATCTGCCTCATATATAGGTCAGCCAAAGCTTCTGTAGATTGGCCAACTCTAAAAGGCAAAAAATGGGCTGACTTGGTGAGTCGATCTACTATTACCCATACTGCATCTTTACCACTTGGACTTTTGGGAAAACCCGTGACGAAGTCCATAGTGATGTATTCCCACTTCCATTCTGGAGTCAGAAGTGGTTGCAATAATCCTGCTGTCCTTTGGTGCTCCACCTTTACTTGCTGACATACCAATTATTTAGCTATAAAGCCAGCTATTTTTCTTTTTATTCCATGTCACCAAAAGTGTTGTCGTAAATCACGATACATCTTGGTACCTCCAGGACGAATAGAATATATCGAACTATGAGCTTCTGTCATCAGCTCCTGTCGAATCTCTCCATTTGGAACATAAAGACAATCACCACATCATAATATCCCGAAATCATGAATGCGCAGTTCTGTCTGCTCTCCGGCCTCTGTTCTTTCCTTTAGTCTTATGAATTTGGTGTCTGTAGGCAAAGCTGCCTTGATCCTCTCTACTAGTGATGATTGTACTTGCAAATTGGCTAGTATTCCGTCTGCTCCGGGTAATATCACTTCAATGCCAAGACATTGCAAGTCCTTCAATAATTCTCTCTGTGTCGTCAAGAAGTAAGCTGTTGGCTTCTGGCTTAACGCGTCTGCTACAACGTTAGCCTTGCATGGATGATAATGTAGCTCTATCTCGAAATCTTTCATCAACTCAAGCCATCTATGTTACCTCATATTTAACTCCTTCTGTGTGAATACATACTTGAGACTTTTGTGGTCTGTATAGATTTCCACTCATTCCCCATATAAGTAATGTCTCCATAGCTTCAGAGCAATTACAACGGCTGTAAGTTCCAAGTCATGAGTTGGATAATTTTTCTCATGTACTCGTAACTGTCTAGATGCATATGCAATCACCTTGCCCTGCTGCATTAATACGCATCCCAAGCCTTTCCCTGATGCGTCACTGTAGATCACATAGCCTCCTGATCCTGATGGAATAGTTAATATTGGTGTTGTAGTCAGTCACTTCTTTAATTCCTCGAAAGCGGCTTGACACTCGTTGGTCCATATGAACTCTTGATCTTTGCAAGTCAACCGAGTCATAGGTGTTTCTATCCTTGAGAAGTTCTCCACGAACCGTCGGTAATATCCCGCAAGCCCAAGGAAACTTCTTACCTCCGCTGCTGATTTAGGAACAGGCCATGTCTCGACTGCCGAGATCTTTTCTGGATCAACAGAAATATCATCTCCTATAACCACATGTCCAAGAAATAAGACTCTGTCCAAGAAGAACTCATATTTACTGAGCTTTGCATATAGCTGCTCTCTCCTCAAGGTCTCTAGAACAATCCGCAGGTGCTTTTCGTGCTCTTCGTGGCTCTTTGAATAGACAAGTATATCATCTATGAAGACGACCACGAACTGGTCTAAATACTGATGGAAGAATCGATTCATTAAGTCCAAAAAGATAGCTGGAGCATTTGTCAATCCAAATAGCATGACCAGAAATTCGTAGTGCCCATATCTTGTCCGGAATGCGGTCTTCGGAATGTCCTCCTTCCGTACTTTCACCTGGTGGTATCCCGATCTCAAATCTATCTTTGAGAATATCTTGGATCTACTAAGTTGATCAAATAGGTCATCAATGCATGGCAATGGATATTTATTCTTCACTGTCACTGCATTCAAGGCTCTATAGTCAATGCACATACGCACTGACCCATCCTTCTTTGGTAAAAACAACACTAGTGCTCCCGAGGGTGATGCACTTGGTCGGATGAAACCTTTCTGTAAACTCCCTCGACCAGATTTTAGCATTTAATAATAATTTAGGATTATTTTAGCAAATTAGGATTTATTTGCAATATTTTAATTAATTATGCAATATCTTTTTTAATTGTGCACCTGTACATCACATAAATTTTTAGAGCATTACACTGACTATTATCCCCAAACAAAGTTCACATACCTCTCCTAGACATGCCAGTCTACTATTCTAAACTTTGTGTAGCTCAGAAACGCTGGCATGAGTCTTGTTTTAGCCGCACAAATATCGTTACAAATGTCCGTATTAATTTCTATTTAATTTCCAGACCTGTACCCTTCCCTGTTCCAATAGAAATTAGAGGCCCAACTGGAACCTGTTTTACCCAAACAAAATTACATTATTATTCTACTTTGAGTATACTACAACTAGTATATTTACACCGCATTAAAATTCTGGCCCTGCCTATTTTAAAATAATTAGAAAATATCGTGCGCATTAATTTCTAATTAATTAATACGGTGACCAGCATCACCCAAAACCAGGCCCAGCCCCTGTCCAGACTCACCCCCACACCCTCAAGGCCCTCACACAGCATTCCCCCTCAGTTCTGTACATTTCATCAATAAGGTATTTTCCCAAACAATTGCATAATTGTGCAATTTCCCAATTTTATAGGACCTTTGTGCAAATTATAAATTTATAGGGTTTTATCTGCAAATTTACTGTGCGAGGTGTCAACCTCCCATTGAAGGGTGAACTTACACCGTTCATTCAAAAGTGGGCCCCACACAATGCATTATTGGTCATGAAAATATCTAGAAAATATCTAGATATTTATTTATTACAAAATACCTAAAATACCCCTACCCCTAACCCTAATTACCTAATTGCCCCTAACCCAAAAATCTATATAAACAGCCCCCCCTTCCCGAACTCCCCATCCTCCTCCCTCAGCCACCTCCCGCCCCGACCCTCAGCCCCCTGCTTGGCCACCCCCTGACCTCCTCCCCGACCGCCGCGCCACCCCGCTAGCCGCCGGCAGCCCCCGCAGCGCCCCGACCCCTTCTTCCCTAACCCAGCAGCCCCCACACCCGACCGCCCTAAACCGACACCACCCGCCACCTCAGACCACCGCCACCGCCCCCATCCTCTTCGTCGTTGACCCCTCCACCGAACCGTCACTGCCCCGCCGCCCCACGACCACCGCAGCCACCGCCAGCTCCGCTACAACGACCCCCGACCTCCTCGACCGTAACCCGAGCACCCCCCTGACTCCCTCAAACTCCCTCCCCCAGCCACCTCAGACCCCCACCACCACCACCGTCCCCTTCGCCACCATCTCCTCCGCCGCCCCGACGCCCTGCACCAACGCCTCCGCCGCTGCAGCCGCCGCTGCAGCTCCCACAGCTGCTGCTGCTGTCTGCTACAGCTATTGCTGTCGCCGTCCCGGCCAGCCGCCCGTCGGACCGCCGCCCTCCTCCCGCCGGCGACGACGGTGTGGGTCCCCCCTACCTGTCAGGTATAATACCCCCCCTAATATATATATATATATATATATATATATATATATATATATATATATATATATATATATATATATATTATAATATATATATAATTATATATATTAATTATTATATATAATTATATATTATTTATTACAGTATATATATAATATTATTATATATTAAATATGTATATATATATGTATTTTTTTATTATATATATATATATATATGTATATTGTAATATATATAATTATATGTATTATATAATTATATTATAATTTATTATATGTATATATATATATATATATATATATATATATATATATATATATATATATATATATATATACAGTATATATAGTATACTATATATATATATATATATGTATATTGTAATATATATAATTATATGTATTATATAATTATATTATAATTTATTATATGTATATATATATATATATATATATATATATATATATATATATATATATATATATATATATATATATATATATATATATATATATATATATATATATATATACAGTATATATAGTATACTATTATATATATTCAAATATGTATGTACATATGTATTTTTATTTATATATATATATATATATATTGTTATATATATTTATATATATTATATAATTATATTATATGTGTATATATATATATTTACAGTATACATATGTATTATATATCTATATATGTACTTTTTATTTTATTTATATATATATGTATGTATATATATATATATATATATATATATATATATATATATATATATATATATATATATATATAGTATTATATATTTATACATATTATTTATATATAATGCACAGAATATATAATATATTATTATATATTTAAATATATATTTTGTATTTTAGCATGTATATATATATAGTATATATGTATATATATATATATATATATATATATATATATATATATATATATATATATATATATATATATATATATATATATATATATATATATATATATATATATATATATATATTATGAATTATACATGTATTATTTATATATATTATATATGTATATTTGTATATATATGTATTATATATTAATACTTCTATATATGTATATTTGTATATATATGTATTATATATTAATACTTCTATATATGTATATATGTATACTTATATATATATGTATTAATTATATATATATTATTATAAGTACTATATTTTGTTTACAATTATATGAAATATTAGTATTATATTTATATAGGTATACGTATATATTATGCATATAATACTATAAATATATATTTATATTATTATGCTCTAAATATGTATATATGTATTAATTATATATATATATATATATATATATTGTCTTTATTTATATATATATATATATATATATATATATATATATATATATATATATATATATATTGTCTTTATATATGTACATAAGTAAATATATACTATACTATATAAAAATACTTTAATGTACGCATTATTTAAATGATTAATTTACAACCCTGTACATATTGAACATAGTGCACCTATCATGCAGTCAGTGACCCCAGGTCACAGGACCCCTCAGACACGACTGCGGGAACAGGTTTTTGGCACGCCCAACTAGAGGACGTAGGCAAGTATACCTTGCCAAGTTTTACTGTTTAATAATTAAACTGTTGTATGTTATTCTGCTTCAATTTACATATAACTGTGTATGTCCGAGATTGCCTCGGGTACCGTCAACGAATACGTTGACAAATAGTGTAACTGACTTAGACTTTAGCAGACTTACCTACAGTTGCGAGGGTATCCTAATATCCTCCTAGACCCTACACTTGTACACGCAACATGGTTGCAGTTTCATATTGGGATGCGAGTTTGCGTACTCGATTAGCTACCGGTGCGTATGACGTGCATCACGGTTTAGCACAAAATCAGGAAAACTCAGGAAGGTTATGACTTGGCATATAGTTACATGGTTTACATGTTGTGGATTCGACTTGTATAACCGCATTGGGCGGGGAAGATAACTAGTAGGCGTATGGGACACCCACCTCCTTGTCGTTATACCTTCGGATACCATGCTCCTCGGAGATGGCCGATTGCAGAGTGCCCATGTGTCTGGGGGCATATGTGGCATATACTAGCCAGTCACGACGATTGGTGAATTAAGTCAGCATATGTCTAGCCTACACTTTCCCATACGTGCTATAAGGTCTTCACATTTCATTCACTTAGATGGTTAGCACACCCTTATTTAATTTATTCAGTATTTATACATGGCATATTTTTATGTATCTTGTTATGTCCCACTGAGGACCTGGTTTCCTTCCAGATTTAGATAAGACGTACTACCCCACAGTGTACGGACCCGGACAGGAGACGAGGTACGCAACTGAGGAGGAGTTAGAGGTGACGCCATCAGAGTCTCCCTGATCTTTAGCAGTATATTCATCTGAAGCTGGAGTCTCATTACCTAGCTAGACAATACTCTAGTCTTATTATATTTCTGCACTATTATCTTTTGTAGTGGGTTTGTTCCCACCAGATTTATCTGATTTGTACTATGACATTTCAGACATCAGCACTTATATATATTCAGCACTTATTTCAGTATTTCTTGATATTTTTGTCGATGAGAATAGACTTTACTGTATCAGACTTGTTAGTATTTTAGGACAGCGTAGCACGTCTCTTTGGGTCCATTAAATTGGGTAATCCCTTAGTGACGTGTCAGCTGGCCAATGCCACGTGGCCTAGTTCCATATATTTTGGGACTGGGGCGTGACACTTTCTCTTCTAATTCTTTCAACTGTGTCTTCAGTTCATCCATCTCCTTCTTCACCAGTCTATAAACATGTGATGCTATGGGTGCTGCTCCCGGCGTCAATTCAATTAAAAACTCTACGTCTCTATCTGGGGGTAGTCCTGGCAATTCTTCTGGAAAGACGTCTTGGAATTCTGAAATAATGGGATGATAGACAACATCGTCCATTGCAAGCTGTATACCATCAAGGATTTCGGTGGATCCTCGTGCAAACTCAAGTTCAGGCTGGTTGGGTACCTTAAAAAGAATGCTTCCTCCAAAACGATCGAAGAAAGCGTGGTACTTGCTCAACCAGTCCATTCCAAGCACAATATCAAAAGTTGGCATATGAAGGACTAAGAGTTGGGCGTTCATCTCTCTGCCACGTATCATTATAGTACACGATCTACAAATTCTACTAATAGGTACAACTCCTCCTCCGGTAAGAATTCTAACACAACTAGGTAAAGGTGTAGAGATAATATTGTGTTTTACAATAAATCTAGATGATATGAATGAGTGGGTGGCTCCCGTATCAAATAATGTTACAGCAGGAAAAATAAAAGCAAGAGTGATACCTGCTATGACATCAACCTCCTGATCCATGCCATCTACTTCAATTAAAAAAGCTTGCCCATTCCTCTGTGGCTGTCCATGACTAGCCCTCAGGTACTGATCCTCCTGGGTAGGTAGCGGTGGTCCTCGCTGAAATCCTCCTATTGCTGGAGGTTTAGGTGCTCCTGGTCTAGCCATCTGTTGAGCTGGCTTTGGTGTTGGAAGTGCTAGTCTCTGTACTGGCGGTGGAAGTGTCTGCTGCATTGGACAATTTCTCACCAGGTGCTGTCTGGAACCACATCTCATACACTGTCTCAAACGGATCCAACAGTCTTTTGAGATGTGCCTGCGTCTCCCATAATAATTATATTGGGGCTTATCTGCAATCTGGTATGGTCCTGCTCTGTGCGATACTGTTGATGCTGAGCTAAAGGACGTCTAATAGGTCCCCCTTGTTGTGCTCTTGCTAGTCCTTACTATATCCTTGCGGGTCCTTGTTGCGTCCTCAACTGACCTCCTTTTCCTTTGCTGATGGTTTCTTGCACTCTGGCTTCTGTTAGTAACTCGGCATAAGAGATCCGGGACTGGGAGCTTGTATAATGTTGGAGCTCCTGAGTCAGTCTGCGGTGAAACCTCTTAACCTTGACCAAGTCTTCTGGTATCAGGGCAGCACCATATTTACGAAGGCGACTAAACTCGGCATCGTAATCGTCAACTATTCTGTTCCCTTGCTCCAGGTGAAGAAACTGATCGTACAATGCATCTCTGACGGTGTCCGGGAAGTACTTCCTTTCAAAGCACTCCAGGAACTGCTCCCAAGTCTGGTATATATCCAACTGGCGCTCCATGGATTCCCACCAGTGATGAGCATTACCATCTAGAAGCGTTCTTACACCTGTCATCCATAGGCCTGCAGGTAGTTGTGATGCCTCTAATAACTTTCGAGTGTGAGTGATCCAGTTGGTAGTTTCTTCTGGACTCTCAATTTCTTCTGGACTCTCAATGCCCTTGTACAGCCTCGGACCCATCTGTATAAAGTCCTTTACTGAACCAACTCTAGCTCGAGGTACTGGAGCTAGTGTTTGAGCTGGTGCAGTAGCCTGTGTAGCCATCCTTTTAAGTGCTGCCAGAAATTCTTGCCTCTGCTCGGCTGCCTATTGCCTCTGTTCCTGCATCATTATCTGGAAGAATTGGAAAAGTTATGCCTGGCCATCCTGCGGTATCGATGAGACTGGAAGGTTCCCATTAGGTGGAATGGGAAAATCAGATAGAACTGGATTGTGAATCTATTCATCTGGTCCTGGAAGTCTAGGATTTGTTGAGGTCTCTCCTTGAGTCTGACCATTGACTCCAGGAGTTGTATCATCATTGGCGACAGTACATCCTTTCTGCATATCCATCTCTCTGCAGGCGATGTACACAACGTTTAGACGAAGTACAAGAATCAAACAGGGTGCAAGTATTAAATAGGATGCAGAAGCATGAAATATGCTGGGGAATTGTCCGCATATTTTACAGTCAAAATCTGCAACATACATGAAGTCTCTCCTGAGTAAAACAGGGACTCAAGGTAGTAGGCGTAAAACAGAGTTTCAAGAAAGTTTGGCGTAAAGTAAAGATTCAGAACTGTCTGCGTAAAACAGAGATCAAAAACTGTCGGCGTAAAACAGAGTTTCAAAGCTGTCCGTGTAAAAGTTTACTATTCTTCTGCGTAAATTCTGCACGTAAAAATCTACATAAAATCTGCGCGTAAAAGATCTGCGCGTAAAAAGTCTGCGTAAAAGGTTACTATTCTTCCCTCGTAAAGTCTAGCATACTTTGCAGCGTAAAGCTGTACGAGGAACTCTTTGTATTTCCTCGGATGAATTTGTTAGACAATTCAGTGAACCTGACGTCTGACAAAAGTACAGCACGATGATCGAGAGGACGATTGTGATAATAATTTTGCACAGAGACCCAGGTTGTCGTTTAGTGATATATCTGATACAAGTCATTTTTACGCATTCAAAAAGGAATAAAATATAGTCTTCTGAATACGCTGCCTACAGAAATGAGTTTTACGCTCAAAATAAAACAAAATGATGTGCCACGTCAAAAGCTGTTTCTTGCACAGGGCTCGAGGCATATCTCTGTATTTAATGCACGAGATTTGGTCATGACTGGGAAACTAAGGCTGTGCCAAATACGCTCACCTCACCATCCTTACATTTACGCCTAATCAGGCTATTCTACGCTGGTTATATATTATTCATGAATTATCAAGTTTATGCAGGACGGTTACCTACGTAGCTTGCATGCCATGATTTTATAAAGGTACACGTATCATACGCGGATTAAACATGGGTAGCAATTATCATAACCGTAGCGTAAAGGATGCAATCTTCTTCATAGTTTGCCCAGTTTACGCCAGCAAGGCAGTTTATTTGGCTTTTATGCCAACAACAATTATTTTGGCTTTTACGCCAACAAGGTAAAGGGTCTGGTCATAGCACAAAGGGTTTTTGGCGTAAAATATTGTTTTACCCAACAAAGGATAATTAAAAGGAAGAATGTGGTTTAGTCAAGTGTGGATGAGATCCTTATACTTTATTCCTATACGCAGGCTTGTTTGGTACAGTTACGTTACCAAGACAATATATTCTTGACCTGTATGGACCACCACCAAAAATATGTCACGCCCCAGTCCCAAAATACGTAGGACTAGGAATACATAACACGCCCAGCCGTATGTATACGAACTCCAATATATGGAAAACCATATACATACGTACGATGTACATGAATATCCAATCCAACAGTGGTAATATACTGTCATAACAAGTCACACAGAATCTATATCTCATCCACAACACAAATAATCAGTAGGAATAAAGAGCTAAAAAATAACTTAATATCAAAAATGAGTATCAAGTCTGATAGTCGGGTGGAAACAAATCTACTACAAAACGACTATACTGAAACAGTGGTCCTCAGTCGGGTAAGTAGTATCCGGTCCAGGTCCGTACTCCTACGGATACTCCTGGTCGTCAATATCTGGAAAGGGGCCAGGTCCTCAGAGGGACGTAACAATAAACATAATAATATGCCAATAAGTACTTAAATGTAAACATCCAATGGGTCGTCTAACCGTCTAAGTGAATGCAGTTGAGAACAACTTTCTACCAAGTGGGCTATCTGGCCATATATTAGGACTGGCATAATTCTCTCGGAGAATCAGGGGCCTCAAAGCATGTCGTCTTTTGAACGGCAGAGGCCGCCTGTAATATATATGGGGTCATCACCACCCGTCGCTCTGGCGGAGCGTCCGGGCGAACAAAAGGAAAGTGCAAAGGAGCCCAAATGTCTTACTTGTTGTTCTCCCCATCCCATGCTCTAAGCATGCCACATCCATGACACGATAACCTCTAAATAACTGCCAGGTCTACTAGCATACAAAGTTTCTATCAGCAGTTATTCCTAACGTACGGGCCATGCGTACAGGATGCCAAACCTGTCACGTTGTCCGTGATCTATATGAGACTCGCAACTCGTGTAACAACTGTGTCACGGTTAATGAACCTAATGATGCTCCATAATACTGGGGTGGTCTTATAAAGTAGGTCCAAAAATATACATACATAAATATCTATATAAGAAGAATTAAACATGCATGTGTCAGCTAGAATATAAATAATAGTACGATGGCAAGGTATACTTGCCGAGCAAAAATTATGTATAGTGCACGCCCAAACAGTATTTTGTTTGTGGTAAGAAGAAGTGGGTTAGGGTTTTGGAAGTGTTGTAATATATAGGGATAAGAGACGGTGGATGCTGCTGTCGTTTCTTCCTTTCATTGGTTTTGGTTTCGATTGAGGAGAGTTTAATAATAATAGGTAAAGAGGCGGTGGAATGAGGCGGTGGTGTTGCTGCTGATATTTTTTTTCACACGTGCGGAGAAGGAATTAAGCGGTGGAGTTCTGTTTTACGCGCGGAGCAGTGGAGGTTTGCTTTACGCGTGGAGCAGAATTTAGGCGGTGATGGAATTTACGCTTGGGTTTGTTTTATGCGCGGATTTAGGAAAAGCAAAGTTGGTTTTTGCTACTACTATTGTTGATATTTTTCTATTGGGTTTGGGTTTGAGGTTAACGGGTTTCGGGTTGAGATCCAATAGGAATCCAAGCCCATTTTCTTTTATTTCCTTTTTCTTTCTTTTTTAATAAACTATATATATATATATATATATATATATATATATATATATATATATATATATATATATAAATTTCAGAAATTATATTTGTGCATATGGTTAAGCTAGCAACTGCCCAAAGATTCTCCTATATGGAATAAATTAGAAAAAATTTATAATGGCCCCATAAATCCTCTAATTATACAAACACCTCAAATGAAAATTAATAAAAATCTATTCCTTCTATTTAGCTCATAATTACTAATTAAATTAAATAATACGGTCTTCAGAATTAGGGGTTTTACATATATACTCATTATTAGAAATTATTAATTTTAAATTTCAATAAATATAATTAAAATTATTTTACGAATTACTTTTCGTATACCGCGATTGTCTCGGATTAGCTGTAGGGGTAGTGTCCCAGCTAACGGAGGTCTACCGGGGGAAACTTAAGTTCCGTTTCGCTTTAGTCGTAGTCGTAGTGACAGACAGATCCTTTGTAAGCTTGTCTCCAAAACAAATTTTGTATATTAGAAGTAATTCAATAAGATAAGATTAATTAATATTATTGATATCTAAAATTCCTAATTCTCGACGTAAGTAGTTGAATCTATCTTCTGCTAAAGGTTTAGTGAAGATATCAGCCAGTTATTTTTTTGTGTTTACATATTCTAAATTAATGTCTCCATTTTGTTGATGATCTCTAAGAAAATAATGTTGAATCTCAATGTGCTTAGTACGTGAGTGACATTCATGATTCTTAGTCAAATTAATAGTGCTAGTATTGTCATAGTAAATGGGAATATGTGAATATTGCAAGTCATAGTCTTCTAAGGTTTACTTCATCCACAAAATTATTACACAACAACGTCCTGCTGTGATATACTCAGCCTTAGTAGTTGATAATGCGACATAATTTTGTTTCTTGCTAAACCAAGAGACTAAAGCTTTTCCTAAGAAATAACATGTACCACTAGTACTTTTTTTTATCCACTTTGCATCCAGCAAAATCAGCATCCGAATAACCGACTAGGTCAAGGAACGTGGTTTTGGAACACCACAAGCCAACAGAAGGAGTACTCTTAAGGTGTCGAATGATACGCTTAACAACGCACAAATGTGATTCCTTAGGGTTAGCTTGGAAACTTACACAAATGCAAATATTAAACATGATATCGGGACGACTAGCAGTTAAATATAATAAACTACCGATCATACCTCGATACTTACGTGTGTCGACTGGTTTGCCTTGTTCATCTACATCAAGCTTAGTTGAGGTTGCCATCGAAGTTCCAAGTGGCTTGGCTGATTCCAGATAAAACTTCTTTAGCATATCCTTTGTGTACTTGGCTTGGTTGATGAATATCCTATTTGTGGTTTGCTTGATTTGCAGTCCAAGAAAGAACTTCAACTCCCCCAGCATGCTCATCTCAAACTCACCATGTATACACTTAGAAAATTCTTAACAAAGAGATTTATCAATAGAACCGAAAATAATATCATCAACATAGATTTGAACTAGCAGAAGATTATTATTCAAAGATTTTATAAATAGTGTTGTATCAACCTTTCCTTTTGAAAAATCTTTTTCAAGTAGAAAAGAGCTTAGGCGGTCATACCAAGCGTAATAGGCTTGTTTCAGTCCATATAAAGCTTTCTTCAACTTGAAAACATGATTAGTGTTTTTGAAATCCGTGAATCCTGGTGGTTAAGCTACAAAAACTTCTTTTATGAAACAATTTAAAAAGGCACTTTTGACATCCATTTGAAATAATTTAAAATTATGAAAACATGCAAATGCACATAGCATGCGAATGGATTCTAAATGTGCTACTGGGGCATAAGTTTCATCATAGTCGATACCTTCCTCTTGGTTATATCCTTGAGCTACGAGTCTAGCCTTGTTACGTGTAACTAAACCATTCTCATTTAATTTATTTCGAAATACCCAACGGTGCCAATGACCAGATGATCATTAGCTTGGAAACAAGTTCCCAAACTTGATTCCATTCGAATTGGTTTAATTCCTCTTGCATGGCTTCTATCCAGTAATTATCACTACATGCTTCTTCAATATTTTTAGGTTCAAGCTGTGAAACAAAAGCTACACAAGATACAATATCTCTATTAGAGGAACGAGTACTTACAACTTTTGTGATCTCATCTATTACCAAGTCCTTGGGGTGATAGGCCATGAATTTCATCCTCTTTGGCAGATTCTCCAAGTAGCTGGTACTGGATTCCGTTTCAGTTGGTGCTTTGCTTGATGTACCGATATCTTCATCATCACTATCATTGTTTGTTTTAATGTTCATCTCATTGAAGGTGACGTTGATTGATTCTTCGATCGTCATTGAATTCTTGTTGAAGACTCGGTATCCTTTGCTCTTTGCCGCATAACCTAGAAAAATACCTTCTTCGGCATTTTTGCTTAAGTTATCTTTGGTATTGAGAATAAAATATTTGCATCCAAAGATCTTAAAGTAGGAAACAGAGGGTGTTCTATCAAACCATAATTCATAGGAAGTTTTTTTTGATTTAGGTCGAATCAAAACTCTACTCAAAATATAGCACGCTGTCTGCCCAGAAATACTTAGGTAGGCTGAAATTATTTAACATTACTATAGCCATTTCGCTAAGAGTTTTGTTCTTATATTTTACAACGCCATTCTGTTGTGGAGTTCTAAAACAAGAGAATTCGTGCAAATAACCATGTGTGTTAGAAAATTGCTCAAAGTCAGCATTTTCAAATTTACCGCCATGATCACTTCTAATGCGAGTGATCATGAATTATTTCTTATTTTGTACCTTTTTACAAAATGTGACAAGTTCTGAAAGTGCGTCATTCTTATGAGCAAGGAAATATACCCACGTGTATATAGAGTAATCATCTACAATTACTAATGCATACAACTTACCATTTAGACTAACAACTCAGCTGGGTCCAAACAGGTCCATATGTAATAATTGTAGAGGTCGAGTGGTACTTACAGCGTTGATCGACTTAAATATTGATTTTCTAGCTTTGTTCTTTTCACAATCGCTACATACCATATTTTTCTACAAGGCGATCTCTGGTAAGCCTCGTACCATTTTCTTTGTGGATAGTCTCGATATTGTGTCCATGTTTGCATGTCCTAGCTTCATGTGCCATAGTTGATTCTCGTTATTTTTGGCGTATAGGCATCTATCTGTAGTGTTAGTATCTTCCAAAAGATAAAAACATAGATATTATCTTCCCTAATTCCTTCAAAAATAGTACTGCCAATTGAGCTATCATAACCATGGTCAGCTAAATGACTTATGCTGAGTAGGTTATGCTTTAACTCAGTTACTAGACAGACATCTTTAATCACCGATAGGGAGCCTTACCAATATTACCGATACCTATTATATAATCTTTCAGATTGTTACCGAAGGAGACAAGTCATTCTTTCTTCTTCGTCAGTGTTGCAAACAAAGATGCATCGCCGGTCATGTGCCGTGAGCAACCGCTGTCGAGGATCTATTTTCTTCTAGAGTGGGTATGATGCTCTACCTACAAAACAATTTGCAGATGAAACTTTTGGTACCCATTTCTTGTTGGGTCCTGAAAAGTTAGCTTTAGGTATCCATGCACAAATATTCAAAACAACTAATTTCTTAACTCTACATGCAGGAGCAATATGACCAATAGTGCCACAATAATGACATCTAGCATGCTTAGTGTTAGGTGCAGTATTTTGTGCTTGTTTGGTAGGTCTAGGTATTTTTGTAGGATACTTGTAGTAGAAGGCATGTCTTTGAGGATTTGTCCTCTTGGGCATAGGTTTGATAGTCTTTGGTTGAACAGTGTTCCTTTTGGGTAAGCGACACATGTTAGGAGAGGAAGCAGTCATCATCGGCTGTTTTCCTAACATAATTTTCAACTTTTTGGAAGTGTCAAAAATCTATTGTAATCAGTTGTTAGGGCATCATTCCAAATCAGCTCATTGATACTCTTCTTTTTCTCAATTTGAAAATCTTCTTGCAGCTGAGCTATAGTTTTTTCTTTCTCTTCAAGAGTGTGTGATGCTTCGTATAATTGTAACTTGATAGAAGCTAACTCGTTAGTCTCACTAGAAGGTTCAAATTCTCTAATATCTGCTAGAAGTAGGGTTAGCCTTTCTATCTCAAGTTTGTGTTCCTTGAGTACCATCTTAGAGGTCTTGTATTTACCAAGCAACTTTCTAAGATCTTCTAAGAGGTCACTAAAGGCATCACCTAGCTCATCGAATGTGAAATCATCATAGAGAGATTTAATGGTTACCTGATCAAATATTATTAGGCACACATTAGCAGCTTATTGAGAGCTATCGTCTTTTGAGTCGGTGGCCTCACTTTCGTGCCATATACTTGTATTAGTATATTTTTGAGGCGTTTCATTATTTGTGTACCTCTTTTCGTATTTTGTAACCTTCTTTGTTGATGTTGTCGGACAGTCTTTCTTGATGTGACCCTTTTTTGTATCCTTAGTATACCTGCTC
Organism: Iris macrosiphon; assembly: GCA_036927795.1. Classification (NCBI taxonomy): domain Eukaryota; kingdom Viridiplantae; phylum Streptophyta; class Magnoliopsida; order Asparagales; family Iridaceae; genus Iris; species Iris macrosiphon. Next base: position 290,856,692 of record JAYESA010000004.1, read on the forward strand.
TTCGTCATCGTTGTTGTGCTTGTGATGGTCTTTGCCTCGACGATTGAATCTTAAAAACTTCTTAAAGTTCCTTACCATTAGAGCTTGCTCTTCACTATCTGAGTCTTCGTCTTCAGACTCTTTTTCAACAGTTCTTTTGTGATGTGCCTTGAATGCGATTAATTTTTCCTTGGGTGTTGAATCTTTGAAGTCTTGCAAGTCTAGCTATGTGTCATCAGCTTCCCCATCAATGTTTCAAGCATTATTATTGTGAGGTCGTTTCCTTCAATGATTATTGTAGCCTTGGGGTTCCAATTCTTGGTGAGACCCCGCAGTACTTTGTGAATCTTCTCATGGTTGATGTACTCCTTGCCTAGAGAGGACAGAGGATTTACAACATCGAGGAAACGAGTGAACATTTGTGTAATTGTCTCATTTGCCTTCATCTTGAATGCTTCATATTCTTGAGTCAATTTTCTTATCTTTGACTCCTTGACTTGGTTGGTTCCTTCATGGGTTACTTCGAGAAGTTTCCACACGTCGTGAGATATTGTGCATGTTGATACCCTGTTAAACCCAGTCCTATCTATTGCATAAAACAAAGCGTTAATAGCACGTGCGTCAAGACTAGCTTGTTTCTTCTCATTATCAGTATATTTATCATATGATTTCTCAATGTCACGACCCGTACCCGGTATAGGGGTACGAGAGCGTGGGTACGTCCAGCCTACGCTGCAGCATCGGCGGTAGAACGTTGTCTAGGTCATGTAACTATCTAATCAATCTCACATGAATATCCAACTCCATAAGGAGACATGGATATCACAATATAATGCTGAAAATACTCAATCACAAGCTAAAGCACGATGAGATATCGAAGCAAGCAATAAAATACAAGGCAAGTCTAACGACAAAATAACTATACCTGTAATCAATAACATCCAATCCCCATGTGTGTCGGAAATAAGTCCACTATATCACGGTCTGGAAAAAATATATCCAGTCAGGATTGAAATGAAATACACCTCTAACAACAGTTCCACATATATTGATAAATCTATAATACAGTGTAAAGAAATACAGACAGATGTAAAAACTGGCAAGAAGGAATACTGACGAGCATGGATATACTGGAAACTAAAATATTGGAATAAGGAATACTGGAGCATATAATGTACATCTAGAAATGAAAAAGAAATCCAAGTACACGCTAGAATAATGAACTAGTATGTAAAGGTGTACAAGAACAAAACTAGAACATGTGGGGATGCTAGATCAATACACTAGAGAGACATGTCAAAAATCATCTAACTAAGTGTGTAAAATATCAGCATATCATGTGATCGGCTTGGGACTGGTAAACTCATTACATTGGTTAGCGATCATCCTTGAGGTCAGGCTAATCCATCCGGATAGCTATGATGCGAGTAATAGTCAGGCTAACCACATGTAATAGTGATGAGGCATATAATGGTAAGGCTGCACCGATGTGAGGCGTGGGTGAGCTATGATGCATGTAAAGTTGGGTATGATCACATAAGCTACTAATATTTCCCCATTTTTCCCCCAGCTAGCACGATGGATTCTCGATCATGACTCCTCGTGACAGGTCTCAATGATACCAACTCGTGTAAAGAACAGTGTCAGAGTCATGTATGCTATACAACAAGAGTTATAGAAATAATCAACATAAGGGAAACTATCAGAGAATGTACTCGCCTTGGATCCTTAGCTGGTGAAAACCAATGTCCTGCTCCTGAAGTCTCGCAGGACGATCCAATAGTCCTATACACATATAATAAAATAATACAATATTGCATCAGACATTACACTAATCACACAATCAAATACACTGAACGTGGGACTACGCTAGGTATGATACTGGTCAACTAGGGTCAGTATACGTCAAGTTGCACGGGCGTCGCGTCTGTAATTGCTGTGCAATCCGACAGACGATCAAAAATGGTACGGGGCTTGCCAGTACGTCAGCGTACGTATGGCAGTCAACTAACATCTCACAGGGTCACAAGGTCATGTGTAAAGACGGGGTATCCGTATTTACACTCGGTCATCTAGTACCTATATACATTATACATATTATACATAATATGTATACCAATTAAATACGTACATAAAATATATATATAAGTGTATATCAATAATTTCATACAAAAATAGGTATAAGTGTGTATATAGCATATATACATTTTTATATTTAAAAAATACACATACCATATTATATATATACAACTAATATTTATACGTATACCAAGAAATATATATATATATATATATATATATATATATATATATATATATATATATATATATATATATATATATATATATACTGAATATATATATATATCTATATATACCAAATAATACATATAATATATACAGATATATATACATACCAAATTACGTTTATATATATACTAATACAATAATTTATATATATATATATATATATATATATATATATATATATATATATATATATATATATATACAGATATATTAATATACATACATGAATACGTATATATAAAATAAAGAAATATGTGATATATTTATATGTATATATATCTATATATATACATATACGCGTATAAATACGAACATATGTACACACATACACACATACACATACACATACACATACACATATACGTACCTACGTACCTACACATATATGCATATACACACACATATACATACATGTATATATATGAATATATATATACGTATACATATATACTATACATACGTTTATATATACTAAACTATATACCAAAGAAGGAGGGAAGAGGGAAGAGGAGAGGGACTCACCGGGGTCGGCCGGTGGCCACTGGCCGGAGTGGCAGCTCGGGAGTTGGCCGGCTGTGCAGGGACGAGCCGGAGTTGCTGAGCCGAGGGTGGTTGGGGAAGAAGACTGGGAGGATGTCGGTTGAGGGGGAAATGCAGGGAGGATGACACCGGAGTTAATGGCCGGCTGGGTGGATCGGCTTGTCGGAGTAGTACGACGGAGGCGATGTAGTGGAGGGGGAGGAGTACAGCAGCAGGCCGGAGAAGGAGTTACAGCGCCGGGGTCGCAGGGAAGAGTCGGTCGGGCTTGACAGTGCGGGGCCGGAGTTGCTGCAAGGAGGAGGAGGAAATGCAGGAGGAGGAGGAAGTCGACGATGGCCGGCGGGGTGAGTAAGGCTCGTTTGGCCGCCGGTGAAGGAAGGCAGGTCGGGGATACGGGTTGGCCGAACTGAGCTGCCGGGGCTGGCCGGCCTGGTGGCTCGGGGAAGATGTCGAGAGGTGCAGCGGGCCGGACTGCGGGGGACAGCAGGGTGGTGGACGACGAGGCTGGCCGGCTGGATGTGGAGCTGAGGATGGAGGGCTTCGTCGGGGTCGGGGACGCTGACCGGAGCTGCGGCCGAGGTAAGAGCCGAGTCGGTTTAGGGTTAAGGAGGAGTTTGGGTTGGGTTTGTTTTGGTGAAGGTGTTGGGTTTGTGAAGAAAAATCATATAGAGAGGGTGGGTTTTTGTATGTGGGAGGAGTGAGGTGTCTCCCTAGGAATTAGGGCCGGCCAAACCTAGGGATGAGGTTGCTTTGGGAAAGGGTTGAGGGAACATATAAGGGGTTGTGTGGTGGGGATGGCTCCAATTAAAATGGAAGGCCTAGATTCAACATGGGGAAAAATGCAAACAAAAGAAAGGAGGAGAGAGGGTGTTGGGTTGACTAGTCAAAGAAGGGGGTTGTTTCCTTCATTTGGGTTAAACCAATAGGATGGTGACACATCATTGAAATTTTGCAATTAAGTCCCCAACAAATTGAAAAATTGCACAGAAGTGGGTTTCTGGATTTAATTAATTAAAATTAGGTACAATTGGTGTTCTAAAATTAATTAGGAGTACATGGGTCCAAAATTAGGTCGGATCACAAATATCATTAATGAAGAAAACTCAGAACAGAATATTACCCTAATTTGGCTCGCACCAAAAATGGGTCAAGATTGCCTCCAATTTTGATTGGAACGCACAACGATACAAGTTAGAATTTATATAGAATTAAATAAACGTTCGCGACGAATATTGTGCGGCTAAAATGAAGCACCAGAGAGCATAATTGTGAGTTTCAAAAATGTCAGAATGAACGGCAGGCATGTCTAGGGCAAGGTTGTGAAATTTGTTAGAAGGCAAAAGCTAGGGTAGCGCTCCAAATATCGAAGCAACAGCAATGCGCAACAATTAAATAAATTACGGTAAATAATTACTACCTCCAACAATTAAATTCTAAATAAAATAATTAACTACATAATCCCATAATTCGGCCAGGTGTTCATCTAGTGGGCTTCTAGGTCAAGTTTACCAGCTCAAACATTAATGAACACTGCATATAATAAATATATTTGATACACATCTCATGCAATTATTTAATTTAAATACACATATCGAGAAATCATTTAATATAAATACCACGATATTAATAATATATAAAAAGCCAAAAATATCCCTGTTTTCAGAATGTGGTAGTGACAAGTCTACCCTCCTTAAAAGACTTTCGTCCTCGAAATTTAAAACCCTCATAGTAGTGTTTATTCATTATATTATTTTCCATCAATGGTTAAATTCACCAACCCACATAATCCTGAAATAATCCACCTTGTCATTTCACAATTTTTCAAAAATTCTGAAATTATTAGATTCCTAAAAATCCCCAAATTTAACCCTCAAATTCCATTCGTATCATAATCTCCTCCGAATCTGATGTTAGTAATTAAAATCCAAAATTTGATATCTAATCCTCTAATTTAATCCAACCAATGCACATTTTTAAATTAAGAATTTTTATCTAAAAACATTAATCCATGAATCCAATAAAATTTAAAAATCTCGTCCAAAAAGTTTGTGTTTAATCACTAACCCATTTATCATCTTACTCCTTAATTTTGAGCAAATCACTAGATACAAATTTTTACCATCCAATCCTTTGATCGAAAATCCAGTCCTTGCACGTTTATAAAAATTAAAATCTTATCCAAAAGTTCGAATTCAATACTAATCCATTAGTGATCTAAATCCTCGATTCATTTTTCCTCACAATACTCGAATAATATAATACTCGCCAAATCCTCAATTAATATTTTTAATTAAATCTATATCTTGTAGTCAAATAAATACAATAATAATCTTCTTAATTTTTTTAAAATTTTACTGATAAATATATCATAATCAATAATCATCAATCATACTATATTAAACTCTTTACCTCTCATTTAAATTAATGTTTATCCTCGAATTTTAATAATAATTTAATCACATCTCAATCCTGATAAAATTACTGATTCATCAACTCTGCCATATTAAATCCTTAACTTTTTATGCTTATCTTCCAAAATTTAGCATCTCGTTTCTCTTGTCAAGTCATGACCTCTTCATAAATCTACTATGGTCAAACACCAATAATCATGGTCTAAGAAAATTCTACCTTCAGCCGTGCAATCTAAGAAAATATGTACGGTCATGTGTCTTTCATCATGGTACTGCACTCTCTGTCAGGGTGTGCTACTCACTACATTCTAACAAGAAATCATGCATACGAACTACAGTACTAGGGAAATCAATCAATCAAGAGGCGGAAAAAGAATATTAGGAAAGAAAAGAAAGAACCTGCTAACATATTACTTGCAGTATCTTCTATCTCTAACATACACTTAGCTCTGGCACATTCACTAACTAATTCCTATCCTTGTACACTGGTACCCATATCAATTAATCATTAGTCCACAACATCCATGAATACATCTATATTGCACACACCTATCTATTAATACCAAAATTTGATACCAAGAACCTCTAACACAATCATAGGTCAAATGATGTATGTAAGGTTTGATATCTCTATCTCTTTAGGTACCTCTTGTTCTACTATAAGTACACCCACTGCTAGTTCTCATTCCTACTACAATTGTTCATACTAGTTGTTCTTATTGTAAACCTCCTAATTTTCAAGAATTTTTAAATTTGGATTTTTCAAAATTTTCTGGAATTTTTTGGGATTTTTCTGTAATTAAATTCAAGGGTTTTAATTTTTAAATAATTTTTTTATAATAATAAATATTATGAAAATAATATTTTATGGTGTAAAATGAAAAACTAGACATAGGGTAATTTTTCGAGAATTTATTGGACCCCGGAAGTACTTTTAAAAGCCCTAAAAGCTAATTAAAATATTAAACCAATTTAAAACCCAAATTAAACCGGGTTTATTTAATTAAACCAAACCAAAATAAACCGGACCGGGTTCATTGAACCAAACCCTAATTCTTAGCGGGTCGGATCTGGGTCCAACCCAGACCCGACCCATTAACCCGACCCGCTTCTCTGATTTCGGATCGGGCCGGATCCGCAGACCCGACTCGTCCGCCCAAACCCGACCCGAACCCTCATCTTCCCCAAACCGCAGCCGACCCGACTCCTGACCTCCCCGCCGCCAGAAACGCCCGCCGCCGCCAACCGTCTCTTCCTCTTCTTCTCCCCGCAACCGACTACCCCTCCGCTCCGGCTCCCCCGTACCCGCCGTCGTTTCCCTTCTCCCTCTCTCCTATAAAGCCATCGCCTCCGCCCTCTCTCCCTTCCTCCTTCCCGTCCTCCGATCCTCCGCCCGATGCCGACTCGGCCCCGTCGTCCCCAGAACCGCCTCCCCTGCCCTAGCCTCGGCCGGCCTCCGCTGCCTTCCCCGACGAATACTCCCAGCCGGCCTCCGCTGCCTTCCCCGACGAATACTCCCAGCCGACCTCGCCATCTCCAGCAGCAGCCCGTACCGCCTTGAGCCGCCGTGCTCCACCCTATCCGCCCGACGAACTTCCGCAGCATCTCCAGCCTCGACCGCACCTCCCCAGAACCCTAGCAACCTCCGGCGAGCTCCGCGAGTTCCTCCGGCGAGACCTAACGCCTGAACCCTAGGGCCCTGGCACGTGTCGAACATGGCCGGACACAGGACACTGTGTTGTGTCAAAGACGACACACGGACACAGAATTCTCAATTTTTTGAGCCATGTTCAGGTACTTGTATCTTCCTACTCGTAGCTCTGTTTTCGATTCCGTCAGTTGCATCGCGTAGCCTGTATGACCCCCTCCATGCCCGTGCAAACCGCTCGGTGCATCGCGTCCTGTGGTGGTCGTGAACCGCGATCCAAAAAAAGGAAAACCAACGCCATATTTTACCCCGGAACCGAGTACGTCCCGCCAAACGGGACAACTTGGTCGTGTGCGGTCTTCACAGATACGTGCGCGTCGTTGATACGGACGTACGGGATTTCGCAGAAGCTGATTCGGATGTGCGTGCACACCGAAATCAGTGCGAATCCGCGGACATTTCCCCGTATCCGACCTTTCTGATTCTCGCTGTAACTTAGTATACACACGTCGGATCGAGACGAAACTTGCGCCATCGGACTCGTAGCAATACGCTGGTCCTGTGAGCCAGGTTTGGTTTGATTCTGAGAACTTTGACAAAATTGCGTGTCGTGGGCCCCACAGGCTTCACTCGACGGGCGATTTTGAGAACGGCTCATCGAAATCCAATTCTGGAAGTTTCGTTGGGTTTGTATCATCGTTCCTGACCTGTTGACACTAAGTTGGACTGTTTTGGAGACCTTTGACCCTGACGCGTTTTTCGGTGCAAAGTGGCCCACATCTGGACCCCGCCTTGACCCGAAAATGTCATTTTTGCCCCTGTGTCCAAATTGGACTCAAGGACAGGCGTTTCTAGCTGATTGATATTTTCTGGATCTGATGGTGATATTTGTTTCAGCAACTGGAGTACTGCCTGCAAATCCCGTTGAAGTCAGAGCCGCAATTGGAACCGGAAACCCAGGCAAGTGTACCTTGCCAAAATCCTGCAGTATTGTTACTTAATTTAATTAACTGTTGTACATGCTTAAACCTAGGGCTGTTTGACTTACTTAGCTTCCGATTAATAGTCGGGTGCCAACACCGTACGCGGGGTTGTGTAAGGTCAACTAGAGATGGATATCGTGACATTTATATTCTCGTACTTGCCATATCAAGTACAATATGCCCAGGACACTTGACACAGATCATGAAACAGAATATTCCTGAAATATTCAAGGTGATTCTGTATAGGTTGCAGGATTGACATAGACATTATATTACATTCCTAGACATTATATTCATAGACATAGTATGACTCACTGCATTAGCTATGATCGTACGTGATGTGGACATGAGGCATCGTGGACATGAGACGTCTGATTACATTGGGTGGGGAGAGACACACAGGCTACAGGCTGATTATATATATAGGCCATATCATAGTAAATTACATAGCATAGTATAACTGCTACCGGCTCCAAGACACAGAGCTTGTAGTGGTATCAGCCTAAGTTCTAGTGATGCTCTCAACTTGTATTTCACATAGATGGTTATATAGTTGACCCTATTGTTTCATTATTTGCTGTATTGCATTTATTTTGGCATGAGTTTTCTTGTACCTTGTTATGTCCCCTGAGGACCTGGGTCCGGATTATGTCTCCAGGATTTGCAGACGAGGTTTATCCAGAGGTATACGGAACAGGTGCACTTCACGGAACAGTACTAGTACCTGAGGACGAGGTGATCGCTGAGGACTTCTCCTGAACAACTGCTTCTTCATGCTCATATATTATGGCATATAGACTCTCTTTTTTGTTTAATTAAAATAATTGTAACAGACTTTATATCGGGTTGTTTCCCGAATTACTTTGCTGAGACTGGATATTTAATTTACTTTCCTTATTGCTGTTGATCGTATTATCTTTTGTGTGGATGAGATTAGTTCTGACTTGATATTGTAGACCTTATATACAGCTTAAGTATGCCCCGATGGATCCATTAAATTGGGTTTGTCCATCGGTGCGTGCTGTTGGCCATTGCCACGTGTCCAGTCCCTCGGTATTTTGGGACTGGGGCGTGACATGGTTTTTGTGGTGGCCCATACAGGTCAATAACTAAATTGTTCGGTTTTAACTTAGGGATCGAACAGGCCTACAATAAGATAGGATAAGTTTTTGGATCTCATCCACTTGCTTGAAAATATTTTTGATATTTATATCGTATTTGAATTAAATTTTTGACTTGCATCTTGCCTTGAATCCTGTGTGCCTCTTATAGTTTATTTTTGATACAGAGTAATGGATCCAAGAAGCGGAGACAAGAATCTCTTGAGTACACCACACGATGCTGTGGTCACTTATGATGAAGGAGTGACACCCGAAGACCGAGGACAATCTTCTCAAAGCAATCAAGCAGCTCAGCAAAATTCAAGGTTCCGGCTTGATGACATCCCGCCGCCTTCGCAGTTCGTTCCACCGATGCCCGTATTCCCACAAGGGCAACCTATAGACGGACAGCAGATATTTCAAATGATCTACGCAATGATGCAAGCCCAACAGCAAATTCATCAGGAGACGCAGCGTCATGAGGCGGAGTACTTGAGGACCAGCCTAGTAACCGCCTTGGAGCAAGTGAACCCACAAGCTAGACGACCAGAAGCCGGGTCTATCACCGATTTCCGTCAACTCAAGCCCCGTACCTTTTCGGGCAAAGAAGGACCAACCGAAGTTCATGAGTGGCTCACCAACATACAACACCAGTTGGAAGCAGCTGAACTACCAAGAGAACGTTGGATGACCGCCGTCAGAATGCAATTGAAGGACAATGCTCATCACTGGTGGCTATCCGAGGAGACACGGTTCGGACCAGACCGGGTCACTTGGGAAGAGTTTTCCAGACTCTTTCAGGAGATGTACATTCCGGCTATCGCTCGATCAGAACTTTGGGACAAGTTCAATCGCCTCACTCAGAGCAGTATGACAGTGGAGGAGTACAATGCAGAATTCATTCGTCTAAGTCGCTTCGTCCCTACTTTGATCCCAACGAAAGAAGAGAAGGCTGAGAAATTCTTCGACGGACTAAACTTCGAGCTGCAGAGACTCATCGAATCCGTCGTACCTACCTCTTACTCGGACGTTCTCGCTGCAGCCCGACGCATGGAACGCGTCACCAGGAGAGAGACCAGTCTAAAACGGTCTTCCACATCAGCCAAAGCACCACAAGAAGAAGCTGCAAAGAGACCTCATATACACCAGCCACCCAGAGCCTCTCCGTAGACATTATCTACATGTCAATACTGTGGCAAGGTAGGCCATACTGAGAAGGACTGCAGACGCAAGTTGGGATTATGCTTGATTTGCGGAACCAATCAACACATAGCCAAGGATTGTCCTCAGCATCGAGGAGGAGCACCAACGACAACCCAACAAGCTCTACCAGCACCAGGAGGGTATCAGCCGAGGCCACCCTTGGCACCACAAGCAGCACTCTTCCAACAAGCCCAGCAGCAGCAGCAGAGGAATCCACCACAAGGACGCGGACAAGCCTTCGCGATGACTTTGGAAGACGCGCAGAACCAAGGAGTAGCAAATGCGCGTAAGTTTCTATAGTTTTTTGTTTCTATTATTGCTTTACTTCGTGCCTGCTGGTTCGTGACCCTAGACTTAACTTAACAGTTTTAAACTTACTAATAATAGATAACCTAGTAATCACCTAAGTATTTTTTGAACTTGCTAAATAACCTAGAATGTTTTATAAAAGTTAACCTGGTATGTTTTTAAAAGAATAAACCTGTTTTTCTAAAAACTATAAAAATTTGTAGATTTCCTATAATTGGAAATTTCCATTGCTTAGGGAAATGACTATCCCTATGTGTTTAAACCCTCAACCTTGATTTTCTGATTTGAATAAATTTTGCAACCGTGTCATCTCTGTTGACCGGTTATTCTTTGATTGCGAGGACGCAATCCTCTTAAGGGGGGTAGATTGTAAATCCCCTGATTTTCAAGAATTTTTAAATTTGGATTTTTCACAATTTTCTGGAATTTTCTGGAATTTTTCTGTAATTAAATTCAAGGATTTTAATTTTTAAATGATTTTTTTATAATAATAAATAATATTAAAATATTATGAAAATAATATTTTATGGTGTAAAATAAAAAACTAGACATAGGATAATTTTTCAGAAATTTATTGGACCCTGGAAGTATTTTTAAAAGCCCTAAAAGCTAATTAAAATATTAAACCAATTTAAAACCCAAATTAAACCGGGTTTATTTAATTAAACCAAACCAAAATAAACCGGACCGGGTTCATTGAACCAAACCCTAATTCTTAGCGGGTCGGATCCGGGTCCAACCCAGACCCGACCCATTAACCCGAAACCCGACCCGCTTCTCTGATTTCGGATCGGGCCGGATCCGCAGACCCGACCCGTCCGCCCAAACCCGACCCGAACCCTCATCTTCCCCAAACCGCAGCCGACCCGACTCATGACCTCCCCGCCGCCGGAAACGCCCGCCGCCGCCGGCCATCTCTTCCTCTTCTTTTCCCCGCAACCGACGACCCCTCCGCTCCGGCTCCCCCGTACCCGCCGCCGTTTCCCTTCTCCCTCTCTCCTATAAAGCCCTCGCCTCCGCCCTCTCTCCCTTCCTCCTTCCCGTCCTCCGATCCTCCGCCCGACGCTGACTCGGCCCCGTCGTCCCCAGAACCGCCTGCCCTGCCCTAGCCTCGGTCGGCCTCCGCTGCCTTCCCCGACGAACACTCCCAGCCGACCTCGCCATCTCCAGCAGCAGCCCGCACCGCCTCGAGCCGCCGTGCTCCGCCCTATCCGCCCAACGAACTTCCGCAGCATCTCCAGCCTCGACCGCACCTCCCCAGAACCCTAGCAACCTCCGGCGAGCTCCGCGAGTTCCTCCGGCGAGACCTAACTCCTGAACCCTAGGGCCCTGGCACGTGTCGGACACGGCCGGACACAGGACACTGTGTTGTGTCAAAGACGACACACGGACACAGAATTCTCGGGTTTTTTAGCCCTGTTCAGGTACTTGTATCTTCCTACTCGTAGCTCTATTTCCGATTCCGTCAGTTGCATCGCGTAGCCTGTATGACCTCCTCGGTGCCCGTGCAAGCCGCTCGGTGCATCGCGTCCTGTGGTGATCGCGAACCGCGATCCAAAAACAGGAAAACCAACGCCATATTTCACCCCGGAACCGAGTACGCCCCGCCAAACGGGACAACTTGGTCGCCTGCGGTCTTCACAGATACGTGCGCGTCGTTGATACGGACGTGCGGGATTTCGCAGAAGCTGATTCGGATGTGCGTGCACACCGAAATCAGTGCGTATCCGCGGACATCGCCCCGTATCCGACCTTTCTTATTCTCGCTGTAACTTAGTGTACACACGTCGGATCGAGACGAAACTTGCGCCATCGGACTCGTAGCAATACGCTGGTCCTGTGAGCCAGGTTTGGTTCGATTCTGAGAACTTTGACAAAATTGCGTGTCGTGGGCCCCACAGGCTTCACTCGACGGGCGATTTTGAGAACGGCTCATCGGAATCCAATTCTGGAAGTTCCGTTGGGTTCTTATCATCGTTCCTGACCTGTTGACACTAAGTTGGACTGTTTTGGAGACCTTTGACCCTGACGCATTTTTCGGTGCAAAGTGGCCCACATCTGGACCCCGCCTTGACCCGAAAATATCATTTTTGCCCCTGTGTCCAAATTGGACTCAAGGACAGACGTTTCCAGCTGATTGATATTTTCTGGATCTAATGGTGATATTTGTTTCAGCAACTGGAGTACTGCCTGCAAATTCCGTTGAAGTCAGAGCCGCAATTGGAACCGGAAACCCAGGCAAGTGTACCTTGCCAAAATCCTGCAGTATTGTTACTTAATTTAATTAACTGTTGTATATGCTTAAACCTAGGGCCGTTTGACTTACTTAGCTTTTGATTAATAGTCGGGTGCCAACACCGTACGCGGGGTTGTGTAAGGTCAACTAGAGATGGATATCGTGACATTTATATTCTCGTACTTGCCATATCAAGTACAATATGCCCAGGACACTTGACACAGATCATGAAACAGAATATTCCTGAAATATTCAAGGTAATTCTGTGTAGGTTGCAGGATTGACATAGACATTATATTACATTCCTAGACATTATATTCATAGACATAGTATGACTCACTGCATTAGCTATGATCGTACGTGATGTGGACATGAGGCATCGTGGACATGAGACGTATGATTACATTGGGTGGGGAGAGACACACAGGCTACAGGCTGATTATATATATAGGCCATATCATAGTAAATTACATAGCATAGTATAACTGCTACCGGCTCCCAGACACAGAGCTTGTAGTGATATCAGCCTAAGTTCTAGTGATGCTCTCAACTTGTATTTCACATAGATGGTTATATAGTTGACCCTATTGTTTCATTATTTGCTGTATTGCATTTATTTTGGCATGAGTTTTCTTGTACCTTGTTATGTCCCCTGAGGACCTGGATCCGGATTATGTCCCCAGGATTTGCAGACGAGGTTTATCCAGAGGTATACGGAACAGGTGCACTTCACGGAACAGTACCAGTACCTGAGGACGAGGTGATCACTGAGGACTTCTCCTGAACAACTGCTTCTTCATGCTCAGATATTATGGCATATAGACTCTCTTTTCTGTTTAATTAAAACAATTGTAACAGACTTTATATCGGGTTGTTTCCCGAATTACTTTGCTGAGACTGGATGTTTAATTTACTTTCCTTATTGCTGTTGATCGTATTATCTTTTGTGTGGATGAGATTAGTTCTGACTTGATGTTGTAAACCTTATATACAGCTTAAGTATGTCCCGATGGATCCATTAAATTGGGTTTGTCCATCGGTGCGTGCTGCTGGCCATTGCCACGTGTCCAGTCCCTCGGTATTTTGGGACTGGGGCGTGACACTTATCACTCAAATGCACGTCAAGTGCAACACCATACTAAGTACTGCTCTCTCCAATACAACTCTAGATGGACACCCAAGTCAGTCTGCGGTGCCATCTCAATCATGCTCAAGTCAACAGATCCTTACACATGTATATCATCTACTCATATACTAATATGTATATTTCTCATCCATCATAAAATTTTATCCTCATAATAAAATCATCAAAATTTAACTTTTTGAACAACTTAAAAATTAAAAAGTGTATACTTTCCTCAAGGGTCAATTATTCAATATTGAAATCAAATTTTAATCACTTCTAAAATCTTTATAGCCTTAACCATGTTTATTGAATCAAATTTGAATCCTCAATATTTTAACAACGTAAAATCTCAACTCCTTAAAATTCTCAAAAATTTCAATTCATTTCTACTCTTGAAACGATAAAATTAAATCCACAAGTACACATATAAATACTCACAGTCTCTAATACTCAAGGTGCACACAAATACACTAATTATCTACAACCTCAACTGTGTACGAAAATTTGTACTGCCCGAATTACTTGCACTATTACTCCCAATGATTTAAGTTATCATCACACGTATTTCCTCCAATGATTTTCTATCTATATTAATTGACACACCAATCTAATTATCATCACACGAAGTACTTAATGTTATTAGCACTATTCTCAATAATCCTTGATATAGAATCACTAGTACTATTGTTATGGTAACACTAGTTCCATCATTAGATCACCTCGTCACATTGACTAGAACTTATGATCACTTGCACTTTCTATAATTTATATGTTTTACTTCACTCTTAAAGGCAGGCATATGGTTCCACATCTCGATTTATGTATATGTATCATCTCTTAAATCTTTTACAACCTGTTACACTAGTCTGTGATACACTTCATACCTTGCATGATCCATCTTGATATATTTTTCTACCCATGGCACACTATTGGGATTTTCTAATACTCATACTTAGCATAATGCATTCTTATTCTCTCACACTTTCTTATACACTTATGGGTATCCTCCTACTATGGCACACTCATTAATTTCCTTTATGCATATGCACTTCTTTACTCTTGACACACCCAAGTATCACCCATTAAATTGAATATCATGCTCCATTAATCTTCAACACAATTCTTTGATGCTTAATTGTTACATATAACCACCAACTACATGAATTCATGACTATCCGGAACTGGCATGCTGACTCTGATACTAACTCTTGGAACCATCACTGATACTCTTTTCTCCTTCTTCTACTAATAGTACCAATACTAACCATAATAACACATATTATAGAACTATTACTACGAGATACTATGCTATGGGTTAACTCTAGATTGATTCCTTCTGCTCACATGTCTAACTAAGAAGCACTTACAACTAACAAGTCACACTCAGTCAACACTAACACAAGACACAGACAAAATTGTAAGTCACTAATTATCATACTAACAAGGAATCCTCAAGGAAAAGAAGCTCAAAAAGGAACTGGATTGAGGACTAAAGGTATTCCTACTGCTAGCAAACAAAAGGACGATGGAATAAAGTCCTGTAATAACAAAAATAGATAAGTGTTGAGATGATACTTTAAGAACCAATTTAAGATACAACCTGATAATCATACACGTCTGTCCGAAATTATGACACTTAGAATCTTCGCCACGCCAGTAAGCATAGGTGCGATAGACGACAGGTTCCGTAACTAAAGTATGCAACCCTATAATCACGTCATCTAGAATCTTCGCCACACCAACCGGTATGGCTGCGAGAGACTCTAAATTTTATAACTAAAGTATGTACATCCAAGTCAGGTTCCTACGTTCTCGTCACGACTAATATTTCTGCGATAAACTCTAAGCTCCATAACCAAGTAGACGTTTTTACCTTTCTCACTGTTCTCATCAACATATGTCATCAGATGATACCGTAAATTCTAGTCCGTAAAATTCATCTCGATAAAAATTAAACTCAACAACGACACCAAGATTTTAAATTTAACAACTGGTCAACAAGAATCAAACTCAACAATGATACCAAGAGTTTAATTTAATAACTGCTCAACAAGAATCAAGTTCAATAACAACAAGCGAGAGCGGACGGAGACAAAGAAAAGATTTAAATTGGAAATTGTAATAAGATTCTCAAGGGGTCGTCCCAGGAATCTCTCAAGAATTTGTGATTGAGTATTCTCTCTCAGCCTAGTATCCTATGTCCTATATCTTATCGCAGGTACGCGGTAGTACAACTAATATGTCACACTACCACGACATCGCGTAACTTGCGAAGTCTGACCTGCATGGGCCACCACTAAAAATGTGTCATGACCCGTACCCGGTATAAGGGTACGAGAGCGTGGGTACTTCCAGCCTACGCCGCAGCATCAGCGGTAGAACGATGTCTAGGTCATGTAACTATCTAATCAATCTCACATGAATATCCAACTCCATAAGGAGACATGGATATCACAATATAATGCTAAAAATACTCAATCACAAGCTAAAGCATGATGAGATATCGAAGCAAGCAATGAAATACAAGGCAAGTCTAACGACAAAATAACCATACCTGCAATCAATAACATCCAATCCCCATATGTGCCGAAAATAAGTCCACTATGTCACGGTCTGGAAAAAATATATCCAGTCAGGATTGGAACGAAATACACCTCTAACAGCAGTTCCACATATATTGATAAATCTATAATACAGTGTAAAGAAATACAGACAGATGTAAAAACTGGCAAGAAGGAATACTAACGAGCATGGATATACTGGAAACAGAAATACTGGAATAAGAAATACTGGAGCATATAATGTACATCTAGAAATAAAATAGAAATCCAAGTACACGCTAGAATAATGAACTAGTATGTAAAGGTGTACAAGAATAAAACTAGAACATATGGGGATGCTAGATCAATACACTAGAGAGACATGTCAAGAATCATCTAACTAAGTGTGTAAAATATCAGCATATCATGTGATCGGCTTGGGACTGGTTAACTCATTACATTGGTTAGTGATCATCCTTGAGGTCAGGCTAATCCATCCGGATAGCTATGATGCAAGTAATAGTCAGGCTAACCACATGTAACAGTGATGAGGCATGTAATGGTAAGGCTGTACCGACGTGAGGCGTGGGTGAGCTATGATGCATGTAAAGTTGGGTATGATCACATAAGCTACTAATATTTCCCTATTTTTCCCCCAGCTAGCACGATGGATTCCCAATCACGACTCCTCGTGACAGGTCTCAATGATACCAACTCGTGTAAAGAACAGTGTCAGAGTCATGTATGCTATACAACAAGAGTTATAGAAATAATCAACATAAGGAAAACTGTCAGAGAATGTACTCGCCTTGGGTCCTTAGCTGGTGAAAACCAATGTCCTGCTCCTGAAGTCTCGCAGGACGATCCAATAGTCCTATACACATATAATAAAATAATACAACATTGTATCAGACATTACACTAATCATACAATCAAATACACTGAACGCGGGACTACGCTAGGTATAATACTGGTCAACTAGGGTCAGTGTGCGTCAAGTTGCACGGGCATCGCGTCTGTAATTGTTGTGCAATCCGACAGACGATCAAAAATGGTACGGGGCTCGCCAGTACGTCAGCGTACGTGTGGCAGTCAACTAACATCTCACAGGGTCACAAGGTCATGTGTAAAGACGGGGTATCCGTATTTACACTCGGTCATCTAGTACCTATATACATTATACATATTACACATAATATGTATACCAATTAAATACGTACATAAAATATATATAAGTATATATCAATAATTTTGTACAAAAATAGGTATAAGTGTGTATATAGCATATATACATTTTTATATTTAAAAAATACACATACCATATTATATATATATACAACTAATATTTATACATATACCAGGAAAATTATATATATATACTGAATATATATATATATATATATATATATATATATATATATATATATATATATATATATATATATATATATACCAAATAATACATATACTATATACAGATATATATACATACCAAATTACGTTTATATATATATACTAATACAATAATTTACATATATCATATATATATATATATATATATATATATATATATATATATATATATATATATACATATATATATATATATATATATATATATATATATATATATATATATACAGATATATTAATATACATACATGAATACGTATATATAAAATAAAGAAATACGCGATATATTTATATGTATATATATATATCTATATATATACATATATGCGTATAAATACGAACATATGTACACACATATACATACATGTATATATATGAATATATATACACGTATACATATATACTATACATACGTATATATATACTAAACTATATACCAAAGAAGGAGGGAAGAGGGAAGAGGAGAGGGACTCACCGGGGTCGGCCGGTTGCCACTGGCCGGAGTGGCAGCTCGGGAGTTGGCCGGCTGTGCAGGGACGAGCCAGAGTTGCTGAACCGAGGGTCGTCGGGGAAGAAGACTGGGAGGATGTCGGTTGAGGGGGAAATGCAGGGAGGATGACACCAGAGTTAATGGCCGGCTGGGTGGATCGGCTTGCCGGAGTAGTGCGATGGAGGCGATGCAGTGGAGGGGGAGGAGTACAGCAGCAGGCCGGAGAAGGAGTTACAGCGCTGGGGTTGCAGGGAAGAGCCGGCCGGGCTTGACAGTGCGGGGCCGGAGTTGCTGCAAGGAGAAGGAGGAAATGCAGGAGGAGGAGGACGTCGACGATGGCCGGCGGGGGGAGTCAGGCTCGGTTTGGCCGCCGGGGAAGGAAGGCAGGTCGGGGATACGGGTTGGCCGGACTGAGCTGCCAGGGCTGGCCGGCCGGGTGGCTCGGGGAAGATGTCGAGAGGTGCAGCGGGCCAGACTGCGGGAGACAGCAGGGTGGTGGACGACGAGGCTGGACGGCTGGATGTGGAGCTGAGGATGGAGGGCTTCGTCGGGGTCGGGGACGCTGACCGGAGCTGCGGCCGGGGTGAGAGCCAAGTCGGTTTAGGGTTGAGGAGGAGTTTGGGTTGGGTTTGTTTTGGTGAAGGTGTTGGGTTTGTGAAGAAAAATCATATGGAGAGGGTGGGTTTTTGTATGTGGGAGGAATGAGGTGACTCCCTAGGAATTAGGGCCGACCAAACCTAGGGATGAGGTTGCTTTGGGAAAGGGTTGAGGGAACATATAAGGGGTTGTGTGGTGGGGATGGCTCCAATTAAAATGGAAGGCCTAGATTCAACATGGGAAAAAATGAAAACAAAAGAAAGGAGGAGAGAGGGTGTTGGGTTGACTAGTCAAAGAAGGGGGTTGTTTCCTTCATTTGGGTTAAACCAATAGGATGGTGACACATCATTGAAATTTTACAATTAAGTCCCCAATAAATTGGAAAATTGCACAGAAGTGGATTTCTGGATTTAATTAATTAAAATTAGGTACAATTGGTGTTCTAAAATTAATTAGGAGTACATAGGACCAAAATTAGGTCGGGTCACAAATATCATTAATGAAGAAGACTCAGAACAGAATATTATCCTAATTTGGGTCGCACCAAAAATGGGTCAAGATTGCCTCCAATTTCGATTGGAACGCACAACGATACAAAGTTGGAATTTATATAGAATTAAATAAACGTCCGCGACGAATATTGTGCGGCTAAAATGAAGCACCAGATAGCATAATTGTGAGTTTCAAAAAGGTCAGAATGGAAGGCAGGCATGTCTAGGACAAGGTTGTAAAATTTGTTAGAAGGCAAAAGCTAGGGTAGCGCTCCAAATATCGAAGCAACAGCAATGCGCAACAATTAAATAAATTACGGTAAATAATTACTACCTCCAACAATTAAATTCTAAATAAAACAATTAACTACATAATCCCATAATTCGGCCAGGTGTTCGCCTAGTGGGCTTCTAGGTCAAGTCTACCAGCTCAAACATTAATGAACACTACATATAATATAATATATTTAATACACATCTCATGTAATTATTTAATTTAAATACACATATCGAGAAATAATTTAATATAAATACCACGATATTAATAATATATAAAAAGTCAAAAATACCCCTGTTTTCAGAATGTGGTAGTGACACTCAACCAGGTTACAATCAACAATTATACGAGCTGACTTTTTGTAGCCATTTAAATATAGACCAAAGATCAAAATCAAGAGATTTCAGATAATAGATCATTCGTGTCTTCCAATAAGTATAGTTTGTTCTGTCAAACAGAGGAGGTCTGTTTGTGGATTGGCCTACTTCATGTTAGCCATGTGATATAACTAACACTAAAAGTATATTTAGGCAATAAGAAAGTAAATAACAGTTAACTAAATAATAGTAAAAATATACCTAAGCAGGATGATGATAGGTATATAATCAAATTGATGAATGCTATAAACCTGCTTTGATACCAATTGTAGGAGAAATTGGGATCAGAAACCAATTCAGAGAGTACCTGCTCTAATACCAATTGTAGGATCTAAATATAATAGAATATACTCTAGAGGAGATAAATAGAGTATGCAGCAAAATTTAGCAAATAAAAAAATTTCTAACAAGTTATACAAGTATCATGACTGCTATATATGTGTCACAAATATAAGTATATGTCACAGCTATAATAACAGTCTAGCAATTGTGTTGCAGTTATGTCACAACTATCACAGTATAAGCCAAAGTAAAGTAAAGAGTGAGATGGAAAACGCAAACACAGCGATGTATCCTGGTATCCCTCAATGTGAGGACTAATCCAGGCGGGAGGACTCTAGCTCCCAGTTGGAATCCACTATACGAATAGAGCACAAGCTTTAATCTGAAGGCTTGCCGACTTCTTACAGACACGAGCATTAATCCGAAGAGCTCAAAGACTTCTTACAGACACGAGCTATGATCCGAAGAGATTGAAGACTTCAAGTGTGAAGTGGAGAACTTCTGAATAAGCATCTGATTACAACTCTCTGAACTTCTAGACCGTACCATACTGGCAACTAAGACTAGAGAATTGTAACTGGCTTGGGATGTGAAAATGAAGGTTTGTTAGAAATTGTATACTTGAAGAGAAGAGAAGATTAAAAGTGAATTTGATGTTTAGAAATATGAAATATCTTCTCTATTTATAGGATTACTCAAAGGAGAGTTCGGACAGAACTCGGCCAGAGTTCGTCTGCAAAATATTAGAAAATAGTCGTTGTATCTGAAACTGCAGGGAGACCAAGTTTCTGACAAAACGTCCACTAAGGCCGAACTCGGTCCGAGTTTCGTTCCCTTAGTTCATGGCTAGAACAGAAACTGGGCTGAGTTTTGGGTCCAACTAAAGATATTTCAAGATAGGCTATTTTAAAAATAATTTATGGTAGCATAATTTCCAGTACGACGCATTGTACAGTATATTCCTAGACTCAATAAAATAGAAAATTATATTGCATACAGGAAAATAAAAACAGACACGACGACGGGAAGCAGCTCTAAACAGTTGAGGTTGCAGTCATCGTAGTACATCTGAAAAGCGTCACAGTAGCTTATATCGAGTCCAGGTTAGATCGATTATCAAAATTGGTTCGACCATGACCAATGGGCCAACAAGTGTGTATGTGCGTGTCTATGTCATGTATGTGTCTGTAAAAGTGTGTGTGTCATGTTAGGGTCAGGGTCAGTGTGTGTGTGTGTCGTGTCATTGTGTGTGTTGTGACGTGTCAGAGCCTACGCTAAGAGAGAGGGAGAGAGAGAGAGAGAGAGAGAGAGAGAGAGAGAGAGGGCTAGGGTTTACCGAGATGGAGGGGAGAAGGACCGGTAGTGGTGGCTGGAGTTGTGGAGAGGAGGACGAGCGGGTGGGGAGGAGGAGCGTCGGTGGGCGACGAGGGGGGCTGGGGCGCTGTCGGTGATAGCGGAGCCGGGGCGGGCAGGCGGGGGGTGGTCGAGGGGGCGAGGGGGGTCTCGAGGGGGTGTGGATTATGTCAAAATTTGGGGGGAACGAAATAATTGTGGGGGGAAATGAAAACACAAACCATATATTGAAATCTTTAGCGACGTCTTTAAATCACGTGGCTAAACATTGCTGGATTTTAAAATATTGTGACATAAATGACATGACATCATTAAACGTCGTTGTAATTAAAAATTTTACGACATCCAGCGACTCCTGGCGATGTTTGTTTCCATATTACTAATGGTAGTCGCTGGATGTCACCAAACGTCGCTCACAACGATGTATTGCAACATTTTATAGGAACGTCTCTAAATTCTTATAATTTAGCGACGTTAACGTCGCTATTTGGACGAATTCTAGTAGTGTGTCCTCACCAACTCGATCCTCCCGCCAAACGAAAGCATTTGCGATTACCAACCTTCGAGTCTATGTTGAACGAACTCAATGATGCTCTCGCAATCACCATCCTTGGCGTATCTCACGCCCCACAACCGAAATACAGAGACGGACATGGCTAGCTCCCCCGTACAAGGTATAGAATATCGTACGGCGGTCACGATTGTAACTAGACAAGGGGGTGCATACTACAAGCAAGTCACTTAGGGTCACATAGAACATATATTGTCTCAATCAGTCAAATAAGAACAATAAACATAGAACATATATGACAAGAAAGTAAGGCGTCCCAAACTCCCTGCCACAACATTCAAGAAATCAGCTGTGCAAAAATGAGAAAACTGACAGAGTAACAAAAGTACATTACCATGATCACTGCAGTCTGATTAATTACAATCATGTAAAAAACTAAATATCCAAATTCATGGCTAACAAGTGACGGTGGCTAAACGCCCAAAATGAGTAAAATGTGAAATAACGAGCATGGAATAAGAGACCCACCCGTTTCTCTCAGTGGCCATCTGCCTGGTGCACGCCATTGTTTAGGAGAAAGTACGCTTGTTCCTCGGACGTTGGCTCTAAACCTGGACATGCAAAACCAGTGGGGTTAGACCCCAAATAGCAAGTATCACAAAGGAAGCACGAATGCAAAAATAAAACCAGGTTATGAAATAGATACATATATATATAGTTCTGTCTCGTAGTTTCGGTTCATAGCCTATCGTGACACAATAATCTAACCCTACAACCAAACAAAGATAAGAGTTCAACCATCGCACCATGATAGTCCATGTCCCTAGACTATTTGACAGCAGATACAATATACAAACAAGCTCAGTTACATAATCGGTCAATCACTTGTACGGCTTACTAGATGGAGTCTGGGTTATCCCAGAGATATTATGCATGTAGGAATACTCAAATCGAACCAGGTACTAGCAGGGTTAGCCGAGCCACAAATCGACATATAGCACATAGTAATATGCACCGGTCCCTCGTAAGGCCACCGTGCTAAGATCGTATAGAATACATAGTATCATATAATAGTCGGATATTGCCATCCACTAATGAGGATTTAAACAATATCTATGGGGATTAGCCTACACACCCCAATTCAGATGACTGGAGGTAGCTAGTTAGGCATGATCTCGAGATTTCATTTCCTCCCAATGCTCTACAAGTTTAGTTGCCTAGTTAACCCTAATGTTAACTGGAATCTCATGGCGTGGTCACATGATATTCCTCTTATATGACGTACCATAGTACGGCCACGCTAGATACGAATCCACTTTGTCACTTGATAGTTCAATTTGGATTCACCCCAGAGTGATACAACAATCAACAGCTCCTAGCCACGCTTGGTCATTGACTAACCCTTATGTCCATGCTGGAGATTGAGTCATATCACATGTCACGTAGCGCATAGGCACGCTGCAGTGTCAACATGTAATATAATCGCGTAGGAACACTTATCACGTAGGAACACATAGCACGTAGTAAGTGTATCAGCACGGATACAAGTGGCCGGGTCATGACGCATCGATGGGTCTAATACTTTTGTGGTCATCAAAGTCACACATACAACTCATAAAGTCCAAAGGAACATTCAACCAAAACTAGTCCAATAAAATGTGTACAAGGGGCCCCATGTGCGCAGAAGGATAAATGTTGCATGAGAAGTCAAAGTTAAATCCTCGGGATAAGTGACAAAGCGACAAAAAATAAATAAAGTGTCAGTGATGTGACATAAAGTATGATATAACATAAAGTGTGTTAGGAAGAAAAGACAAAACCATAGAAAGATGCGCCAAGGATGCGCCAAAGTTCAGATTCATGCATCCAAGGAAAGGTGGCCGCATACTCTGCTTGCCACATAAGTTCGATGTCGCATGGAGTGTCTTTTGGACTTAGCAAATTTGCCATTCGTTCAGCGAGTGAATGCACAAAGTGTTGAAAGACACTTGTGTAGATCAGCAGTCATGCATCCAACAAGCTGGACGCATGCTGTCAGTATACGGCAAGAGTTCAGCTACATAACCCTCTCGGGCCGCATAACACTCTCAGCCGCATAGCTCGCTGACCGCATGAAGACATCGTCTTCTCCAACAGCAGGTTTGGCCATGGCAAAAACTCCCAAAACTGAAATCTCGTTTTCTTCATAAAAACTATATTTTAATTTTGAATTGAGTGAACTAAAATCCAAAACGTTCGAAATAAAGTGCTCCACCCTTCCTAAAAACTATTTTTTGAAAATACTAGGTTTTAGTATATCAAAACCACCAAAAACTCAAGGAACCCATGAAACCCTATGTTAGAAAGGTAGATCTAAGCAAATATATCCATCAAAATCGAGAACTCCAAGTATTAAAAGAGGTCAGAATCATCATAAGCACAGAATAAACTAATAAAATGCAAGAAAAGAACAAGAAACAAAAATAAAAAGATTTTTCCATGTAGTGCAAGGTGTACTTGCTTAGAAATAAAAGAAAGAGGGGAAATGAAGAACGAAAGAAGAGAGAGAAACAAGTTAGCTTATATAGTTAGGGTTTGAGGTTTAAACCACGGGTTCAAATTCATGAATAAACCAACCCACAAATAAACCATGAATCACGCTAAACCAAAGAATGGGTCCAGTCTCCATGCATGTAACCTAATGATCATGTGAGCAAGAAATACTCTAAGCAGAAATAAATACAAGTAAGAAATAAATATATTCCAAAATATGTATTTCAGGAACGGGGAGTGACAACATAGTTTCTAGTAAGTAGGAGTCCTAAGTACTTAACTGGGAGTTGCTCCGCCTTGATATTGAGGAGACGCTGCCACTCATCCTGATTCAGACAAGTGTGGTTGAAGAAAACTGAGCTCTTATCATGGTTTACCTGAAGCCCACTCCATTTGCTGAATTCATCCAGCACTTCCTTCAGTGCCAGGAGACTCCCCACACTTGGCTCGACGAATACACGCAACTCATCTGCATGGATCAGATGGGAGACAGTCGGGAAGACGTACTTAAAGAGGGGTACGACACTGCCCCTATTGACAGCTCGCTCAAGGAGGCATGAGAAGAATTACATAGTATAGAAAACAGGTAAGGCGATAAGGGATCACCTTGTCTCATTCCCCTGCTGCTACTGAAGAACCCATGAGGCACCCCATCATACAACACAGAAAACGTATGTCGATATACATTCCTCAACCCTCTCCACCCAATGATGGTCGAATCCTATCCACCTCATGATATGGCAAACAAACTTCCTATTGACGGAGTCACATGCTTTCCTCAAGTCAAGCTTGATGCAAGATTTCTATCCGCCAGGTTTATTAAAGTTCCTAACCATTTCATACGCTAGTAAGCAATTTTCAGCAATCGATCTACCCTTAATGAACGTCGTCTGGTTGGGGGAGATGAGGCTTTGCATAATCTTTTGCATACGGTTGCACATCATTTGGGTAATGATTTTGTAGAGGAAGTTACAGCATGAGATTGGCCGGAAGTCCACCAAATTGTTCGCACCCTCGAACTTAGGAATAAACAACATGAAAGAATAGTTGATCTCCTTCAGGATCTTGCCATAGGCGAAGAAGTCCTGGATAGCAGAAACCATGTGGCCCTTAAGGTCCCCCTAATGATGCTTGAAAAACTTCGAGCTGAACCCATCGGGTCCAGGGGATCTGTTCGGGTCTGCTTTCCTAACAAAAAGCTTAATCTCCGCCTTCGTATCTGTATGCAGAAGAAGCCTATTTCCCTCATACGAGACCAACTGCTTACAGATAATCTCAAGGAAGCAAGAGGGGATAGTCCACCTAGTTGTAAAGATTGGCATAGAACAGAATGGATGCCTCAGTGATGTCAGAGGGATCATTCAAGACTCTGCCTTCTCCATCGATAAGCCTACTGATGGTGTTCCTTCTTTGCCTAGCACAGATAGTAGCATGGAAGAATTTGGTACATCTATCCCCGTCTTTCAGCCAATTGCACTTAGCCCTCTGCAGGAGTTGAGCTTCATCCTAAAATTTTAAGATGCGTGCCTTGTTCTCCTGCTGTAAGGTGCTAGAGGGGGCTGGGCGTTCGACAGATCCGCGAGAGGAGGCTTCCCATTCACTTTCAACTGGGTCTTCTTCCTAGCTAGAGTGGCTGGCTGCAAGGAGGAAGCAACGCCAGCTAAGGGCCAGTTCCTGACCGTGTTCTCAACCTCACCCATGATCATAGCAGTATCCGGGGACCCTTCAACTTGACAGTCATAGTCCTTCTCCGATTCAGTACGTTTACCGAGCAGGGAGGGACTCACAACCTGGATGATGCCCTCTGGAATTATAAAAGCAGTCATATTAATCTCCAGATCTATGTCGACGATCTCGTTACCCCCACTGGCTTCAATATCATTATCCTCCATAACTTGGTCCGTTTGTACCCAGTGGCAACTCTGACCTCCACACTACTGCACCTGGCACCTCCTCCTTCCGTCCCCATGCTTGGCTTCTGCTTATCCATACAACATTTGTAAACACCCAAATTTTTATAATTTAATTTTAGAATTTTAATTATAGGAATTAAAAGATTTTGAGATTTTGAAAAATTATTCTGTAATTTTTAGCTAATTATAATAAATGTTCTTCATGAATTTATATTTTTTATAATAAATTAATTATTAAAATAGTACCAAAATTATATTTTTTGGGTGTATAATTAATAATAGAGTATTGTGTAATTTTTTTGGAATTTATTGGGCTCAAAAACTATTTTTATGACCTATATATACTAAACCAACCTAAACCAACCCAAACCACCGAATCAAACCAATCCAACCCATACAAAATCGGACCCGGATCCTACCCGACCCGAACCCGTAGACCCGAAATCCGACCCGCCCCTTCACCTTCAGAAACTTCCCTCGACCGAACACTTCCCCCTCCCCCAAACGGACCGCCGACCGACCACTTCCCCTCCCCGTAACCGCCCACTCTCCACCCTACAAAACTCCCAGCATAGCCGACCCTTACCACCCACAACCCCTCTCCCATTTTCGACCATCGCCGCCTCCGTCAGCCGCCGGACCGCCACGCATCACCGCCGCAAAGATAGGCCGCCCAATTCGAGCAGCAGCAGTAACGTGAGGTATGCTACTTCCCACCCTTGTATCTACCTGCACATTAATCCAAATATCGATCTGTCTAATCCTATGTGAAGACCACATAACCCTCTTGAACCCTGTATAATTAGTTCGGAGTATCGTGTCATGTGTCGGTCGTAATTTACGACGCAAAACAGAAAAAAAAAGATCCAATTTGTAGTTCAGAGAACTGTCCCAAACACCCATGTTCATTACCGTTTTTCTTGTAACCTAGTTAATATTTTTAATTTCCATTTGAACAGTAATTTAAACAAAATAACCGAGATTGAATCTCTTAAATTAGTTTATTTTAATTTGTTGTATGCTATGATTTATTCGTGGTTGAAGTTGACCAAAAACTTGATTTTTTAAAACCAAAATTTTCTGAAACGGAGTGCGTTCCGCTAAACGAGGCACTTTATTGTGTACAAATTGCACCAAAAGGCGCGTATCATCAACATGAAGGTGTGAAATTTTACGAAAGTTGATTTAGATGTGCGTGCACACCGGAATCAACGCGTATCCGTCAAAAAGCCCCATATCGGTCCGTTCTGACACTCATCATAATTTCTTGTGTGCTTGTTGTTTCACAACAAAACTTATGCCATCGGATTCGTAGCATTACCCTTGTCTTGTGACTCAAGTTTGGCTCAATTCTGAGAACGTTGACGAAACTCCGTTTTGTGGGCCCCACGATTCCACTTGACGGGCGATTTCGTGACCGGCTCATCGGAATCCAGTTCTGGACGTTCCGTTGGGTTTGTATTATCGTTCTGGACTTGTAAACACTAAGTTTGACGAATTTGGAGAACTTTGTCTCTGACACGTTTTTCGATACGAAGTGGGCCACATTTGGATCCCGCTTTGACCAGAAACTGTCAATTCTGTCCATGTGTCCAAATTGGACTTATGGGTAGTCAATCATAGCTATTTTATATATTCTGAGAGAGATGGTAATATTTGTTTCAGCATCCGGAGGCGTACCTGGAGAATTCACTTTTACAGGAGCAATTGAAGGATTAAGAACTCAGGCAAGTGTACCTTGTCAAACTTGCAGTAGTTCCTTTGATATTAATTACTTGAGTTATTTATATATATATTTTTTTGTATTATACATGTTCAACTTAGGACGAGACGTTGATTAGCGTCCGAACAAGATTCGGGTGTCGACGTCGTACGCGGAGTCGTGTAACGACACTTAGAGAGTTGATACCACGAGCCTATATTTTTACGTGCTTGTTTTACCAAGTACGTCATACCATAGGGCACTTGACACTATTCATGTGACAGAATATTTCCTGAATTATTCATGGTAATTCTGTATAGGCTACAGGATTTGTGACATAAGACTTACATATACATAGATATTCTTATGACTCGTTGTACTAGCTAGAGGTCATGATCTTGCGTGTTATGGACATGAGACATCGTGGACATGAGACGTGTGATTACATTGGGTGGGGAGAGACACACAGGCTACAGGCTGATTACATACATATATAGTTATTATTGAGGTGATTTAGTCTCTGTGCCAGAACTTAGACCATTATGTGATATTACTGCTACCGGCTCTCCGACACAGAGCTTGTAGTGGTCTCAGCCCGAGTAATAGTGATGCTCTCATTTGCATTTCACATAGCTGGTTACATAGCTTGTCCTGAGGATCTATTTTTATATACTGTATTTTATTTGGCTTGAGTTATTCTTGTACCTTGCTATGTCCCCTAAGGACCTGGATCCGGATTATGTCCCCAGGTATAGCAGATGAGGAATACCCCGAGATATACCGGACATGAGCTGTCGCTGGAGCAGTACTAGCACCAGAGGATGAGGTTGTGCCAGAGAATTTCTCCTGAGTATTCTGTTACATACTCAGTTATTTCTGCTTCCAGTTATTTCATATCATGACTCTTGGATTTATGTATTATCGGGTTGTTCCCCGAAACATTTTTTTATTGGACTTGTTGATGGACTATATTTTTTTACCTATTATTAGTCTATCATATTGAATTGTGTTTACTTTCTGTGGATGAGATTAGAATTAGACTGTGATATGTATCGTAGACCGTTGTACAGCTTAAGTGCACTCTAACGGGTCCATTAAATTGGATTTGCCCATTGGAGTTGTGCTGCTGGCCATTGCCACGTAGCTAGTCCCTTGGTATTTTGGGACTGGACGTGACAACATTGATTAGCTAGATGGTAAAAAGTGAGGCAGTTGCTACAGGATGACAAAACCCATTCATACTCCACTTCTAGGTCCAGTAATTCACCATTGAGGAGAACTAAGCCTATCATTCTTGGCAGCTCATCAATAGCCGTAATTTCCATAAACACCCTAACATACTCCATTCTGAGTCTTCTCATTGTGGTATTGTCGGACCGAATGGGGGTACCCACCATACTGGCTAGCTTCATGATGGAAGAGGAGTTCCACAGTTGTGGGGGTAGCCATGGGAACCGAATCCAGTTGGGCACCGCTAACAGCCTATCGCGCTCGAAGTTTGACTCCACTTTCCACAGTTGTGGGGGTAGCCATGGGAACCGAAGCCATTTTGGCGATATAAGATCTCCATCAAGCCCTTCGGCTTCCACATACACAGGGCGAAGCCACAGACCTGGCTATAGAAGGGTTTGGGTCCCATGACATACATGGCTGCAGTGTATTTCCAGAACTCCATGGACTCAACAAGGTCATCCAGGGTTATCTCAGCCCTTCTCACCCCATTAACAACGATAGGTTCAATGTATTGGAGCTCCACCTCCTCCTGAGTAGCAGCTGGCTTGCAAAGGTTATCCCAAGAGACAGGCTTGCCTCTGAAACTTTGCTCGGTTCCTTCCTTGGAATTTCGTCAAACACCCTGGGGTACTTTCCATAGGTAAGCTGGGAGGCACCTCCTTGGCCTCGGCTAACCCTTCCGCAACCTCTTGAGGGCAAAGCTTTCGATCCAGGCCTCCTCTCGCGCTAATGGGAGGACCTTCTTTTATCACCCTGGTCTTTAGGGCGGGCACTCCGTTGATCTCTCCCTGGTTCCGGTTTGCTTCTTCCTCCTCCAGGAAGCATCGGGGACTTCCCTCTCCTGTGTCGCATCACCGTGGACCAGCCACACGAGTCCATCAGGGTCTCATCATAGGCTGGGGGAGGAAATGGGCCACCCCCTAGCACCTCGCCGCCCCCCGGGTCCCCAGGTTACCTTTCCCGTCCCTTATAAAAAAAAAATATTATATATATAATTTATAACTTGAAGGTCCTATTCCAGTCCGAAGGCTACACCCCAGTCTGAATGCACCACGTCCGAAGGCTCTATCCGATCCGAAGGTCTCACGGAGCCTTAGCCGCGTCGCACCAACTCGACACTAGCGACTTCATTTTGCTTTGACTATATAATCTTAAATATTCATGACTTTTTCTCGATCCCATATATATATATATATATATATATATATATATATATATATATATATATATATATATATATAATTTCTAGTTTGAAGGTTCTATTCCAGTCCGAAGGCTATATTCCAGCCCGAAGGCACCACGTCCGAAGGCACCATCCGACCCGAAGGTCTCACGGAGCCGAAAAGGCTCCATAGTATATGTATATAATTTGAGTTATATTTTCTATATTTGATTTCCATGATATCTTAAAATAGGATAGTAACCAAGGTTCAAAGTATCAGAATCGGTATCGGACCATTCCTCTGAGGTTTAAAGTAAATTGAATAAAATTATAATTTTAAATATTTACAGTATTTATAGTGTTGTTTCTTAAAATATGATATTAACAAAGGTGCATAATTTTAAGTATTTACAGTATTGTTTCTTAGTATTTTTGAAATTGAATGACCTCGAGTTGACCAAGTTTGACTGTTTTGACCTAGAAATCTAGAATCTAATTAAATTATAAAAATAATCTAATTAAATTAAAAAAAAATTATAAAGATAACTTACATATGCTTTGGCGGCCCGCTTATCTACGAGCTTTCCATCCTTCTTTCTTTTGTGGGTCCGCTGAAAGATTGCTGGGAAGTCGACGGTCTTGGAGTCTTCCCTGGCTCTAGCGGCCTCGTCGCACTATAAACATTAAGCAATTAATAAATAAGAAAAAAAAAGTTAGAATTACAAAAAAATCGATCTAGCAAAATTTTTTAATACTAACTATCCGTCAAAAATGCTCGACGGTCGGAATGGATCCACCAGTATGGAGACTACCCTTAGCACGGGCAGCCTTCGTCTTCTCGCACTTGGCCTTATAGGCCGGGGTGTCCATCTTCTTCTTCATATCCTCCCATCACTCCACCTTCAACCACTCCTTGCGGTGATCTGGTCCAAGTGACACCAGCGCCTTATGGTCTTTGATCATATCTCTCAACCTCTTGCTGGCGACGGTCTTATAGCACTTTCGGATATCACTATCTCTATGATCCGGCCACCAGTACAACCTCTGCAAATTAGAAAAATATTTTTTATTATTGTAATCAAAAAAATTATTTCTCATTATAAATAAAATTTATATACATACCCCGTGTAGTGCCTCAAATCCTGATCCGACAGGGATGCGCACTATATAATTGGGCATGTGGCTAGTCTGTCTGAGTCGTAGCTTGGTGTCTAGAATCTTCGCCATCCTCTTGCCACGGACAAAATGCGATAATCCTTTCCAACTCATGAATAGGCCTCTATTGAAACAAGTCAAATAGTTTTCGTGTTTTGTTGCTTGGTTTTCTTGATGTCGCTTAGGAATTTTATTTTGGTATTGCTTTCGATTTGCTTGCTTTTCGTTGTTGGCTTTCTCTCTTGGAGATTTAGTTCTTGGGGAGTTCGGGAGGAAGGATAGGCAAAAGGATTCTAACCCGGTGCTATGCTATTGCAGGTCCGCGTAACTGACGTTTGATCGACGCTAGGCGGGACTCCTTCTTTCAGCACTTTCCTTAATCGGTGGGTGGTTCAGACCCTTCTTTCCTACTTTTTTACGTCCACATCTCTAATGATTCAAGCATTTAATCGATGAAGCCTGGCTAAACGCCTAGGAAATTCTTAGCCACAATGCATGCTAGCCCTAAGAAAGGAACATGAAAACTGTAGACAAACTTGTATATTCATATACACGATCTAAACACGAGCTTTGAAATTAAGTGGCAGTTGTGGTTCGAAACCAAGGAACTGCCTGATGGAATGCGGCATCTGAAATATTGGTTGCGTCATAGTGCCTCGAAAAGTTTGGACCCACGGGACACCAAAATTGGAACACAGCTTTGAGAAAATATGAATTATTGCATAAGTATATATAGTACTGCTTTACTTCTTCTGTTTCATCTCATGCAATGTATGATAGTTGAACTGTTCACGCATTCGCATGGTCTGGGATAACTTTTCACAAGGTTTGATATTTCCTCGAAACGGTATTCCGGGACACTGGAACCGTATCGACCCGGGAGAAAATATTTGATCGTGCTAGTCGCGATGCATTATGGGACTTTCAGCAGGGCTTGCTACCCGGGCTGACAGGGCGCGCCACAATACCTTGGGTAAGTCCCCATGGTGTCGATCACACCAATGACCGCATATAGATAGAACACATGCTAATCTATTTTCTTGTGCAGATGGTAAGTATATTTGTGTTTCGGTGCAGAGAATGCATGCATCGGTTGAGTAAGCGACCGATGTGCTATATGGGTTCAACGTTACTTGTTCCTCTAAAAGCATGCAATTGATATGAACTGAATTCACTTAGTTATTAATAGCAAGATCATTTTAATGCATGTTGGCTCTAATAAGCAAGTGTTGATTTAGGCGAGTGGGTTTGTCCCGCTTACCAGTACAAGCTGAGTACTGACCCACGTTATGGACAATCATTTCAGGCACTCATGGTGTGCAACGCTAGTGGATAGACGAGAAGATTTTGAAGTATAGTTGAATCCAGTTCATTTTGGAGGCGTGGATTTTTAATCTATACAATGGCATAATATACGGATGACAAGGCTTATCTGATGGAGCGCGTCCTAATTTTTGATTTTTTCTTTTGTAATGCAAACCAAGTAGCCGAGAGGCGCATCAAATGTAAACTCTATGTAAATTACTCAGAATTATCAATGAAAAGCATATTTTCTTCCTATACATTTTGTTTAACTATCTGTAAATGTGTTTTCTAACTTGTGTTTCAAATGGATTCCTATCACTGCACGTTCTTGCCTTGTGCGAGCGCAACTCCAGGCTCGCACGATATCACGCCCAAGCGAGGACGATCGGTTCCGCAAAGGATCCAAGCGAGGACGATCGACCCTTGCGAGATCGGGACGTGACACCCCGAGCTTCTCTAGCAAAGTGAATAGTCGATTGAGCGGGATGTCACTGAAGTTGATATAAGGGCCATCAAAGTAGCCCCACATGATCTCCTCCAGATCATTCACAGCCTTGATCAGAAAGAATCTAAAATAAGTAGACAATATACAATTAGAATAAAAAAATACAAAATAAATGTGTAAATTGACAAATAAATGCTTACGTCGCTCCATCGGCCCATAGCTCGGATGACTAATATTGGTTGGCCGCTCTGGTAGAGTAGAGGGATCTGCAAATCCTGGACGGAGGATATATACTCTGTTGTCCGCAAGAAGGCCTGGAAATAGATTTGTTCATGTGGGAGCAACTGGTGGAGTAGTCGGTGTAGTAGTGCCGGTAGTGGCTAGAGTAGAAGAAGGGGTAGCAGCTGATAGAAATCTGGGAGATGGAGTAGCTCCTCCTACTGAAGAACAAGTATATGGGGGGGATAAACCATCTACCGTATCTACAAACTCGTCCTCAGGTCGTGTGCGAGAATCTGGGGTAACAGGCGTAGTGGACGGAGGATGATGAGAAGATGATCCTCTCTGAACTTGTCGTCGCCCCCGTCCTCGTCCCGCCATACTATAGGTAAATCTACATCAAATAAAAAAATTGTGTCATCAAACAGATAATCATAAAGTAATGGTGTTGTAAAATAAGTAAATACTTATGTGATGATAAAATAAATAATAATTGTGTCATAAAATAATTAAATAAATATCTATGCTAATGCATATGTATGTACGTATTAATCTTTTTCATCTTTCGAATCGTCATCGTCTTCCGAATTATTTTTTGAATCGTCTTCATCTTCTACTTCTTCATTTTCACTTCCACTATCACTATCACCTTCATCATCCAATTCTTGTTCCTCGCTTGATACCTCCATATCAGAGTTCTCCTCTATATGAGGTAAATCTTCTATCTCAATCTTTTCGTCAACTCTATCATCCTCTACGGTAAAGTCAACCCCCATACCATCAACACCAGCCGAACCCATATATGCAAGTTGAGGCATGACCACATCATCCTCTTGGTATGCTAGATCCCCAATATTATATGTGTTTCTAGCTTTAGTTTTGCATACAGCCTACCAACCTTTATTATTGCGCCATCGACTAGGATAGCTCGTATAATATACTTGAACCGTTTGACTAGCCAACACAAATGGTTCAAAACCTATATATCTTTTTCCATATTTTATATCAACAAACCCAAATAGTTTGTCATTTTTTTATCCTTGCTTGGGTGTTGTGTCGAGCCAATCACATTTAAAAAACATAATTTTTGTCTCATAAGAGTAATCCAGCTCCACGATAATGGTCAAATTCTGGATCGAAATCGTAAATTGAACTCCTCACACATACTCCAGAATTCTTTGTATAATTAGCCTCATCATCGATAAATGATTGATTAATAGACTTATCGGTGGTTCTAAATTTGAAGCCATTGATGGGGTATCCATCCCAATAATTTGTCCTCTTGCTTGGTCCGATAGCTAATGCTCGAAGTTGTTTGTTCTGTAAGTTTGTACCATGACGAAAAACTTGAAACATCACGTATCATATATAATAGACAAAGATTGATGCTAAATTTAGAATGCTTAATGTTTAGGATCCGTACATAATTATGGAACCACAATAAAAAAATTCTATCAACCTCTCTAGCAAGATCATCTTCATTAATATTAGGTCTCTCCATTTTTACCTCAGCTCTAAAAGTACTTTGATAATAAGAATAACAGTTAGAGCAATTCTTTTCCAAGTATATACAAAATTGAAATATCTAGGAAAGATGTGTCGCTTACTTCTCAATATCTTGCATATCTTTTATACCACTATTTAACAATATATAGTGATGATCGGCTTCAAACTTATAGTCTTCCAACTAACGTATTTTAGTAGCACTTGTAGTATTTTCTTCCATATTAAAGATAGTGTGGATTACACTATTCGGGGCATCAATCCCACCATTATCATTCCATGAGGCTCTATTGCGATTTGTTCTGACATGAGTATCAAAGTAGATGGAGCAGAAGTTTGAAACCTCCTCAATGATATATGCTTTGCATATCGAAGCTTCTACATGAGCCTTATTGCCAACCTTCTTCTTCAGGTGATGTAGATTCCTATAGATAATATATTGAATCTTAGAATTATTTGAATAAAAAAATTATTAGTATAAAGAATTTATACCTCTCAAATGGATACATCCATCGATCATGGACGGGAGCACCGATGCGTGCTTTGTACATCCATGATCGGTCAACTAAGTATTGACTCATTGATTCTGCATGTACCATATATATTAATTCAAACAATATGGATTAAGTAGATTCAAGATGAGTTAAGATATTTGCTAAAGGATTAGTTATTTTTACGTTTCTAGTTAAATAGAATTAATCTGTTATTTTTACGTTTCTAATTTTACGTTTCTAGTGAAATATAATTAATCTGTGAAATAGAATTCAAATAATATGGCATCCAATTTTACGTTTCTAATAAAAATATAATTAATCTATTATTTTTAAACAGCTCAATTTTATTTCTATTTTTCACAAAGAAAACTAACTAATTTGGTCTCCATTGTGATTTTTACATGGAGATTTATGCTCATTTTGGGAGAATTACGAGATTGATGCATCAAGTGTGTGTCATGAGACCAATTTGGTCTAATTAGACTTAGATCGGGGTTGTGAGACTAGCTACGTGTCTACAATTGGATACGAGTAGGCCGTATCACGATACGGTGTGATACTTTGTGATACATGGCTCATTTTGGGTGATTTGGGTTAATTATCTTCAATTCCTATTATAACTAGTTATATTAGTTATTATTCTATGTAATTGAGATGTATATATTTTTGTTATAGAGAATTGTGAGTTTTGACTCTTTATTTGGGTATGTGTCATAGAATATCTTGCATATGCATACTAGGTGTTTGATTCAATGCTTTAGTGTGTATCCTAATGTGTTATAGCATAGGTGTATCACATGAGCTTTTGGTTGGATACTTATGGGTGTGTCATGACACCTTAAGTGCTTGATTAAATACTTACTAGTGTTAGTGTGGGTAAGTCTATGAATATATGGTGTTCCATTTAATATTCAATTGTGTTTTATCCATCCATATATATATATATATATATATATATATATATATATATATATATATATATATATATATTAGGATGGGATGTGTTCGCTGTGTCAAGTGATTATATCATTGTGTGTATGTGTGATTGATTTGTGAGGGAGCAAGGAGTGTCGGGTTGGTCTGATACAGTGAGCAGCAGCAACATGCATTAGTTGTTGTTGTTGTTGATATTATTGATGTTATTGATGTTGTCGAGGTTGTGACTGATACTGTGTGAGCAGGTTGGTTGGATATGCACTGATATGTGCATGAATGGGGATAAACCAAGGAGGCAGCAGTGCACCTAGTGCGCTACTCTGTGAGCAAGAGCGCTTGGCAGTGGGTGTTTGCAGTAGGGGAAAGTGATACCATGTATAAGTTGGGGTGTCGGGTTTGGATGAAAGGAAGGGCAATAGGAGATCGAGGTCTGAACTGAATGTATCAATCATGATACATGACAGCAGTAGGTATCAACAGTGTAGAAAGAACTACACAGTGCTCCATTGTGAGTGTTGTGATGGTGAGTATCAGTGGGTATAAGAGGGGTGTGTGTGTGTGTGTGTGTGTGTGTGTGTGTGTGTGTGTCGAGTTAGAAGTGCTCGGAGTCATATGGGTAGGTAACACTCTTTAGTATATCAAGTGGTATCAATGGCATGTGAATGGATTTTAGGAAATGTTGGCCAGTGATGCTTAGGTTCAAGTGATACCAGGTTATGATCACACAATGAGTAGTAAGCAAGTATATGTGTACATGTATGGGCTAGAGACTGATAGAAAGTTTGTACCAGTAGCAGCAACAGAGTCAAGGAGGGGGAACTGCATTTAGCTCCAACATAGTTCATTAACTGTGTTAATTAAGTGTTGTGTTTTCAGGCACATTTATGTGCCAATGAGGTGCAATCATGTGGAGCATTGGAGTAAGGGTAATGAGGTAATTTCAGAGTAGGTAGATATTCATTAGATGAAGGTACCAGTGTTAATACCAAAGAGTGGACAGTAGGGTAATGTGGGATATATTAGTGTAGAATATGGGTATGAGGTAAGGGTAACGTGAGGGTATTTAAATACTAAGTATTATATAAGTTAAAATATTGAGTAATAACTCATCAAAGTTTCTTTTAATTGTGTAAAAGACACAAATTTTGGCAATTTACGAATTCAGCCCCAATACACACTAATTTAGGGCATAAATTATATTTTTAAGTTCTTTTTTTCCCGGTTTATGTTTATGTAGTATTAATTAGGATTTTTACGCCCTATAATAGGGCGTCCGTGTCCAGCGTATCGCGAGTGTCTGTACGTGTCCATGTCCAGCATATCGTGTTCGTGTCCAGCGTATCAAAAATACCAAACCATTTATTTTTTCTTCATGTCCGTGTCTAGCGTATCGTGTCTGTACGCGTGTCCAGACCCCCACAATCCAAATGCAATAATTAACCAAATCGAAATGAGGGTTAGGATTACCTTAGCCGAAGGAGAAGGCGATCTGACGGAGACGGAGGGGGTCGAGGTGGAGGAGGAAAGCTTGGGGATCAGACAACGGAGGAGGAGGAGAGGGGGATGGGGGGTCGGGGGTCGGTGGAGGAGGAGGAGGAGGGCGAGTTAGGGGGAGGGGCTGCCGGAGAGGGGGAGTGAAGGGGAGGGGCTGCTGGAGAGGGGGGGGTTGGGGCGGGGGGAAGGGTCGCCGGAGAGATCGAGATAGAGAAAGAGAGAGAGAGAGAGAGAGAGAGAGAGAGAGAGAATGGAGAAAAATGAAACGCGGCTGAAAATTTTAAATTTTCGCATCAACGGATATTTTCGTCGCTAATCCGTCGCTAAAATAACGACGGATTAACGACAGATTTTTGACGAAAAATAATATATTTTGTTTATATAAATAACTTAGTCGTTCTTCGGTCGAATTTTTGTCGCTGACTCAGCGACGGATTATTTTTCGTCGATGAGATCCGTCGCTATTTAATAGTATTTTTTAGTAAAAGATTATATTTAAATTATTTTAATATAATTTTATTTTTTATCTAATTATTTAGTTATATCAGGAAAACAAAAAATTTACGTGAATATAGCAACTGCAAAGTGGCCAGGGAAGTAATTTAACTTGGTAGAAGTTCCCGTCGAGACATAGTTCTGATCGATGGTGAAATTTCAGAGGAAATTAGTTTTGCTCCCTCCTCCTCCTTCTTAGGTAGGAAAATAGTATTAGCCGTTTTGTTTGCTCGAGCTAACTTGGTTACAAACATAATTATATATGCATTGGTGTACGTGGGTTCACCGACCGGACGGAAGAATTTTGCATTTTGCACAAGACCTAGGTTAACTTCCAAAACAATGCAGGAAGTTTAACCTTGTTGAATGCCAGTCAATTTTCGTCGCTATCTAGGTCAGAATGAGCAGGATTCTATTGTTTTAGGCATCAAAAATTGGCCCATGAGTTTTTGACCCAGCTTTCTTCAATTTTTTTTTTTTAAAAGGACCCAGCTTTCTTCATAATTCGCTCTCAGCAATCTGTTTTAATGGGGTTCTAGTGTAGCTTGATTTATTTAAAAACATAATTCTATTCTATTTGACTAATATAATATTATTTTACTGGTTTTTTTTATTTGACTAATATATTTATTTGCTTTCTATAATTTAATGATATACAAAGCAAATAAATATATTAGTCAAATAAAAAAAAGTAGTACAAAATATTATATTAATAAAATATTTCCAAGGGAGTCCTTTAATGTAGACCATTGGAATCCCAAAATTGTTATTTCGTCACCCAAAAAATTAGAGTGATGTCATCTTCTATTATGTAGAATCTGACATTACAGCTGATATAACAAATTTTAACATTAACGTTAATATTAAATTAAAATTAATATTAAAATTAACAATAATACTAACTTAATATTAATATTAATCTTAATATTAATATTAATATT
Organism: Iris macrosiphon; assembly: GCA_036927795.1. Taxonomy (NCBI): domain Eukaryota; kingdom Viridiplantae; phylum Streptophyta; class Magnoliopsida; order Asparagales; family Iridaceae; genus Iris; species Iris macrosiphon. Next base: position 290,896,397 of record JAYESA010000004.1, read on the forward strand.
AATATTAATATTAATATTAATATTAAAATTAAAATTAAAAATTTTGGGAGATTATTTTTTGGGTTAAAATTTGTTGTGTTAGCTGTCATGTTTGACGTCATATAATGGGAGATGATATCACCCAAATTTTTTGGGTGACAAATAGCAGAATTGTTGGAATCCGTCTATCTATATGACTCCCCAAATCTATGGAATGCTTTGAAGTCAACCTAAGTAATCTCCCAGGTAAACCATTGGAGATGTTCTAAAGAGTTAAATTAAAATCAAACAAGTTTTGCTTGATTTTGGATGTCCCAAAAAAATACTTATATGAGCCTCCAAATGAAGCTCAGATCAACCTAAATTGAAATCAACTTGAAATCCATTTGATTTTTCACTACATCCAATTTTGCATGATTTGATGATCGTCATTTTTTACCACACACAATTTGAAAATTTCCGGTTCGGGGATTCACAAATCCATAAATCAATATTTCGATTTGACCACACAGATTTTTGTCGATTTCTAAGTGATTTTACAATCAAGCAAATGAGGATGAAATCAAGCTACTTCTACACCCTTGTTATTATTCTAGAACTGTACGAGCATGTGTAAGTTGTAAAATTCTAGATGGAAGCAATAGGTTGAAAGATGGGATAAGAAAAGAGTGTATCTATTAAAAGTTGGAGATGGCCAAACTGAGAATTAGAATGAGAGAAATTTGTTCTAGATAGTTAGGACATGTTCAAGATACACCAGTAGATACACTAGTTAGGAAGTAACGATATTTTCGACAATAAAAGAAGAAGAAAGAAAAGCGTATTTGTTTATATTATTGAGAACAACATAGATGAATTTACGTTAACTAATGGATGAATATGATTCAAGTAACCTACCCTAAAATTTTCTGATACGGGATTATATGATACCATAGAAATGTATACTAATATACCAGCTGGTATATGGATTTCATCAGAAGTAGCAGCTGATACATTGCCAATCTGGTACATTGGCACCAAGAAAACTAAATCTTTTATCTTCTTCTTTTTTCGAAAAATAAATAAATTTTATTCAGGTTCCTTCGAGAAGCTACAACTCAGTCCGAAAACTTACAATCAATCGGACCCGAAGGCCGATATATACAAATCCCAAGCCCCAAGCCAACCCCCCACCCCACCGCACCCACCACTTAATTCTCCCACATGAAAATTAAATGGTTTTGGGTTCCCACAATGAAAATCCATGAACATTGTAAAAGCCTCTTTTGGCAATTGCAATTCCCTAATAAAAATGGAAATAGTAATGTAATCATGCATATGAGCCGGTATTATTAAAGCTACAAAGGAGCAGCACTGGCTTTTAGAACACGAGATTTAGCAAACCGGAGTCTAAAGAATTTCTCCTATGGGTACACAGATACAATTTAAAAGCAACTATGTTATGTACAAAAATAATGCAGCCACACGAAATTGTCACTCACCCTTAAATACAAGCATAAAAGAGGCACTGCAACACCATGATATTGTATCTTTTAGCATATCGGAGAAGTTTCATATACACAAGAACCAAGGTTCCAGATAGTACACATTCAATATACTGAGCTTGCAGCACTTGAAGGGCTAGACAATTTAAAGCTTCATCCTGATCTCTGCGGCAAGTTGCAACTCCCAACATATGCAAGTATATCCAATACAACTCATCAGAAAGTAGTTGAACAATGGTCACAAACTTCATGTTTGAAGAATAATATTTCAGCAGTAAGAGGGTCTACCACCCATTCTATCAGATCCTCAGGAACTACAAAGCTAAAGCACCCCTAGGAATCAGATTCAACTGTACAATGTAAGATAATCCTTCACAATATAATGTACATCTAAAGTACAAGACCTAAAATTTGCAGAAATATTCCACAGCAACAATGATTTCACAAACAGTGATGATATTGGTCATAATAACATTTCCTCTAGTAGTCTAGAGAAGTATCACGAGTACACAGGTTTATATCTAACTATGGCCTCACTATAAACTTTCACATAACTTGTCAGCTTGAAATTTGCAGGACCTGCAAAAAGAGACATGCTTATATAACTTGATAGCCCATATAGTGAATGCATCGAAAACAGTTATAAAAGATGTGTCAAGACTTGTACCGCACGCAGGCTCTTGCCAGTCCTATTTGTCCGCATATCCTACAGGCTCCCACGTACTTCCAATTGACGCCTGAAACTGTAGCTAAAGGTGTTAAGATTGTGAGATAAACTTAGCATCCATTAGGTTCACAAAATATTAAGAAACTAACCGGGTGAAGGGACAAATAAGAATTCCTCCCAACAACTTGTAGATATTCTTCATATGTCTGCAACAATAAAGCAAGAAATGAAAGTATAGATATGCATTCATTTTATGACGACTCAGATTTATTAGTTGTCACCAATATGGAGTATGTATGGCGTTGCCATAAAAAAAACTACTTGAGCTAGAAGCAAACTTACAGAAGAGTTGTGGTTAGTAATTAACTCCATTGAAGCAAATAGCTCAAGTTTTGTATCATGATCAAAGCTTCCTAAGTACATTTGCGCTGTCCTTAAATACATTATATAACAATATTTCCTATAATAGGTCATATCTTCATTGACAAAAGACTCGATTCATTTCAACTTTTAGGACACATCCTTCCCTCTCTTGCTAGGAAGCATGAACACTCCAAAAATGTTGTCGTGTCTTGTTGGACACATATTAGACACTCCACGGACACTTTTAACATACACTAGGGAAATATGTAGTAATAATGAACCTTGTCTATGTAATGAAAACAACTTTTTTTTGTTAAGAGAAATCTCTCCTGATAGATTAGCAACTATCATATCATTTTCAACGATCCAAGTACATTCGAATATTCCTCTAGAACCAGTGTTTAGAATATCGTCCGGTAATACGGTATGCCTATCCGATTCAAGAAAATAGGCCCACAAAAATATCAGTCAATATGAGAGATATCTGTTGATATTTGGTTTTAACGTTTAGTATATTGTTTGGCCATACCAGTACCTTTTCGTTAGTTTGATTTATAAATTCTTTTCTTTGCAATGTGCTTGAAAATTTGATTTGTTGTACAAAAAGAGACCTTAACTTCCCCAAGTTTACTTTCCAGTAAAAATTAGAAAGGTTTACTTCAAGAAAAAGTTTTTATAATACATTTCCAAACCCATATATCGAAGTTGCTTGAAGATATGATAAAAGTTAACTTTGTACTCGACGAATGGTGTTATCTAATAGTACCTTACTAGCTTAGATTTAACTTCCATTTTGAGATGCTTTTTAGTTATCATGCTTTGTGAACGATGAAGAAAAACTTGTCTAGTTATTAATTTGAAAATAGTTTTGAGTTGTTTAAATATTAGAAGGTATTTAAGTATACTTAATAAGTTTTATATTAATGCTTTAATTATTATCATAAATTAATATATTAAGCAAATTATTATCTTATACCACCACTATGGTGTCATATCTCCCGATTTGTCCGGTATATAGCTCAGTATCCGGTATGGCAAATCCCCAATCGGTATGGGATATCAGATATCATGAACCTTGTCTAGAACTATTGACTCCTTTAACTCTAATCCCTGGTTTCATCAATACAAGGCAGCACAACTGCAAGTCGAATTGTACCTCATCTAATCATCTCAACGACCATTAAGGCAGACGAAAAGTTGTTTTTGTCGCAAGATGCACCCAGTTAATTTCCAACACAGTACTACCATGATATCTACCAAGCCATCACATGATTTAAAAATTCGTATATATTATGGCAACCCTAACAAAGTTAAGCCTTGTGTGTTTACCTTTAAATTCTGGAATTGGTAGACAGGCCACGAGTTCTTATACAAGCTAGAAGGAAGAATCATAATAGTTGTGGCTTAGAATGATTTAACAAAACAGATAACAAAGCAAATAACTGAAATCCGTGCTAGTTACACTTACACTTGGATTTAGTTTATTGTTCAAATAATCACAACCTCCAGTTTAGCCATGTGTTTATCAGATGTATAGATTACAATTAACAAATGGCCAGCTTGGACTTCACAATATGCAGTTGCCAGATGCATGGTACGAAGCACCAAGAGGTTGTAAATTTGTGATATTGTAAACCATGGCCGCTGCTGTGGATTCTCAGTAAATAGTTCACACAATGTATGGTAAGTAAACCCTCTTTAATTTGTTCACATGTCTACCACTTTACATTCCTACATTCCTAGAGCAATAAAGTAGTTTTTATCCTGATCATCATGACCATGAGAACTATGCCTTAACTGTAAGAGATATCGGTAATCTATTTTACCAATTCATTTCCTAAGTTTTCTGTTGATCAGGACTACCACTACTTTTGTCTGCATTCGTGAATGTACACAGTGCACAAGGAGAGTAAAAAAGTACATGAACACAGAAAGGAGAAATTGTATATGAATAACCAAAACTAAAGAAACTGTCATTTAAGAAATGAATAATAAAAGCACTAACAGAACTAAAGTACCATGTCAAGTATATCTTCATCAGACAATGGTGCAGCAAGATTTCTTCCATGAGCCATATCTTTCTTATTTGACTGAAGAAGTTTGTTCCTGCTTCCTTGCATGTTACTATGAATTCTATGAGCATGGTTGTGTTCTTCATGTTGGACATGTTGATACAATAAGGATGAATGTAACATCGTTGGCCCAGCCCATCTCATATGTGGAGGTACAGAAAGCATAAATCCTTCATGATCAAAATGAACTGGAGAGCTTCTCCAAGGTCTCTTAAAACTATTCTCTCCCTCCACCAGGATATCATCCACAGAAGAATTGTTCCTGCACTAATCAATATCTAAATATATGAATACAGCATTAAACAAAAGAACAGGAGCTAGTAACTACCTCTTCAATTTTCCTTTTATGTCTGCTTCTCCATCGAAAAGCCCACAAAGAGCCTCGCCAATATCTGCAGATAGTTCCTGAAAAAAGCATGGAAAACATTATTAATCATTCAAAGTAAGGTATCTTCTAGGTTGTCTCATCAAGCAATACCTGGCAATCTCTGCTAATTTTCACAGGCTTGTAATCATTCAATGGATTCTTGAGATGCAGAGTCTTTTGAAAAGGCAAATCACATAATCGTAACCACTTAATTTTAAAAGTACGGCCCCATGGGTTGCTTCCATCGGTTGATTTACTCCAAACATTGTCTCTCCTCCAGCTCACGGAAGACATCATTTGAGCATACCCTTGGAAAAACCCGCTCATGTTGACACTAAATATGAGAATTACTCTATCAGAGCTCTACAAGACAGGATTATATCATGTTAGTTGGCATTTATCAAAAGTATCATATGCAATAGATGGCATGATCATACATGAAAGGCCTCTTCCAAGATTGGTTCATTCATTACTTGAGTTGCCCAAATGCCTTTTTCAACAGACAACTGAATATTCTGATGGCTCAAACTCTTTATGATAAAGTATCTTGTATGCCCTTTATCATTTTTCATAAGACTTGATCCCACACCATCACCAAAAGAATGCAGTCTTTCTTCAGTACTAGCATTGCACTCTTCATTATCCTTGTTGATTGAGCTTTCTGCCAAGACAGTACCAGCTCAGAATTGCGCAGCTGCAAAGTATAATGTGAACAACCAGAAAGACGGCTGCAGATATATTTACTAAAAGTATGTTTTTTTTTTCAGTCCACAGCATAAAGATTAAAAATAGAAACTTAAAAAATAAGGAATAATCATGTTAGAGAAAACAGTTAATTAGACAAGTTTAGAGAGCTATTAGCACTTGCAGCTGTCTACTGAAATATAGAATATTGGGAAACATGAACAGGATAAGTTAAGAGAAAATAGTTAACTTAGAGGAGTAATCATGTTGAGAAACTTAAAAAATAAGGAATAATCATGTTAGAGAAAACAGTTAATTAGACAAGTTTAGAGAGCTATTAGCACTTGCAGCTGTCTACTGAAATATAGAATATTGAGAAACATGAACAGGATAAGTTAAGAGAAAATAGTTAACTTAGAGGAGTAATCATGTTGAGAAACTTAACAAATAAGGATTAATCATGTTAGAGAAAACAGTTACATAGAGATTTTTTTAGAGCTATTAGCACTTGCAGCTGTCGACTAAAATACAAAATATTTTGAAACATGAACAGGATAAGTTTGCAACAACAAAAAATCACCACGGGAAATCAAAGATATAGAAATTCAAATCCAGCAGATAGATTTCAGACGTGATCACCATGAAGAAAACTTGCATCCATTTTCGGCAGTTTTAGATTTTATTGCAACTAAAGTTACATTCCATATAGCATAACCGTGTGAGCATCAAGAAACAGCAAAACTTTCTTCAAACAAATAGTACCCATAAACTCATTCCTCCTAATTGATTTAAAATGCATTTTGTCAATATTCAAGACTGCAATGATAATACAAAATCAGGAAGATAATTTTGTAAAGGTTGAAATCATCATATCCTAACAAATGGAGACTAGGTTGGCAATAGACAACCTCCCCATAAGAGTGGGGCCGGCTATTGACCACAGGTGCTCTATAAAAGAAATAACAGGAAATTTTATGACCAGCTATCAATTTGACATCGACAATGTGTGTTGGTGCCACAAGGTAACAAAAGCAAGAGATGACCTTCCCATAAAGCCTGTTAATCCAGTTGGTGGATAGGTAGCGCAACATTTTTGCCATACTAATAGGTGCATTATGCATGCCATATGTTGCTTTAAGCCTTTAACTCAATCGTTATCATCTATTGGACCAACTTATTAGTCAAACCTTTTTCCCCCAGTTAAAACGGTGTCAGGAAGGTCTCTCCCCCAGCATTCCAGTAAAGAGAGTATTAAAGAAACAACATCCAGGAAGGATCCCTGACACATGGGTACAAATAAAGTACTAGAAGGACATCAAGATGAAACAATGTTGGACTCGTCTGCCAATAGGAAGGCCAATCCAGAAATTACATACACTTATTAGTCAAACTTGTCCCTATAAGATTAGACACTAGGGGCTGCACCATTAGCAAACAAATTATCTATTTAAGGATAGATGATGTAAAGGTAAAAGGGAAATGTAATGTACAAGACTCGTCCAGGGTTCAAGTATAAAGTTCTTCGTGCATGTTTATGATAGTATAATCTCAAGTATAAATTAAGATCATGGCATGTTTATTATAATAGTATAATCTCAATGAAAAACACCATGTAGATATTGCAGACGGAAATGTCACGTACTAAAAATGGCATCCTAGTAAGCTAGTTGTTATATGTCACCAGTAAGGTGGCTTCCATTGCCTAGGTGCTCTGAAGATTCCGGTAGGCAGAATGATAAAAGCCAACCCCTATTATCACACTTTTTTACACTCTTTTAGACATAAGAGTGGGTATATAATATAAATTAGTGTGTGTGTGCGCGCGCGCGTTAACAACCTCTAGATCAATTAGCAAGTCTTGGAGACATAATGACCCGGGAAACCAGGTCGCTTGTTCAAATCCCCATGGAAACGCTATGAAGTTAATTAAAAATGGAAATAAATCGAGATATCCAGGTAGCGGCTAATTGAGGGTTGGGCTTGGAGGAGCAGTATATGAGACCAGAGAGAATCGTGGGACTAGCGATAAGCCTGGACGGTGCGTGCGATAGAGATCAACCCAAGCGGTGGATCTATAAAGGATGCATCAAACGTGTAAAAATCGACAATCAGCGTGTAGAGAAATAGACCCTAGCTTAGGCTGGGGAGGTTGATGTAACAAAAGCCTGTGCTTACGCATGGGTAGTAGGACCTGTTTACCATTTCAAAAATTTATATATATATATATATATATATATATATATATAGTAATAATATGTAAGTGTATGTCAACAAGCATTGGCTCAAGTGGTTATGACTTGAAGACATAAGTATGCCAGTCATCAGGTCGGGTGGGGTCCGTGTAGTACTAGAGCCGAACACATTTAAGCTCAGGTCCAGGTTTTTGAACCAAATCCTACCCGGTATTTTGTCAGGTCGGGTCCGGGCAGTTTTGAAATATTGGACAAATCGGTCACCGGGTTCGTTAGGGTATTTTAATGGACTAACCAAGTACTACCCTTATAACATCGGGTCCGAATCGAATGCAATTGGATACAATACGGGCTCGGGTAATAAGTTGATATTTTCATCTCATAGATATTGAGCTCCAAATATTTTACCAAATAAATCACAAATTCACAATTAGAAATTCATAGAGAATACCAACAATATGTTTTCACATAAGAATACATGTCCAATATGTCACAAACTCACATCAATCTTTTAAATGTAAACATTCTATGGAAACTTCAATATTTACATGATGTATTATAAACTATCACAATGAAGCTTCATCAGCCTATGGCTAATTGGCTATATGCTATTTAATATTTACAAAGTTGGATAATGCATCCATGCAACTTCATTATATAACTTCAATATTTACATGAGGTACTATTCTCCAACTCCCTTGTTGCATATCAAGTATTGAACCCACTATGTAAGCTTGGTCAACAACCTTAGCCATAGTCTCATTTCTATCAATATTTATATATAAAACACAAATAAACCACTGAGTAAACCTACTAAAATGAATTAGTTAAATGGTCACCATCAATATCATTGGCAAGTACCTAACTAGACATCCAAAATTAAATTTTTACCATAAAGATGATCTTTCAAAAGACTAAACATCAAAAAAAAAAACTTAATGCTCGTTGGTTCTTGGAGGTCGAAGGAAATTGATGGTTGATGGCAGAATGAAGTCCAAGATTAGATCGGTTGTCATCAATCGCTGTGAAATCTCATATTCTCATGGAATGGAATGACATGGAGAAGAAAATGGAAAGGATAAAAGAGGTGGAGAAAAGGTTGAGGTTTAGGATCTATAAAGGATGAAAGAAAGGAAGGTGAAGTATAGAAGAAAAGAGGAGATCACGAGAAAGAGGGACAGCTGAATTAGGGTTATTTTATTTATTATATATATATTATACATACGCAGGTAACATTTGCGATAGCAAGTCGGTTCCGGTTCCGGTTCCGGGGCGGGTAGATTATATGGTACCAAATCCATACATCATGTTCTTAGGTCTGGATCTCGGTCGGATAGGAAAATACATGGATTGGACCTGACCCAGAATTTCAATAGGGTCTAGCTTTTAGACCCCAAACAACATTATTCTAAATTTCAGCCTAGGCGGCCACCGGCCGCACCGGAAACCATCTAGGCAATGGTCCTAGGCGGTGGTCGGGCCTAGGGGGTATGTTCGGCCATATTCAGTTTTAAAATTTCAAAAAATAAAATCAATTTTTTTTCAAAACTTACCTTGTCGGGGACTCTGCAACAGCGGTTGCTGCTACGAAGAGGAGAGTAGAGGGAGGAGAGGAGAGGAGAGTAGAGTAGAGTAGAGGGAGAAGAGGAGATGATGTCTCTCTCTCCTCTCATTTGATTTAGGGTTACGGTTTGGGTAGGGTAAATAAAAAAATGACAGCTTTAGGAAGAAAAAAAACGTGCCGCCAAAACTCGAACCAGTGACCCCCCCAAGAGAGAGCAGAGAACTATCACTCTCACTGCTAGCCAAATTGTCAAAGATGTGTTTTCATTAACATATACATAATATATACACATTAAAAAAACTCGGCTCGGCGCCTAGGCGGCCTAGGCGCAAGGTGCCCCTTTGGCGCACCGAACACGCCTAGCAAAGTTTATAACATTGCCAAACAATGCACATTCAAGAAAAGTTCATGTCCGGTCGGGTAATTTTTGGGTCGGGTTGGATTTCGGTTCCAAATGACAAACCCTAGACATGAGATCCCCGAAACAAGGTCAAATATTCGAGTGCCAGCTAGATTGAATTAGAGGGTTAATGCCATATCATTCTTTAAAAATTCTAGATTATCATCTGCATTGTAAGCTCTTTGAACTTTTTTTTTTCCTGACCTCGTAAAACCCTCCTCCTTAACAGACTTTTAGAAACAACATATCTCATTATGTTGACCATAAATCTATTTGTAGCCATAGAAGCTGCACAGTTTGACGCTAGGCTTCAAATGCTAAGTAAACAATTGGCCAATGTCGTGAATAGTATTCAAAAACGGAAGAAACTGGCTTGAATAATCACAATACTTGCAAGTTACAAATGCTAGCCATAGAAGTTGCACAGTTTGACACTAGGCTCCAAATGCTAGCAAGTAAACTATTGGTCAATTGTCGCCAATAGTATTTAAAAACTGAAGAAAGTGGCTTAAATAATCACAATACTTGCAAGTTACAACAAGTCATTTACCAAGATGTACCACCACTGATGATTTTCTAATGTCCAAATTCATACATCAAGCTCCCAATTAGCCTTCAATACCAAATACAAACTACAACGATTAAAATTTTCTTGAATCTGTGGTGATTTTTAATGGGGGAAAGATTTCAATGCAGTTATTGCTTGCTGCTTTTCGTCTCTGCGACAAAATAGAGATTATAGAGAAGGAAAGAAGACAGAGAAGGAAAGGAGACTAAAAAAAAAGAGAAATTTGAGGAAGAAGATAAGTTATAGGAACTTTATTGTTGATTCCAAGTTCTCTTACAAAATGGAGTCCAAGATAAGATCTCAAAACTAAATCAGAAAATAGAAGGAATACTAAAAATAACACTCCCACACTACCCCTCTCCCCAAAAAGGAAAAAGAAAAAAAGAAAAAGAAAACCTTAATGAAGCAGAGAGTGGAGAAATAATTATGAAGGTCCCATAGGAAAGGGGAAAGTTTAAAACTAGGGACAGGTAGGCTGTATGAGCTGCTGTTATTTCACAAGAAAAATGAATAGATATAAAGAAAAGAGAGCTGCTGTTATTCCACTGCCAGAAGTGCAGATACTAACCATAGTTTGGGACAATAACTCTCATTTCTCATGGAACCAAATACTAAATCCTTGGGCCCAAGATTACTACATCAGATCCATCAATGAGATTGATTCCTCCCTTACTCTTTCCTAACTCTATAAAATAATCCACAACTGAAATTCCTAGAAATTAACAAAATTAACGACTAAATTTTCTGAGCTTAAACTATCTCAGTAAATGAAGTACAGATAACGAAGTTTATATGCCATTTACTTTTACACTGAAATTGGTCATAACTTAGGTACAGTAGATTTTATTATGTAACGCCTTGGAGATAATAACCATAATTTTTCGATTGTATATAGTGTCCTATCTATTTCCATGAACTATACATAGACCTAATCTTAAATAGACTAGATTTTAATTATGAACAGAAGGCGGGCTTTGCACATTCTTTGAGATATGCCAAGATTTTGTATGACTAATTTAATTTGCTAGCAAAGAAACAATCACAGCCATGTAAAGCGAGTGTATCTTTCTATTCATGCTCAAGATGCAAAAGTCAAAAAGGTTTGATCATAGTTGGACATGAAAATAATGTAGATCCGTGAATCATGAAGCATTATGGAACAATGGAGAACAAACCAGTTCTGAGAAAGCATGTAGATTCTGTGAACCATGAAGCCTTATGGAACAATGGAGAACAAACCAGCTCTGAGAAAATCATGTAGATTCCGTGAAACATGGAGCATTATGGAACAATGGAGAACAAACCAGTTCTGAGATGTAGTTGAAGACAGACGATCCAATCATTCTTGGAAATACACTTGCCAAAATTACGACACAAAAAGCATATCACTGTTTGAGAAATATTTGACATATAATCTGAAGAAGAAAATATGAATTCTACCAATGCATAACGATGCATATATGTAGATCAACAGTTAGAGCTTGAAAAGGAACATATATAATTTAGGTGGCGCAGCTCCAACAACTGGTTGTGACATGAGCATCTCTGGGTGCCAACTGTAGCTTATTCCCTAGCTGAAATGCCCTGCTTTTTTATATCTTTTGTTATCTAAGATTTTCTCTTAGGCTCTTACTTGCTATTATATCTATGGTAACTCCCATTATCTTCATGTATATGGTCTTTAGTACCTTACTATATTAGAACAATAAAGTGCAAATAAATAAAACAATATTTACATGTAAATGTTATTGAAGATTTGCATAACGGAACACAGACCTATGAGTTTAGCTTAACTCCACCCTTCCAGTAGTCAAACTAATCAAAGGAAAACTGAGTAGTCTACGTCAGGAAGTGTAGTTTAATCAACAAGCAGGTATTATTAAAAGTATCATGTTCAGGATCTAATGTGGTTCAACAGCACAAAGGTTTTCTAGTGTTTAGAATCACTTGTTTTTAGCAATGGACAGGAAGGATGACATGATGAACAAAAATGGGAAACCCAAAGAGAGAAGTAAATACAAGTATACAAGAAAAAATATATTGCAAGTTACATAAAAGGTTAGTAATATAGGTTACAAGACAGGATTAAAAAAAAAAACATAATGCATGACTCATTTGACTTAATAGTCAGTTCTAACTCCCAAGTTTCTTCCCCTTTGTAATATCATTCAAATTGGCTACATAGTCTTAACTCGTTTGTTATTATGTTGCAATTCATTGATTTAATTATGAAAGGGTGCTCGTTAGCTACATACAATTATAGTTGACAACGGGTCGGGGCTAGCCCGATGGCCTGCGGACTGAGCAGAAAATAGCCAAACCCCACCCTGATCCGGTTGAGAAATGGACAGGCACAATTTTAATGCATGATCTAATATCAGGCTGGATAATGGATAATACTCAGCCAACCCTAGCCCGACCGAAACCCATCCGATTGATGGCTCACTACCTAGCCTACTTTTCTCATTTCCCCTAAATATTGCAAGGTCCAATATTAATCTTATAAATGATGGATAATGTCACCACAGTTGTTGACCACCTTCTACCCGCTATGGAGTGCTACTAAGCACATTTGACTGACCCGAAAAGTTTCAAGGAAATTGTGTCGATTGAATATCGTAAGTAAATTTTCATATAATAGGAAAAAAGTTAAAATAGTTGGACAAGCCCGAAAGCCCACAAGCTGGACCGAAGGGGCAGGTTTGGACCTAGGTTTTGTAAGACAATGGTTAGGCTAAGGCCAATTTCTTGGCCCGGAATATTGTTAGGCTTGGTTTGGATCTGGCTCGGATCGACTTGTATTATCATCCCTACATCTAATTATTTTCTTAAATAAATTCCTAAAAAATTTGGAGATGTAAATTAAATGAATACACTATCTTAAACCAATTTCTCAAAAAGGTTTTGCAATAATCAATATTTTAGTGGTCATAAATATCATATTAAATTATGATAGCACAGTGACAATAATCGAAGTGTCACGTGATAGCAATGCAGGAGATGTCTGACGATAGAGAAGTACAAGCAGAAGGACGGTTGCAACAGGAGAAGAGGGGCACCTTGGCAGTCATGGGGCCTAACAAGCAATGATAGAAAGTGCAGCTGCTGATCAGCACGTGAAGCTAAGACCGGTAGCGACCACGAAGGGCTGTTGACAGACGGCAGCATCAAGTGACAAAGTTGGACGAAGGGGGAGCGGAGGCAGGGGTAGCAACACCTGGCTGTTGACAGACGGCAGAATCAAGTGACAAAGTTGGGCGAAGGGAGAGCGGAGGCAGGGGTAGCAACACCTGGCTGTTGACAACGGCAGAATCATGTGACGAAGTTGGACGAAGGGAGAGGGGAGGCAGGGGTAGCAACACCTGGCTGTTGACAGACGGCAGAATCAAGTGACGAAGTTGGACGAAGGGAGAGAGGAGGGGAGGCAGGGCTGGCAACAAAGTGTGGCTGACCTGCATGTTATTGGATACTGGTGGCACAGTAGCAACGACTGGCATGAGCAATTCTATGGCAGTGGTTAGCACGGACAACGACCAATTTTAATAGCACAAGTGAGACAGTGGCAATGATTGGTAACCAGTGAGAAGGCAAATCAAGGTGGTGGAACTGCAGTATTCCTATTAGCCACAACAGAACCAAACAACTAAATGAGAAAATGGTAGACTTTCACGGAAGATGGCAACGATTGGAAGAGGAATTCAAGGAGGTTCTAGAAGGGAGGACCAAAAAACGTGAGTGGTCTTTTGTGATGAATTAGGGCGGAGCAGTAACCAAAATAGGGAAGGTGATAAGAATGAAGGATGGGTTCTCTCAGAAAGAGAGAATAAATAAATTATGAAAGGAAGTTGAGTGCACAATAGGAAAAGGTTAGTTGTCCAAACTGTATCAGTTTAGGTGCGGATGAACGGTTAAAGGGGAAAAAGAAAAGAAGCAAGCTCTGTCATATTTAATATAATGTGTAGACATAAAGATAGTATCCTTTTAAAGTCCTGAACTATCATTTATAAATTAGTTCAATGGCACATGCAATAGCATTTATAAAGATTATGTAACCTTTTCAATTTGTTATAATTAATGATGTACTATGATATTAGAAGACTTTCTGTAGAAGAGTTTCTGTGGTTGATGAGACAAAAGTAGGTAAGCTTCTAATATATAAATAATGCTAAAAGCAAAATATAGGAAATTTAGCTTTAGCAAAAGTTCAAGAAATGAGTAGTTCATATTGATGGTCAAGAGATATCTAAGATTGATAGTTATGCCTAAGAGGCTAAGCTTGATAGTTGTATCTATTATGATAAATAATTCGTTGTGACAAAGAAATTGAGTACAATGTTGTTCATAGGAATAAAGCAGGATTGTTGAAGTAGATCAATTCGTCTAAACTGTTGTAATCATAGAACACCCTTGTATCTGTTATGATCAATAACAGCTTTGAAGCTGTTAAGATAAATATAGGAAATTTAGCTTTAGCAAAAGTTCAAGAAATGATTAGTTCATATTGATGGTCAAGAGATATCTAAGAATGATAGTTATACCTAAGAGGCTAAAATTGATAGTTGTATATATTATGATCAGTAAATCGTTATGACAAATAGGTTGAGTGCAATGTGGTTCGTAAGGAATAAAGCAGGATTATTGAAGTAGATCACTGAGTCTAAAGTGTTGTAATAAAAGAACACTCTTGAAGCTGAAAACCCAAAAAAGAAATCATACAAGATAACTACAAGAAAAAACCATGAATTATAGATCGGAATGTTATGCAGAAACATGTCAAAAGATAAGCTTAGCTGAAGTGACAATGTTGAGATAGATCAATTGCAATACATTAACAGTGTTGGAATTATATAAAAATATAAACCTCAATCATCATCACAACTTTAGAGTTTTGGTGCAGCAAGAGCAGCAGCAACAATAGCAGAGATTTTACATGGTATAGTTTAAATTTCTTGTGCACCGTTTTAAGCAGATTTTTTTATGAGTTAATTACCCAAATGGCACATGAGGAATGTAGTGGTTGCCGTTTTGGTGATCGAACTTTTTTTTGGTTAATTTGGTACCTAAGTTTTGTATTTTGGTTTAATGAGTGCATGAACTAAATTTCGTTGGTATTTTTGGATAAATTCGATAAAAATGGACATGTGATGGTCACGTGCCCTATTTTTTATGGTTCATTTGTCAAGTTTTTATTTTTGGGCTATCATTTTCAGAAGAATATTAGTGTTCGAAGAAACTCTACATAAACAAATAGCTTTTGTCGAGTACAAAATGATGGCTCTACAATCAATCATAGCCGACGTATCGGCTTGTCACGGTAAAAATAGCCCTAAAAATAAGGTACGTGACCATCGCATGTCCATTTTTAACGATTTGCATCCAAAAATACCAAAAAACCTAATTTATGCACTCTTTAAACCAAAATGTAAAACATAGGTACCAAATTAACCCAAAAAAAAAGTTCAATCACCAAAACGGCAACCACTACATTCCTCATGCACCATTTTGGCAATTAACTCTTTTTTAAATATATCGTTGCACGAAACCAACTCTAAGCCCATAAAATGAGCATTTGACCTGTGAAGACATGTTGGGGTGATATAAAAATATAACCCTCCTCACAATTCTAAACTTTTAGTGTGGCGGCAAGGACTTAACGAAAAGCAAAAGCTAAAAATGAGCAAATTTTAGGAAGTTGAAGAAGGTGTTGATTATGAAAGAAAATTGAATGAGATAATCCGGGCATGCAATAAAGACCAATAAATGCACCAGTCGGAGGAGAGACCCGATCAAACTTGGAATTGAAGTTGTGAAGATAGAAATAAAGTTTTCTCCTGTGGGTAAGAAGATGGCAAGATGGCCCTCACAGAGCAGAATGAAATAAAAGATTAGTGTAGCTGATCCAAAATCTTGGGATAAAGGATTTGTTTTTGTTGTTATTTTCTATGAAATTTTCCTAAAAGGTTATAACTTTAAAATGGATAAATATGCATCGTTGACAATGTGTCTGAGATATTATGTTCTAGGACGTGTGAATATCATATATAAGAAGTTGTCTGCAAATAGGTTTATCTTCGATTTCAGATTGAGATCATAGACCGCTAAAGGAGTGGCCGAGTTACAAAGATGGGAAGATGAAAATGATATGCCCATGTTTGATTAGCATTTAGGCTAGAAGTGTAGAATAATATCTCCTATTTTCCTTATAATAATACTATTTGTTTGATCAGAAGGACTCTACAAGGTTCAAAGTATCGGTATCGGAATCGATATCGAACCATTCCTATGAGTATCGGTAGTATCGGCGGTTTCGGATCGGAGTATCGGATTTTTTGGTATCGGAATTAGTAAATTATTAACATTTTAGAAAATATATTTTCTACATTTATGCATAATTTTAAATATTTTCAGTGTTGTTTCTTATTATTTTTGAAATTGAATGAAATAGTAGTCACTCTTGTCGATTGATTTATATATGATAGATAAGTTTTCCTCTTTTATATGCTTTTATAACCTTACTATGCTTTTACAGCCTTTCTAATTGGTATTTGTCATTTAATTTTCTTTGTCGAATTGACCGGAAAAGAGACCTCTAATGTCGGGATCAGTCAGTATCGGGTATCGGTCGGTATCGGATCGGTACATGCCAAATCGTATCTGTATCGGCTGTATCGGATCGGTATCGGCCGATACTGCAAACTACGCTCTATATATTCTTATATTTTGGGTAAATTGCAGGAAACCCATAATATGTACATGTAACTCCAAAAAATCTACAATATGTTCCTGAAAGTTTGTTCTTGTCACTCTTTTTGGTATAGTATAGATATAACAGGTTTAACCAACGTTCTAAAAATCGGGTTAGACGGTCGCCCGCCGCACCGGAAACCCCCAAATCAGCAGTCCTAGGCGTCTAGGCGGGCCTGTTCGGCCTAGGCGCCTAGGCGGGAATTGGAATTTTGTTTAAATTTCAAATTTTAAATTTGAATTTTCAAAAAACATCATATTTTAAAAAAAAATTAAAGAAAATTTTAAAAAATAATCAAATTTTGAAAAAAATATCCAAAAAAAATTCAAAAAATCCAAAAAAAATCATGTGCGGCTGTAAACACCCTGATTTTTAAAATTTAATTTAAAATTTTCTTATTGTAGAAATTTTTAATATTTTTAGTTAATTATAATAAATGTTCTTTCATGGATTTATATTTTTGTGCAGAAATTATATTTTTGGGTGTATAATTAATAATTGAATATTGTGTATTGTTCTGGAATTTATTGGGCTCCAAAACTATTTTTAAATGGCCATATATGCATTCTTATAATTAAACCAACCCAAACCAACCAAAACCGAATCAAACCAACCTAACTACCCGGACCCGGATCCTAAACCTACCCGCAACCCACCAACCCGCTAACCCGACCCACAAACCCCCTTAGCTTCTGTAACAGCCAAACTCCCCCTCTTTCCCTCCCCCAACCGGCCGAACTTGACCCCTTCCCCTCCTTGTAACCGCCCTCACCTCATCCCTATAAAACCATCAGCCTAGCCGAACATTACCACCAACAACCCCTCTCATTCCCGACCATCGCTGCCGCTGTCAGCCGCCAGACCGCCGCGCACCACCGCCGCGAAGACAGGCCGCCCAATTCAAGCAGCAGCAGTAACGTGAGGTATGCTACTGTGTATCTACCTGCACATTAATCCAAATATCGATCTGTTGAATCCTATGCGAAGATCACATGACCCTCTTGAACCCTGTATAATTAGTTCGGTGTATCGTGTCCGGTGTCGGTCGCAATTCGCGACACAAAACAGAAAAAAATGACCCAATTTGTAGTTCTAAAAACTGTCCCAAACACCCATATTCATGGCTGTTTTTCTTCCAAACTAGTTAATATTTTTAAATTCTACTTGAACAGTAATTTAGACAACATAACCGAAATTTAATCTCTTTAATTAGTTTATTTTAATTCGTTGTATGATGTGTTTTATTCGTGGTTGAAATTGACCAAAAACTTGGTTTTCTAAACCCGAATTTTTTCGAAACGGGGTGCGTCCCGCTAAACGAGGCAACTTCGTCGTGTGCGAAGTGCACCGAAAGGCACGTATCGTCAACACGGACGTGTGGGATTTCGCAGAAGTTGATTTGGACGTGCGAGCATACCGGAATCAACGCGTATCCGTCAAAAAATCCCGTATCGGCCTGTTCTGACACTCGTCATAATTTTGTGTGTGCTTGTCGTTTCGCAACGAAACTTGCACCATCGAATTCGTAGCGTTACGCTGGTCCTGTGACCCAAGTTTGGTTCGATTCTGAGAACGTTGACGAAACACTGTTTTGTAGGCCCCACGGTTCCATTTGACGGACAATTTCGTGACCGGCTCATCGGAATCCAGTTTTGGACATTCCGTTGGGTTCGTATCGTCGTTCTGGACTCGTACACACTAAGTTTGACAAATTTGAAGAACTTTGTCTCTGGCACATTTTTCGGTGCGAAGTGGGCCACATGTAGACCCCGCTTTGACCAGAAACTGTTAATTCTGTCCCTGTGTCCAAATTGGACTTATGGATAGTCAATCATAGCTATTTTAAGTTTTCTGAGAGCAATGGTGATGTTTGTTTCAGCATCCGAATGCGTACCTGGAGATCCCACTTATATCGGAGCAACTGACGGAGCTCAGAACACAGACAAGTGTACATTGCCAACTTGCAGTAGATCCTGTGACTTTATTGTTTGAGTTCTTTCTATATATATATATATATATATATATATATATATATATATATATATATATATATATATATATTCTGTGATGTACTTGTTCAACCTAGGACCATGAGACGTTGCTTAACGTCCGAACAAGATTCGAGTGTCGACGCCGTACGCGGAGTCGTGTAACGTCACTTAGAGAATTGATTCCACGATCCTATATTTTACGTGCTTGCTTTACCATGTACGTCATACCATAGGACACTTGACACTATTCATGTGACAGCATCTTTCCTGAGTTATTCATGGTGATTCTGTATAGGTTTACAGGATTCGTGACATAAGACTTGCATACATAAATATCATTATGACTCATTGTACTAGCTAGAGGTCATGATCTTGCGTGTTATGGACATGAGACGTGAGGTTACATTGGGTGGGGAAAGACACATGCTACAGGCTGATTATATATATATATATATATATTTATGTTACTGGAGAGTATCTTAGTCTCTGTACCAGAGCTTTGTCACATGTATTTGGCCCTTCGTGATATTACTGCTACCGGCTCCCCGACATAGAGCTTGTAGTGGTTTCAGCATGAGTACTAGTGATGCTCTCAAATTGCATTTCACATAACTGGTTACATAGCTTGCCCTGAGGATCTATTTTTATATATTGCATTTCATTTGGCTTGAGTTATTCTTGTACCTTGCTATGTCCCCTGAGGACCTGGATCCGAATTATGTCCCCAGGTACAGCAGAGGAGGAATACCCCGAGATATACGGGACAGAAGCTGACGTTGGAGCAGTACGGACACCAGAGGACGAGGTTGTGCCAGAGAATTTCTCCTGAGTATTTTGTTACATACTCAGTTATTTTTGCTTCCAGTTATTTCATATCTTGACTCTTGGATTTATGTATTAACTTACTTTATCGGGTTGTTCCCCGAGATACTATTTATTTGGACTTGTTAATAGACTATATTTCTTTTTATCTGTTATCTTGATTAGTCTATCATATTTAGTTATGTTTCTTTCTGTGGATGAGTTTGGAATTATTCTGTGATAGATGGTGTAGACTGCATTGATATTTATTACATCTTAAGTGCACTCTAACGGGTCCATTAAATTGGGTTTGTCCATTGGAGTTGTGCTGCTGGCCATTGCCACATGGCTAGTCTCTCGGTATTTTGGGACTGGGGCAAGACAGCGGCCGCCTAGGCGCTATTCGGCCCTCCACCGCACCGATTCCGCCTAGCGATTTTTAGAACATTGGATTTAACTACTTAGCTTTCAGAAATGATGTCAATGAAACAAGAGCACCATATAAGTATCCTAACTCGCCACTGAACCTAAAAAACAGGGACAAGTTTGGGTAACCATAAATCATATTTAATTAGGACAAGCACTTAAAAAGATCGGTGATATTAGGAACAATAGGCACACATTTTTATGCTTAAAAAAAGAATTATCACTTTATCAATCAAAAGACAAACCTCTAGATCTAAAGATCGATATGCTAGATCTTAAAATTAGTTACAGACTTAAGGAATATATAATGAAATCGATAACAAAATTCACTTTCAGTTTTCCTACCACTGCTTGGTAGAAGTACTAATTAGAATGCTTGCTGTAGAGCTAAAATATTTGTACTTGACAAAAAGGAAGTTTGTGGGTTTCTTTATTTGCATTACATTCGTATGGTTAAGGATAAGCATTACTAGTAGCCGTACCTGAAAATTTTAAGCACTAATTTTGTTTATCTGTTATCAACTTTAATAGCATCATTTATGTAGAAGTTGCTTAGTTCCTAGTAAAGAATATAATTTCTGCACTGATACAGCATATACCAGGTTATTGTTGTCTGATTAAATCAGATGAAGAATTCATATTTTATAGAGCTTCGTCTTTCCTCAATGCAGGTAATATTTTCTTTGTTCAGCTATAAGTTGATCAAAACTGTTAAAATATATAGATCAAGAACTTTCATGACAATTGAAAGTACATAAAAAAAAAAAAGTTCACCAATATCCCTTCGAAGAGGAAGTAAATACTAACAACTCCAAAGTCCAGTACAAGAACCAGTCACTTACCCAGGCCATCAAACTTCTCCACCTCGTGTTTGCATTCAGTTAACGATGATTTCACCATGGAAGCATTTTCCTTCTCCACAACTAGTGAATCCTCTATCACCTCCTAGTATTCAAATAATACATCAAAAGTAGGCATAACTAAATCTTTTTTAAAAAAAATACAGGTTTGAAATTTAGAAAGATAAAGGCAGGCATGGCCTGCCATGTTACAGAAAGAGACGTCTAGGGCTCCCAGGCTCTTTTAGGCACAAATCCAAGCCGTCTAGTTCCATCAATATTAAGTTTCCTGAGTCATTTTCGATAATTACTAACTTCACTTTAGATTGTTAAATTAATTTCATGGTCTTTATGAAATCATTACATGATTATTTCCAAATTAAATGCACAACAGCATATAATGAATTCAAGTTTTTCAAATATTAAAATCAAATTTAAGCAAAACTAAGTATATAACTTAGCCAACTTGTAGACAAGTTAGTCTTTTCAAATCCAGTTCATCCGGTTTTGTCAAATGTGAGGCATATTCCATGCCTGTATTCCTGTTTTCGCAAGCTCGGGCAGAACTCTCAGCTTTTCTGCCAATTTGGGCCAAAGTTTAGCACGTATCGACTTGCTCTGCCAAGCTTTGACCGAATTTTAGCTAGGTTACACCAAATTCTGGTCTAAATTGTCCTAATTAATCCTTTTTCACCAAATGTTCGTCCGTACGGACACACATTGTACTGTATCAACCATGCATCTGTCTGTTTTTGGCAAATCTAGACCAAATTTCAGCCACATTCCACCGCTTCAATTTGTGTCCGGTTCCAATCCGGACGAATCTTTTGTCCGATTCGCCGCGGACACTGTACGGGCACGTCGTGGGGATACGAAATGGATCCGACACGGGAGCAGACGAAAACGGAGAACAAAAGAAGAAGAAGAAGAAGAAAAGTACCGACCGGATTCGCCGTCGGCGCTCCGTCCGCCTCTCGCCGGATCGCCGCTGCGGTCATTTGGCAGCCGCCACAAACAGCAGAAATTGGGGATGGAAATTGGGGAGCCCGTCGAGCGACGTAAACCCCTAACCCTAACCCTTCCAAAACTTACAATAGGGTCGGGTCAAGTTAGGTTGGGACATGATGTTAGTAATGTAAACCAGACCGACCCGCAATGGCCTCGGAACTAAGAGGTGGTGCAATTAATTAGGGTTATAAATTTTGGTTGGTTGAGTTAGGGAAGATAAATTTAGATTTAAATGCTGTGCAAGCTTGTGTAGCTATTCAAAAGTCTGAAAGTGACATTTTTAATATATTATAATAATAGTATATTTGTATCATGTATTACTTTTTAAAATATATTTGGATACATAGTTTTTTTTTTTTCCACAAATAAAAAATTTCAAACCATTTTGTTTTGAGGACAACATAAAAGTATAAGTGAGAACCAAAAAAATATAGAGCATAACCACCACTTGTAATAGAGTTCCTGTTTATTTCTCTGCAACTGAGAAATAAAAAAAATGAGGGTGACAGTTGCAATGAAATATCGTATCAAAGCCACTTGTAATGGAGTTGCAATGTCAACCCAAACACGAAAATTGTCTCCACATAGGAACAGTTACAATAAAAGTGTAACGTTCAATGCGCTTTCAACAACTCAAACAAAGTCGTAACGAATATGGAATCTGTGTTAGAAAACTAGGATTAGAGTTAGGGTTAAGAATTTAGAAGAAAAGATAATAAATTAATAGGGATCTGTACAGAGGGTGAAACCGATGTTTTGATACTTATTGTTAAAATAATATTATAGTATTTATTCCCAAAAGCTTTATTGTCCGGAATATTTTAAATGCAAATTAGTTTATTTTTTTACTACTTTATGTAAAAACTCCAATAAAGATGATGGCTCCTAATTTGCTTTTGTTGACTTTCTAAAAAAAATGCCTCCAAATGTAGGGTTGCAAATGAGTCAAGTCGTTCGTGAGATGGTCTAAACTTAGCTCGATAAAAGCTCGTTTGAGCTCAGTTCGTTTAGTAAACAAGCTGAGCTCAAGCTTCATTTTCGAGCTCGTTTAATAAACGAGTCAAGTTAAAGCTTAGAAGTACTTGGCTCGTTTGAGCTCGCGAGCTGGCTCGTTTATAAGCTCGTTTAGGAGCTCGTTGCTAACAGTCTATCAATTTATTTTGTTATTTAAATTTAAATTTGTTCTTTGTTTAATTCTAATTTTATGTATGTTTGTTAACAATATGGTGTTGTGCATTATATATTTATATGTCATTAATAATTGATATTAATAAATTTTGAATTAAATTTTTATAAATAAAATTTTAATATTATATGTACTTGAATTCAAGTCTAATTAACTTGAAATCGAGTTCGTTAAACTTGAAATAAAGCTGAATGGGCTTGAAATAAAGCTGAAAAAGCTTAAAATCAAGCTTAACGAGCTTGATTTTGAACTTATCAAGCCAAATTCGAACTCAAACCAATCCAAGCTCAAGCTTAATATTAACAAACTCGAGTCAAGCTTAAGCTATAAAATAAAATAAAAAACTTATCAAACTCGGACTCGAGTTCGAGCTCGATTAATTCTAGTCAAACCAAGCTCAAGCTTATAAAAACTTGGCTCAACTTGACCCATTTGCAACCTATCCAACTTGACCATATGATAGGCAATTGTAATATTTTTGATAATTTCATATTTTTGGATATTTTATTCCCACTCATCAAATTTATAAGTATTTAATTTTTTTTTTTTTTTTGTACAAATAAATAGTATTTTTTGGAGTACAAAGGTTTTTTTGGTATGGTTATAAATTATTAGGAATATAATATTTAGATCATATTTTGTTTCTAAATTGTCCATGTATCACATTATAATAATCTAATGAGTCTGATAGAGTTAAGGTCTAGTCGAGAGTAATGTTGGGTCACGTTTGTGTCGCATTTTGGTTGGATTTTATTTTTGTTGAGTCAAGTTTGGGTCTAATTGATCAGTCGAGTTCGCGTTTGGGTTATGTTCAGGTGCAAGTTGAGACTTTGTACGGGTTGCATTGGGTGTTGCATCTAGATGGCCTTGGATAGATTTTGGTGAAGTGTTGGGTTGGGACTAGATGTTGATTGTTGGTAGTTTGGGTGACTTCCAAAATATCAATTCTAGTTTGGAGGGAGTAATGAATATCCATCTCACACCATAAGAATTTTATTCTCTAATATGGTGGAAATAATTAGTGGGTTATTCATAATTTTTTTTTATTGAGCTTATGACAAATGCATATAAGAATGAGAGAGCATATAAGAATGAAATTACATATTTTCATCGATGTTACAAATTAGACTATATAAACCCAAATAAGAATTCGTAATAAAAACTTATAATATAGATATTAAAATCTTACAATATAGATATGACATGCAATTTATTTTTTTATGTTTAGACCCTTAAATGTTTTCCATTTAGGTTCTTCAAATTCAAGGAACGAGATGCAGCTAATACAACTGCTTCTTCTTGTCGATTTTTAAAATTTAATAACCCATGAGCTACTCTAGGATTTTTGTTGGAAAGAAAACAAAAACTTAATTATAAATGAATTCGACCTAGTCACGGATCATAATGACCTTCAAGTCCCAATGCTAATAGCGTTCTCGTCCTAATCAACAACCCTAAAATGCACATTCTAACTCCCCAAATCTCGCATTTCAACTTTTGAAATTTATCGAAAGAAATTTTCCTCGCAATGCTCCTTACTTTAGCGAGTCCACTTTCATGGTATCCCTATTATATTGTGGTATCTTATTCTAATGTATTTTAGTGATGTTGTAGATTATATTTCTACAAAATATACTGTAGTGGTTCAAAATTCCTTAAAATCGTATAAAATTGTTAAAATCTTGCAATTTTATTTCTAAGGGTACAAAACGCCAGTAGCAATGTAGTTAAAACCTCAGCATAAAAATATCACTTATATGCAATGTAGTTAAAACCTCAGCATAAAAATATCACTTATATGCAATGTAGTTAAAACCTCAGCATAAAAATATCACTAATATATATATATATATATATATATATATATATATATAGAGAGAGAGAGAGAGAGATAATAACGTCAGTACTAATGGCAGAAAAAAAAATAAGAGAGAAACAAAGGAAAACTCTAGCCAACCCGTAAAAATAACGCGAAAAAAAATAAATTTGAACTGCCACATGGCAGCTCGTGATTGGCCGGAAAAATAAATGACCTCAGCCCTCTACTTACGTAGGCCGAAAAAAATTCCGCCAATCCGTGGGTGCCACGTGACCGCGATTTAGTTTGTTTTGTGGTTTGTGTAAGCGCACTGAGAAACAAACAATCTTCCTTAAAAAAAATTAAAAGAAAAAGAAAGAGAAACCGAGAGAGAGGGAAAAAAAGGAAAAAAATTTGACTTTCGTCCCACTTAATAATATGATTTTAGACTTCGGCAATGCTATGCCTACAACCAAATGCTTACACCCTTCTTAAAACCGTCATGTGGCAGCCACGTGGCGGTCGCCCATTGTGTGAGGGGGGTATGTGGGATCCGGTGTCCGCCACGTGGCAAGAGTGCCACGTGGCAGCCATTCATTGGAGGAGAGGTGAGGTCGGATTGTGGCCCACATAGCAGGGGGGAGAGAGGGTTGTAATAAGGTTGTAAGCATTCAGTAGTAAACTTAGCATTATTGTTTAGACTTACATCTTACATTATATATTTATTAGACCTGCATCATACATGTTGTCACGAAAAATATTTATTTTGTCACGAAAAACTGTTATCAAATATTTTTCGTGACAAAAAATATGATACAAGTCTAATAAACAAAAAAAAAATGAAATATAAGTCTAAAATTATATTATTAAGTGGAATCAAAGTCAAAAAATCTCAAAAAAGTAATAATAATCTAGGCTTCTTCTTGTACCGCTCGGCCTCCGCTCCTTCCTCCCGTTGCTATTGAACCAAATCGATCTTACAACGAATTGGCTTTTCCTTTCTCTTTGGCCATGGAGAGTCCAAGAACCTTGCCGCTGCATCACTAATGTGGCCTATGGACCATAAGGAGGAGGACCCATGGATGTTTCCAAGGATCACATTGCAACAGCAGATCAATTTTACATTTACAGCTACAAAATGGAATTTGCAATCAAAACCCATTCCTCGGAAATACTCACTGTGACTGACCAGATACGCATACTGTTAATATGGAAATGTAACATATTGACTGCACTCAGCATCATGAACCATAAGTTACCTATAATAAAATCATATATATAGGACTCAAATTTGACACGAGTGTTTAGAAGATAGAAATGTTTAGACACAATTTTGATCAAAAACATTGAAATGGCACCCAAAGTACTTTTACCATCTAACCTATTCAAGTTATAAGATGTTTAGACACAATTTTGCTCAACCTGGTTCTTAAAAATGTCTCTAAAACTCTCTCCTCTCTCTTATCGTAAATTTTGGTGGGGAGGTACTCGAGAGAGTAAGAAGTTATACTTCTCATGGAAGAATTTCACAAAGCCTAAAATGAATGGAGGATTGGGTATGCTTCGTTGCAGGAAGTTCTTGGAAGGGAGTGTGTATTGGTCAGTGGAGAATGGTGCTGCTATCAGCATATGGAAGGATCCATGGGTGTCAACTAGGCCAAACTTTAAAGTTGCTGGTTATTATTGGAGATAATGTTAGTTATTGTTATTGGAGATATTGCTATTGTTATGATAGGTGGTGAGTATATCTTTTCCATTGTTACTCTTTCTTATCTTTAGTTTTTTGTCATTCTGTATAAAACTCAGCCATTTGAGGCAGAAGGAATACAAAAATAATTCCAATCTTTATCCCATTATTTCATTGGTATCAGAGCAGGTTTCCAAACCCTGATTTTTTTTTCCGATCTTCCTTCGTCTAGTTCATTCTCTGCTTCTCCTACGCAATGAGTGAATCAGACACAGACACTCTCAGTTCCACCTCACCATTGAACGCCGCTCGTCAGGCCACATCCACGCGTCCCCTCGATCATACATCTCCGTTCTACCTTCATCCTTCGGATCATCCGGACTTGCAAATATGCCCCGTGGTCTTGAAGGACGATAATTATCAGGAGTGGACAACTGCCATGAGGAGCGCTTTCAAGGCTAAGCGGAAGCTCGGCTTCATCGACGGTCGACTACTTCAACCAGACGTCAACTCCGAAGCTATCGACGATTGGTGGAGCGTCAACTCGATGCTTATTGGGTGGATCGTTCAATCCATTGATCCGCTCCTGCGCACTTCGATCTCCTATCCCGAGACGGTTCTTGAATTATGGGACGATTTGCGTCAGCGATTCTCGGTCGGTAACGGACCAAGAATCTTGCAAATTCGATCCGACATCGCCAATTGTCGCCAGGGAGGACAATATGTTGCATCCTACTACGGCTCCTTGAAGAAATTATGGGATGCGTTATTGACTTACGTCGAGGGGAAGGTCTGTCATTGTGGACATTGCTCTTGCGATCTCACCACTCAGATTCGTATTGAGCGAGACGAGGAGCGTCTCCACCAGTTTCTATTGGGCGTCGATGACACATTTGGCACTTTCTGCTCGGGCCTCATGGCTCAAGAACCCCTCCCACCTTTCAATCGGGTTTATGCGTGTGCAATTCAAGAAGAGAGTCACAAAACACTAATGAAGGATCACGAATCCAAGACGGACGCTGTGGCCTTCGCTGCTCAGTCCAAACCAGTTGAGTCTCGCTTTTCTGACAAGCCCCGCCCACAATGCACCCAATGTGGTCGTCTCGGTCACGACGTGACCAAGTGCTATCGTCTTTACGTATTTTTTGAAGGATGGGTTCCTCGTCCCTCCGGCCGAGGCTCCTTCGATCAGTCGACACCTCATTCGTCCGGTGCTGGCCGAGGCCGTGGGCATGGCTTTACTGGGTCTACTGGCGTTGCTAACGCTGCCCAACAACAGTCTAATAGTCGTTCAGTCAACTCGTTGACAGACCAAGATATAGATGCATTTGGTCCGACGCTCAATCATGAACAGTGGAAAATGGTTATGCATGTAACGCCCCGCAACCGCTCGGAGCGTTACGCTGAGTCGAATTGAAAGAATCAAATGCTGGTTACATTTAAAGTATTAGATTTTGGGAAGAAGGATTAATCGAGTTGGTTTTAATGTGCAGATGGCTAGCGGGTTTGATGGAAATCAGGTGTTCGTTCAGAACAGTACTGAATAGCTGGATGGAAGCGATAATGCCGTCTTCCTTAATCCGATCGATCGGATGATTTGGAGAGCACGGCCTGCTCGCACGGTCATACCAGTTGAGTAGATCGCGCTTGCATCGGACCACGGGTTCAAGGGATTGGCCGTATCGACAGGACAGGATGCCTAACGGGATCGAACATTGTGAGTGGGCTCTTTTCCTTCTCCTCTACTCCTTCATGCCTAATAATATGAAAAAATACGTAAAAGGCTTGAACACTTGGGCTGAAACATTGGAAATCACTACACTAAGGCGTGTATAGAGTGTACGTCGTTGGCTTGGTAGGATTGTGGCTTGATACGATTATGCGTTGGATAGTTGGTACGATAGTTGGGTTATACATTTGAGGCAGTCGGTTGGATAATTGGGATTATACTTGGACGGTTGGAATTATACAAGTCAGAATGATACAATAGAAATATCGAGAATTCGGGCGAGCGAGCGTGCATCCGTGCACGAGTATCACTGGGTCGCTTTGTCTTGCAAAGCGAGCAGTTGTGGTTCGAAACGGAACAACTGCATCGACGAGGGTATTGTGCCACTGTTGGGGCATTGTGCCACGGGATTATTCGGAGTGTGGGGTGTTGCACCCAATGTGAAACACTGTGTTGGAAAGCGGCAATGTGAAGTATGGGCATAACTTGGGCACAACTTGAGAGATTGTGCTTATGAGTATTTTGGTGCCTTGGGATATATATATTGAGGTCAAGATTTGGAATCTGTGGGGATATGTTGGAAGAATGGTTATGGATACTTCGGTTGGGTTTTTTGGTTGAACGAGTCTAGGATCGCTTGGTGGGGCGAGAATGTTCGATCCTCTCGTCATAACTACTTTCTGCATGTCACGGACAACCTGTGTACACAGGGTTTGACATTTCCTCGAAACGGCTTCCCGGGGCACTGGGACCGTATCTATCCGGAGGGAGATATTGATTCGTGCTAGTCACGATGCATTACGGGACCTCCAGCGGGGCTTGCTACCCGGGCTGATAGGGAGCGCCGTTAATGCTTGGATTTTGTCCTTTATGGCTTTGCCAGTGACTTCATATAGATAAGAGTTGGCTTGCTTTTCTTTTGTTGGTTTGGCTTTCGTGTAGGCGCGGCCACCTTGCCTCGGCAAGAGTGTGCACTCGAGATTGGGATATAAACTGTTGGTTGAGGATGGATATTGAGGCGAGACTGATGGTTCGATATGTTATCGTGCAAGCGATGGCATTGAGTTAGACGGGTCGGATATATATAAATGCTTGTCGTTTGGTTTGAGTTGAATGCTTGCATGCTTAAACTGCTTTACAGCTTTTCTTAACATGTCATACATATGCCATGAAACGAATCTAGGATTCAAACTAGAAAGATCACCATATAACTGTTTGCATTCACTATTTTACTTAGTGTCGGCTTAGACGAGTGGGTTACCCTGCTCACCAGTACGGTTGTGTACTGACCCACGTTTGTGGGCAATATTTCAGGTACACAGGCGTAGTGGCGCTGCTTGGATATACGGGACAAGATGTATGAACTGTAAGTACCTTTGTGGGCTAGAGAAAAGAGCAAGAGCATTTTATCATCTTCGTGGCATCGCCTTTGTGGCATTGCCTCGGGGCATTTTATTTGGACCCTATCGTGAGCTTCGCTGCGTATTACTCTGATGTGTGCTTGGTACACAATACTTGACTTCCGCTGCAACTTGGTTGATTCAATGATAATATTTGGTGTTTGACAACATCGCCTTGTACGAGCGCAACTCCAGGCTCGTACGGCATCACGTCCCGATTAGAACGATTATCCCGCGGAAGAGCTATAACGTGGTAATTTCACGTTCAGCGGGGACTATTGAGCTTGCGGGAGATTGGGGCATGACAAATTGGTATCAGAGCGCCCGGTTCATTTCTTCGGACTTGGTCCTTCGCTTCATCACAAACTCTAAATAGCTTCCGCGTGTCGTTTAGCTCTTGACTCTACTCGGTGCCGCATTGGATGTTTCATGCAATAAGTCTATTTATTGCTTGTTGTGGCTGCATATTATTCTTTGTTGGGTTGCCTTGGTTGGTTTTCGTAGGATCGCTTAGCCTCGTTAGGCGTTGTTGTATTTGTGCAGCAAGTTGGTTGGCGTTGTTGCATTTGTGCAACAAGTTATGGGCTTTCGTTGGGTTGGCTTGGCTTATCGTTCTGGAGTTTTTGATTGCCTCAATGGATCAGTTGGTTGGCTAACGAGATTTGGTTATGCGGCATGTTTTGAGTAGAAACTTTCGATGAGAATGGATCCTTGCACGAGTTGCTCGTCTAGCGATTGTGTTGGATAAAAGTTAGAATTTCGGCTGTGGCGCATCAGTTGGGCAGATTTGAGTTTGGCTTGAGAAATATCAGATAAGTTGGCATGATTTGCTCGTACAATAAACGGGTGGAACCATTAGAAATTGGGTTGGACTACTTGGAATATAATCGTTCAGACGATTGCTTGTGTTGCGAAAGTATCAGACGGTTTGAGAATAGTTGGAAGTATCGAGAATGGGATATGGCACGAGTGGCATAGCGAGATTGATAGGAATAGTTGGATAATTCAAGCATTGCTTGAGTTTTTGTGTCAGACTTAAGATGGGAATGGCATGATCACACCTAAGGGATGGTTCGAACGGATTTTGGATTCGTGCAAGAAAATTATAATACGAGTAGCGACTTGATTCGAAGTGGTATATGGGATCAAACGTGTTAAGCAAGGCATTGGAAATATTATGGTTGGACATCAAATAGGAATTGCCTGAACGGACTCGGATAACGAATACAAGTCGGTTGGTGCAAATTGACTGAGTTGGAAGGAATAAAAATGGAGCAAGCGAATATTGAGTTATGATTCGACAGAATCACCTCGGAATAGTCGGTTTGGGATAGACGCTGGTTGACGCAGATTTTGCACGAGGGTAACTATATTTCCAAGTGGTATATGGTGCAATGGAATTTGACTCGGGTATCCTTCGATACATTAGACTTGAGAACGCAAGAACGGAATCGTGCAAATGGAAGTATCATTGGGCTTAAGAGATGGGCGGAATCGGAACGAACATTTGGGTTACGCTTGAGCAAAGCAATAGGATTATCGAAAGGATAGCGAGCATGAACTACGATTTTGGGTAACACATTTGAGCTGTTGGTTGAGCAAAGAAACACGATATTGGTCTTGAGGGACAATGAGATGGATTCACACAAACTTGAAAGATTATGAATATTGCTGCTCGAGGAGTCGACTCAGGTTTAGCGAAAATGGAATTTTGGGCAAAATGGTGCAACAATGGTAGACGAATTCTCCGGAAGACGTGGACGGATTGTGGCAACAAAAGAAGGCAAAAGATTTTGGCGGACAGACTTTTAAAGATAGCTAAATGTTGGAGAAACGTCGGAACAAATTACTGTGCTGCTCGAGTAAGTTGGACGTGCATTGTGGAACGCAGCAAATGGATAAGAATTGGAGCGAGTCTTGGGTTTTGAGAATCATTGCAATTTGTAGTGCGAGAATCGAACATGCAATTCGGAAATTTGATGGATTCAGGGCAGAACGACGGATTGATGGTAGACGGTTTCAACGAGCACATTGCTCGGATTCGGGAGTTCGCTCGGATGGATGGTTGGATTTTGATTTGGATTTGCAGATGAGATATAGCATGGTTTATAGTAACTGTCCATCGTGATGATTACAATTATCGAGCGTAGCTTCGGGACAGCTGACCCTAAGCGACCTTGCCCGTCGAATCGGATATGAATATGATAGACCCATAGAACGACCCTTGAGGCGGCGTATTTGGGAATGCGTCGAGGGCAGATATGAGCAATGATTTTTGGCTTATTGACTGAGTGTTGGATTTGAGAGATCCTTGGGATAGCCTTCAGCTGAAGATGCAGCCGGAAGATCGAAGCGATGGTGGAAGTAGCCTAGTCAACTGATGAGATTCAGAGTCACAGATTTTTGTAGATGGCATCGCCTCTGACTCATCGTGCTCTGGAAGGGAATAGCATTTATATGAATGGACGACTGTGGTGGCTCGTTCAAATCAAATCTTTGCGAATACTGGAAGGGACAGATGTGCCTCAGATTTACAAGATGTCTCGGAACTTAGTCTGGGAAGCGTGCTCGTTCGAAAGGCAAAGGTAATATTCTATGCTTCGAGGCAGTGGAAGCAGCACGAAGAACTATTTCATGCGCAACCTAAGAATTGTGGCGAGTGTGTCCACGTTGAAATCGTGGCGACACAATCCCTTTGGCGTGGCGGCGAGATCTTCGTGGATCACACGAATCTCAATATAGATGTTCACCCTGTGAGATATTGATATGGCAGAAAATATGTTGGACTGAGCTGATCTAAGCAAAGTTGATATTTGGGTAAGTCGCATAGCTGGGGTAGATCAGTTGAGATGATCGTTCGGTGCACGAGATAATATTTGGAGATGTTGCTAGTAGGGATTTCAGAAATAGTTGGATGGATTGAGTTGGAACAAGAACTGATTTAGTCGGTAGAAAATTATCATATTTGAGGATAGTGCTCAATCGAAAACGTTGGAATGGAAATCGGGATTGATTCAATTGGGAGCAAAACAAATGGACGCCTCGAACATAAAGATACCCTTGTAACTTATTCAAATTTGCTATCGCAAAGCTCGGCTGAAATGCATGTATTTTAGGGATGCCTTAAATATGTGTATGATCCAAACTAAGCGATACGAAGAATTCGTATTGAGCTGCAAGGAGGATGTGGGAATTCGTAAAAATTGTACGAGCGTTCAGCAGAACGAGATATTGTGTCAGAAATCGTGAATATGAGAGTTGCATAGAACAGATCTATGAAATTGGATTGTGGCATGCTAGTAAGGAATGAGTACCAGCACGGTTCGTGGACGAACCTGATTCTAAGTGGTATATTATGTAACGCCCCGCAACCGCTCGGAGCGTTACGCTGAGTCGAATTGAAAGAATCAAATGCTGGTTACATTTGAAGTGTTGGATTTTGGGAAGAAGGATTAATCGAGTTAGTTTTAATGTGCAGATGGCTAGCGGGTTCGATGGAAATCAGGTGTTCGTTCAGAACAGTACTGAATAGCTGGATGGAAGCGATAATGCCGTCTTCCTTAATCCGATCGGTCGGATGATTTGGAGAGCACGGCATGCTCGCACGGTCATACCAGTTGAGTAGATCGCGCTTGCATCGGACCACGGGTTCAAGGGATTGGCCGTATCGACAGGACAGGATGCCTAACGGGATCGAACATTGTGAGTGGGCTCTTTCCCTTCTTCTCTACTCCTTCATGCCTAATAATATGGAAAACACGTAAAAGGCTTGAACACTTGGGCTGAAATATTGGGAATCACTACATTGAGGCGTGCATAGAGTGTACGTCGTTGGCTTGGTAGGATTGTGGCTTGATACGATTATGCGTTGGATAGTTGGTACGATAGTTGGGTTATACATTTGAGGCAGTCGGTTGGATAATTGGGATTATACTTGGACGGTTGGAATTATACATGTCGGAATGATACAATAGAAATATCGGGAATTCAGGCGAGCGAGCGTGCATCCGTGCACGAGTATCACTGGGTCGCTTTGTCTTGCAAAGCGAGCAGTTGTGGTTCGAAACCGAACAACTGCATCGGCGAGGGTATTGTGCCACTGTTGGGGCATTGTGCCACGGGATTATTCGGAGTGTGGGGTGTTGCACCCAATGTGAAACACTGTGTTGAAAAGCGGCAATATGAAGTGTGGGCATAACTTAGGCACAACTTGAGAGATTGTGCTTATGAGTATTTTGGTGCCTTGGGATATATATATTGAGGTCGAGATTTGGAATCCGTGGGGATATGTTGGAAGAATGGTTATGGATACTTCGGTTGGGTTTTTCGGTTGAACGAGTCTAGGATCGCTTGGTGGGGCAAGAATGTTCGATCCTCTCGTCATACCTACTTTCTGCATGTCACGGACAACCTGTGTACACAGGGTTTGACATTTTCTCGAAACGGCTTCCCGGGGCACTGGGACCGTATCGATCCGGAGGGAGATATTGATTCGTGCTAGTCACGATGCATTGCGGGACCTCCAGCGGGGCTTGCTACCCGGGCTGATAGGGAGCGCCGTTAATGCTTGGATTTTGTCCTTTATGGCTTTGCCAGTGACTTCATATAGATAAGAGTTGGCTTGCTTTTCTTTTGTTGGTTTGGCTTTCGTGTAGGCGCGGCCACCTTGCCTCGGCAAGAGTGTGCACTCGAGATTGGGATATAAACTGTTGGTTGAGGATGGATATTGAGGCGAGACTGATGGTTCGATATGTTATCGTGCAAGCGATGACATTGAGTTAGACGGGTCAGATATATATAAATGCTTATCGTTTGGTTTGAGTTGAATGCTTGCATGCTTAAACTGCTTTACAGCTTTCCTTAACATGTCATACATATGCCATGAAACGAATCTAGGATTTAAACTAGAAAGATCACTATATAACTGTTTGCATTCACTATTTTACTTAGTGTCGGCTTAGACGAGTGGGTTACCCCGCTCACCAGTACGGTTGTGTACTGACCCACGTTTGTGGGCAATATTTCAGGTACACAGGCGTAGTGGCGCTGCTTGGATATACGGGACAAGATGTATGAACTGTAAGTACCTTTGTGGGCTAGAGAAAAGAGCAAGAGCATTTCATCGTCTTCGTGGCATCGCCTTTGTGGCATTGCCTCGAGGCATTTTATTTGGACCCTATCGTGAGCTTCGCTGCGTATTACTCTGATGTGTGCTTGGTACACAATACTTGACTTCCGCTGCAACTTGGTTGATTCAATGATAACATTTGGTGTTTGACAACATCGCCTTGTACGAGCGCAACTCCAGGCTCGTACGGCATCACGTCCCGATTAGAACGATTGTCCCGCGGGAGAGCTGTAACGTGGTGATTTCACGTTCAGCGGGGACTATTGAGCTTGCTGGAGATTGGGGCGTGACAATGCAGATGTATCAATCCTAGAACACTACTTCTGGCAACTCCTACGACCCGTCTGGTACGTATTGTTCATGAATTTTAGACACAGACACATCTCTACACATGACCGGGAATCAGAATCTTCTCCAGAATCTTGTTTCGATCAATCCAGTTGCTATCAAGCTGCCAGATAATCGTTTAGCTACTGTTGTTCAAGAAGGATACTTAGTTTTTTCACCAACTGCTAAGATTGATCATGTTCTATATATTCCTTATCTTGACTGCAATTTGATCTCCTTTGCTCAGTTAACTATAAACACTCAATGTGTTGTTACTTTAACGGATAATTGTGTGTTATTCAGGAACGTATTTCGAGGACGGTGATTGGTGTGGGTGAGCAACGGGGTGGGGTCTACTGGCTGTGCAATTTCTTAGCTGCTCGAGCATGTCACGCCTCTGCCTCATCTTCTGTTGTTTCTGCTTCTCTCTGGCATCAACGATTGGGTCATCCTTCATCATCTGCGATATCATCATTACTTGTTATTCAGCATTCTATTAGCTCTAGTGAACCTTGTAATATTTGCTTTAAGGGTAAACAAACTCATTTTTTTCCTATAAGTTATAATAAAGCAGATGATTTGTTTTAGCTTATTCATTGTGATGTCTGGGGTCCCTATAGCACCCCCTCCTATTGTGGAGCATCCTATTTCTTGATAATTTTGGATGATTACTCTAAAGCTACATGGATTTATTTGATGTCTTCTAAGTCTGACATTGCTGCCTTGATCAAGCAATTTTGTGCAATGGTTCAGACTCAGTTTCATAAGAAGGTTCAACATTTTCGGCCCGACAAAGGAACTGAGTTTCTATGTCTAAAGGATTACTTTGCTGACCACGGCATTCTCTTTAAAATATCATGCGTGTATACGCCTCAGCAGAATGGACGTGTTGAACGCAAGCATCATCATCTTCTCAATGTGGCTAGAGCACTATGTTTTGAGGCTTCTCTTCCTCTTCAGTTTTGGGAAGAATGCGTTCTTACAGCTTGTTACTTGATCAATAGAGCGCCCACTCCACTTCTACAAAATAAGACTCCCTACCAACTCATGTTTGGCCATGAACCGACATATTCCTATCTCAGGGTGTTTGGTTGCCTATGCTTTGCTTCGCGTCTGCCCCGGTCAAAGGACAAGTTTGCTTCTCGTAGTCAAAAATATATTTTTTTGGGGTATCCAGTTGGTAAGCGTGGTTGGCGCTTGTTTGATCTCGAGACCAAAAAAGTCTTCTACTCCAGAGACGTCGTCTTCTTTGAGGATGTGTTCCCTTTTCAGACACTATCAGAGCCGACGTCCCAGCCTGTGCCGCCTCCTTATCCGGCAATATTTGATGTCCTGGACCCGGCTTCCATCATCAGAGGGAGCCGCAGTCCATCTCGGTCGGCCTTGCTATCGCACGGACCCGACCACTTGTCTCCCATCTACAGGGGGAGCAGCAGCTCATCTAGGTTGGCCTCGCCAGAGCACGGCCTCAACCACTTGCCTCCAGTCGACAAGGGGAGCAATCCCGTGGCTGAAGTCCGACGGGGCACCAGGTCTCGACAGCCTTCTGTCTTGCTCCGTGATTATGTCTGCAATACAGTTCTTCACGACCCCACCCCCTTCCAGGCTCTCCACTCACACCATCACCGGCCTCAGGTAAACCATATCCCATAGCTGCATATGTTTCTTGTGCTCGGTTCTCTAACCATCACACCAAGTTTTTAGCCGCTGTAACCGCAGGGCACGAACCGTCGCAATTTTCGGAGGCCGTTAGGCATGCTCACTGGCGTACTGCAATGCAGAGTGAGTTAGATGCCCTTGACAAAAATCAGACATGGGAGCTGACATCCTTGCCTACAGGAAAGAAAGCTATTGGCTGTAAGTGGGTCTATCGTATCAAGTACAAATCTAATGGAGATATTGAGCGCTACAAAGCTCGTCTTCGTTTTGGGCAACAAGCAGGTTTAAGGCATTGATTTCAATGAGACCTTTGCTCCAGTTTCGAAGATGGTCACTGTTAGGGTCTTTCTCTCTGTAGCTGTCATACGTGGATGAGAGATACATCAGATGGATGTTCATAATGCCTTCCTCCATGGGGACTTGGATGAAGTTGTTTACATGACACCCTCCCCCCAGAGTTACTCGCAGGCTTCTCCAGGGCAAGTCTGTCGTCTGCTAAAATTACTCTATGGCCTACGACAAGCTCCTAGCAATTGGTTCTCGAAGCTTGCTGTTGCGCTTCGTCAATTCGGCTTTCAACAAAACTATGCTGATTATTCTTTATTCACACTACAGCGGCACGATAATGTTCTTCACGTGCTCATATATGTAGATAATTTGATTATTACGGACAACCATCCTTCTGCTATATCAGCTTTCAAGAATTACTTGAGCACTTGTTTCCATATGAAGGATCTTGGTCTTCTCAAGTACTTTCTTTGTCTAGAAATTGCTCATAACTCATCAAGCATTTTCGTGTCTCAACGAAAATATGCCCTCGAGATTATTGCTGAAGCTGGTCTACCCGGTTCCAAGCCCATTGATTCGCCTATGGAACCCAATCACCAGCTTATAGCCGCCTCTGGTCCGGATTTTTTGCGCCCCGATAGCTATCGTCGTCGTGTTGGATGACTCATCTACCTCACAATCACAAGACCGGAGTTGAGTTTCGCTGTTCATACCTTGTCTCAGTTTATGAATCAGCCGAAGGAGGAACACTGGACAGCAGCTTTACGTGTTCTTCGGTATTTGAAGGGGCATCCGGGTCAGGGTTTGCATCTCTCAAGTGCAAGCAGTCTCACACTTACGACCTACTGTGATTCGGACTGGGTTGCCTGCCCTCGCACTCTTCGATCTGTGACCGGTTATTTCATTACTCTTGGGCTCTCACAAGTCTCTTGGAAGACCAAGAAGCAACCCACTGTATCTCAGTCCTCTGCAGAAGCCGAATATAGGTCTATGGTCAGCGCGTGTTGTGAGATCTTATGGCTTCGATCGCTCCTACGGTCGCTTGGCATCTCGCATTCTACTCCGGTTAGACTCTTTTGCGATAGTCGGGCTGCTCTTCACATCGCTGCGAATCCTGTCTTTCATGAGCGCACCAAGCATATTGAGATCGACTGTCACTTAGTTCGTGACTTAGTCCTTGCTGGCACAGTTGCGACTTCTCATCTTCCTTCTGCGGAGCATACCGGCAGACATGTTCACCAAGGCGTTAGGCCGTCAGCCGTTTAGTAATCTCCTTCCCAAGTTGGTCATTCTTGATCTCCATGCTCCAACTTGAGGGGGAGTATTGGAGATAATGCTAGTCATTGTTATTGGAGATATCGCTATTGTTAGGATAGGTAGTGAGTATATCTTTTTCATTGTTACTCTTTCTTATCTTTAGTTTTTTGTTATTTTGTATAAAGTTCAGTCATTTGAGTAAGAAGGAATACAAGAATAATTCCAATCTTGATCCCATTGTTTCAGTTATCCGGATGTGGATCCATACCAATACTGGTATTATCAGTACCAAGTCAGTTTACCGACTTGTATCCAATCAGAGGAATTCACATCAAAACCAAATGCCTGTTGAAGAGTTCAATAGGTGGAAAATTTTCTGGAAGATGACGCACATTATTTCCAGAAGAAGAACCAAACCACAGTGTGTTGGACACATGGACACCTCCACCTCCACCTCCACCTCCCAACTACTGGCACAAATCCGAACAGATATGGGTAGTAACTGTATCCATGAATGAAAATGATTCATTTCTTTTCAAACAAAACTAACTCCCCAATTTATCCAAAATATATAATCATTTTAATGCTGACTTGATAGTGATTCATAATGCTTTCTGAAATTTGACACTAATACTTTCGACTTATTATTTTCTAATACCTCAATTTCGTTCCAGGAATTTTGGTTTCACGAGAAATTGTCATAAGCCATATCAAACAAATCATTTATATATATATATTGATTAGCAATTAAACATGATTCTAATTACGAATTACTTACATCTCAAACTAAAGAATACTATATACCGGCCCCTACATCCTCAAAAGTTTCATATAGTAAACTAATTATTAAGGGCCAGTTTACAATGATCTTTCTCAGCGAGAAGATACGGGAGTAGTGGACCTAAATAATATACAACGTAGCGTACGTAAAAATCCGTACGTATTATCGGACATCTCAAAATAAAAATAAAAAATAAAAATAAAATAATAATGCTAATATAATATCTTGGACTTATATCACCATCAATAATGTCTGCTTGCTTCGTCAAACTAACATCGTTAAATAATAAACAATAAGTATTAAAATTAAAGCATTAAGTATGTAGTTCAGCTCTGACTTAAATTTTTTTTATCTTTCCCGGAAGTGAAAGAGCTTCTATTGAAGCCGACAAGAACTTAAATGTTGTCCCATCACTCCACTTCTCCACTTTAAAAAAAAAAAAAAATTTAACCAAATACCTAAACAATGAGAAGTGACAGTAGTTCTCACTTTTTCTTCTGACTTTAGCGTCAAATAGCCGAACCAAACTCGCCCATAAGCCAAGCTTCATTCATTGACAGATGGAACTGTAGAGGATCCCGCGTAAACTAATTCATACTTCTGAACTTTGACTAAAAGGAGATGATCCCGCGTAAACTAATTCATAATGCAAAACTTCTTAATTTTAAGGGTTTTCTATATCTGACTAAAAGGATATTAGACATGCATAACTGAACTAAATAATTGTTTAAATTTGTTGTAAGATCGATTAAGCACTTTGAAAGAGATGGAGCGGGGCGGAGAAGAGGCCGAGCGGGAAGGCAGAGAAGAAGCGGAAGAAGAAGAAGAAGAAGAAGAAGGAGGAAAAGTGAAAATTTTCCTTTTTGTTTCTCTCGGTTTTTCCTTCTCTATCTTTTAATTTTTGTATGGATGATTAGTTTGTTTCTCTCCTGTCTTTTTTTTATCTATCTTTTATTCTATTTTTTTATTTTATCTATCTTTTATTCTATTTTTTTAGAGATTTAATTTCAGCCGAA
The DNA here is from genome assembly GCA_036927795.1 of Iris macrosiphon. NCBI lineage: Eukaryota > Viridiplantae > Streptophyta > Magnoliopsida > Asparagales > Iridaceae > Iris > Iris macrosiphon. Next base: position 290,936,803 of record JAYESA010000004.1, read on the forward strand.
AGTACGAAAATCGTTCTCCAAACCAGAGAGTACCTGCGAGAGAACCGAACAAAACGCACGACCCAAAAACGCCAAACACAAATCGCATACACAGAGATTTTTGACGTGGAAAATCCTTGCGGGAAAAACTACGAGACGATTGGAGTCCAATCCTAAAGAACCTCCACTAATTGAATAAAGAGAGTACACTCTCTACAAGCTCCTCTCGATCCAACACGGATCACCACAACACTTAGAAATAGAAAATAGATCACACCACGAAGATAGAAGACAATGAGAAATTATCCAAAGTTTGATCTCCTCCTCCGAAACGGCCTCCAATCCTTCTTTCTTCTTCCCAAAGTTACAAAGGCACTCTTGCCTCATTTTCTCTCCTTATTGCTATTGGTTTTTTTTAAAGAGAGATATATATTTTAGGGTCAGGAGACACATATATATAGCCTCAAATCCACAACTAGCATTCCTATTATAGATAGGAATATCCAATCCAAATCCAAATCCAAATTCATTCACATATTTCTATTATATGTAGGAATATCCAATCCAAATCCATTGAAATATTCCTATTATATTTAGGAATATCCAATCCGAATAAATTGAGGTATTCCTATTATATGTAGAAATATTCAATCATACTCCGAGGTAATTTTCACATAGGTTGGGAACCCCATCCATTCCAATAAATTACCCCCTTCACAACTACGTAGAAGGGGTCGTCATCCCGACGATCCGCCTGCAGTACTCAAACTTTTTCCTTGGTAGAACCTTTGTGAACATATCTGCTCCGTTGTCATCTGTATGAACCTTCTCAAGCGCCGCTTCCTTCTTGTCAACCACATCCCGTATCCAATGATACCGAGTATCAATGTGCTTGGACCTGCTATGAAATATCTGGTTCTTCACAAGGTGAATAGCACTCTGACTATCGCAAAACAAAGGATACTGCTCCTGCTTTATCCTAATTTTCTGCAACAGCTTATTCATCCACAACAACTCCTTGCAAGCCTCCGTCGCCGCAATGTATTCTGCCTCTGTCGTCGACAAGGCAAAACACTTCTGTAAATGCGACTGTCACGATACTGCTCCACCATAAACATCATCACATAGCCCAAAGTCGATCGTCTCGTCTCTACATCTCCAGCTATATTAGCGTCGGTATATCCAACCATCTTCGGCTTGTCACCACCAAATAAAAGTCTCCAATCGACAGTACCATGAAGATATCGTAGAATTCACTTGACCCCACTCCAATATACCCTTCCAGGATTGAAAGTGTACCTGGTAACTGTGCCGACTACGTGAGCAATGTCTGGCCTCGTACATACCATAGCATACATAAGACTCCCCACGGCTGAGGCATATGGAACTCGCTCCATATCTTTCTTCTCGTCCTCGGTAGATGGACACTGCTCCTCAGTGAACTTAAAGTGAGCTGCAACGTGGTTACACACTTTCTTCGAGCCGTCCATCCCGAAACGTTGAAGTACCAGATAAATATACTTCTTTTGGGACAATTATATCATCTTGGACCCTCTCTCTCTCTCTCTCTCTCTCTCTCTCTCTCTCTCTCTTTCGGCTGATATCCATCCCAAGAATAGTCTTCGCTGCGTCCAAATCCTTCATAGAGAAGTCCGCGCCCAGTTGGCGCTTCAACTCTACTATCCTGGTGGCATTTCGACACACCAACAATATATCATCAACATAAAGCAATAAAATGATAAAATTATCCTTGACGAAGTACCTCACAAAAATATAATGATTCGACAGTCGTCCGTGCATAGCCATGCTCCCCCATAAATGACTCGAACTTCCTGTACCACTGCCTCGGAGCCTGTTTTATACCATACAAGCTCTTCCTCAACTGACAGACCAAATGTGACTTGCCCTTCTCACAGAATCCCTCTGGCTGCTCCATGTACAACTCCTCCTCAAGATCACCGTGGAGGAATATCGTCTTCACGTTCATTTGCTCGACCTCCAAGTCGAAACTGGCTGCCAATGCTAGCACCACCCGTATAGACGACTGCTTGACGACTGGCAAAAATATCTCATTATAATATAAGCCTTTTCGCTGACCAAAGCCTTTAACTACCAGCCTCGCTTTGTATCGAGGGCGAGTAGCATCATCTGTCTTCTTTACTTTGAACATCCATCGATTCTTCAAAGCCTTCTTGCCCTTTGGCAACCGGACCAGATCATAAGTAGAGTTGGCCTCCAAGGAACTCATCTCCTCCTGCATGGCCTCCATCCACTCATGCATGTATTCGTCTTCCATAGCCTCTACAAAACTTTCGGGTTCTTCCCCGTCAATCAGTAGCACATACTCACCTGGTGAGTATCTCGTAGATGGTCGACGCTCTCTATCGCTCCTTCTCAACAGAACCACTAGTGCTGACTGTATATCTACAGCCTCATCCCCTCCAGGAACTGCCTCCTCGGCATGCTCATCCTCCTGAGGGTCACCCAGACCACCATCAGCAGGATGATGTCACGCCCGTCCCAAAATACCGAGGGACTGGACACGTGGCAATGGCCAGCAGCACACACCGATGGACAAACCTAATTTAATGGATCCATCGGGGCATACTTAAGCTGTAATATAACAATAAGTAGGTCCAATGATACAAGTCACAGTCTATACTAATCTCATCCACAACAGATAATCACAGATCAAATGCCAGAATAAAAACAAATAAAATAAACTAACAAATCTCAATAAAAGTGTCTCGGAGAACAATCCGAGAATAAGTCTGATACATCAATAAAATAGACTGGAAATAAAATAACTAGAAACAGAAATAAATAAGTATCTCAAGCCAATACTCAGGAGAAGTCCTCTGGTATGATCTCGTCCTCTGGTCCTGGTTTTGCTCTAATATAGGCACATGCTTCTGCTAATACTAATGCTCTAGTCCCGTATACCTCGGGATAGATCTCGTCAGCTAATCCTGGGGACATAATCCGGATCCAGGTCCTCAGGGGACATAGCAAGGTACAGATAATACAATCCAACATAAATGCAGTAAAATAGTAAATAAAATAAACAGGGTAAATATGTAACCATCTATGTGAAATGCAAGTGAGAGCATCACTAGTACTCAGGCTGAGCCACTACAAGCTCTGTATCGGGGAGCCGGTAGCAGCAATAACTATGTATTTTACTATGTAGTTTACTATATATTATATATATGAAATCAGCCTGTAGCCTGTGTGTCTCTCCCTACCCCATGAAATCACACGTCTCATGTCCACGATGCCTCATGTCCATGTCGCGCACGATCATATCTAATGCAGCAAGTCATCTAATGTCTATGAATATAATGTCTATGTCCTGCATCCTATACAGAATCACCACGAATATCTCAGAAAGATCCTATCTCATGTATAGTGTCAAGTGTCCTGGGTTCTGATATACTTGATAAGACAAGTACGAGAATGTAAAGGGTCACGATATCCATATCTATATGACGTTACACAACTCCGCGTATGGTGTTGGCAACCGACTATTAATCGGACGTTAAGTAAAATCATACGGTCCTAGGTCAAGCATGTACAATAATATATAAATAAGACAAGAAATAGGTAACAAGAACTGCAATGTTGGCAAGGTACACTTGCTTGGGGTTCTGGCTCCAACTGTAGCTCTGGTCTCAGTATGATCTGTAGGTACTCCTCCGATTGCTGAAATAAATATCACCATTAGATTCAAAAAATATCAAATAGCTACAAATGCCTGTCCTTAAGTCCAATTTGGACACAGGGACAAAAATGACAGTTTCTGGTCAAAGCGGGGTCCACATGTGGGCCGCTTTGCACCGAAAACCGTGTCAGGGTCAAAGTCTCCAAATTCGTCCAACTTAGTGTCAAAAAGTCCAGAATGATGATATGAACCCAACGGAACTTCCAGAATTGGATTTCGATGAGCCGATCACAAAATCGCCCGTCAAGTGGAGCCGCGAAGCCCACGATACGCGATTTTGTCAACGTTCTCAGAATCGAACCAAATTTGGGTCACTGGACCAGCGTATTGCTACGAGTCCGATGGCGCAAGTTTTGTTTTGATTCGACGTGTGTATACAAAGTTACGATATATTCCAGAACAGACAGATACGGGACGTTGTCGACGGATACGCGTTGATTCTGGTGTGCACGCACATCCGAATCGACTTCTGCAAAATCTCGCACATCCGTATCAACGGCACGCACGTTTTGGTGAAGACCGCACGCAACCAAGTAGTCCCGTTTGGCGGGGCACACTCAGTTCCGGGGTGAAACGGGATATTATTTTTCCTGTTTTTGGATCGCGGTTTGCGATCACCACAGGACGCGATGCACCGAGCGGGTTGCACGGGCATCGAGGGGGTCACACAGTCTACGCGTCATAACTGACAGAACAGAAAATGGGGCAACGAGGAGAGAGGAAACGCTACCTGAACAGGGCTCCATGAAGACTGATTCTTCGTATCCGAGTGTTTGCTTTGTGTCCTGCGTCAACCGTATCCGGTACTGTGTTGTGTCCTGCACTGCCGTGTCCAGGCTAGGGTTTAGAATTCGAGTGCTGTCGGAGACTCGTCGGAGGGTGGCTGGGCTCGGGGCGGCCGGGGAGTGGCTCGGGGTTGAGGGCGGAGGAGAAGTGGTGGAGGAGTTTTCGGTGGTGGAGAGAGGAGGCATGGAAGGAGAAGCTCGGTGCTCAGGCGGAGGGGTCGGGTTCCAGGTGGTGCTCGGGCTGCTCGGGAAGGGGGTCGACGGTGGAGGAACGTGAGGTCGAGGAAGAAGAAAGAGGGGAGATGGAAGGCGATGGCTGGTCGGCTAAGGCGTCGGTGGCTGCAGGCTGAGGAGGGAGGTGGTGCCTGGGCAGCGGGCTAGGGCAGCGCTGGAGGTTCGAGGAGGTGGTCGGAACGGGATGGCGCAGCAAGGGTTCCAGCAGCGGGGAATTGGGGGAGAACGGAGGGAGGAGGAAGAGGGGATCGTCGGCTCGTTGGCGGAGTGGGGCAAGTTCGGGCCGGTGGTCGAGGGGAGTCGACGAGGGGAAGGAAGAGGACAGGGAGGTGGAAGAGGAGGCGGAGCGAGGAGATGCCGGGGAGGAAGAGGCGACGGAGATTAGGGTTCCGGCTAGGGCTTAGGGTGACCGGGGCTGCTGCGGGCGGCGGAGGGAGGTGAGATAGGGTTATGGCGGCGGTGGGGCACAGAGTTCGAGGACATAAATAGGGCACCGGAACAGTAATCCCGATAAGATTAGGGTTTCGGCGGTTAACGGGTGTGGGTCTGCGGGTCGGGTTCAACATGAATCCGGCCCGACCCGCTAGTGTTTAAGTGCGGGTTTGGGTCTGCGAGTTTTGGGTCGGGTTTAGATCCGACCCGATAAGGCTGGGTTCGGTTTAGTGAACCGGGTCTGGGTTGGTTTGGTTTATTTTGAAAATAAACCCGGTTTATTTCTAGGTTTATTTAGGTTTATTTATAACTTAGTTTTTAGGGCTTTAAAAATGCTTCCGGAGTCCAATAAATTCACGAAAAATTACCCTATGTCCAGTTTTCCATTTTACACCATAAAATATTATTTTTATATTATTTTCATATTATTTTCATATTATTTAATAGTAATTAAAAATTATTTAATTTCTAAATGCCTAGGTTTTAATTACAGAAAAATCCCAGAAAATTCCAGAAAAATTGTGAAAAATCTAAATTAAAAATTCCTGAAATTCAGGGGGTTTACAGATGATGATCAAGGTTGGGAGCAACTCCATGTACTGGCTCCCCCATAACTGGATCCTCTGCGGTGTCCTCTGAAAACACTACCAGAATAAGTCAAATTAGCGACGTAAATAAATGTCGCTAAATGACCAAAAAATATCGCTAAATAATTTTAGCGACATAATTAGCGATGTTTTATTGAAGTCGCCTTTAAACTAGTCGCTGACAGAAAAAATGTCGCCAAACGTCGCTATGCCGACATTTTCCAGCGACGTAAATATGTCGCTATATTAGCGACGTTTAGCGAAGCAACGTTGCTAAATTAGCGACGTGTATTTTTGTCGCTATATGTCGTTAAATTAGCTATGTAGATAGCGACGTTTCTAGTGACGTAAATAGCGACTTTATAGCGACATATGTGCGACTAATTTAGCGACGTTGTGCGACTAATTTAGTGACTTTATTATGACCTAACAATACTGCCATGTCAGCAATTTGCGACGAACAACGACTTGTTTAGCGACGTGTGTAACACGGATTTAGCGACGTATATAGCGACGTAATTAGCGACGTGAGTAAACGTCACAAAACGTCGTTAAAAATGTCGCTAAAGATACAGTAAAAAATAAAAAAAATTGAATACTGAATTGTTTCCAAACTATTCTTCCTGCAGTTTATTAATTCATAATTTGTACAAATAGACCTGGAGCAACCCTACGTTGAATTTGCTGGATTCGTCGACCCCCTTCGGTTGAACACTCAACATCGGTAAATTAACATATATTTAATATAAATAATATAATAAAATTTGAAGAAAACAAAATATTGAAATTACAAACCGAATCAGGAGAAAATATCATCGTAAAGAATACAACAAATATCCATACAACTGAGTCTGAAAGCCTCATCCTAAAGAATACAAGAAATAATGTCTGAATATCTAAAAAATAAAAAATATTCATAAATGACCAAATATCATAGGTCTGAAACACAAACAATCAATAAACGGTCCTAACTAGGACTACTGCGGATCTGCAGGAGGATGATCACCGACGCGCATGAAGGATAAGAACAGATCATACTGCTCCCGTAAAATCGACACCGATGTCGATGGAGAAGGCAGTGATGTCGGTGGAGTCTGTGTCGATGTAGGCGCACCAGGAGGACGTATCCGCTCAAACTCTGCTAGTCGCTGGTTGTATGAATCCATAGTAGATAACAGCCTCATACTGCTATGAACCATTGAATCCTGCATCATCGTCAGCCTCTCGCCCATGGACAGCTGTGATGCATGCAGCTCTGTCACGCTGCGCTTTGTCGACGCTCTAAGATCACCTGTCAAATCCTAGAGCTCCATGATGTTGCACTCGAGCATATCAAATCGTGCGATGAGCGTCGCATCGTCCGTCTGCGGCTAGGGTAGGGGCTCCTCCTCCATCCTTCATAGCAACTCATCACGGAGAGACACAATCTGACGGTCAACGGCCTACTGGACTCAAACCGACGACTGTGAGGGCTATGGGGAATGCGTACTTGTCGGGGAGTCCCTAGATGACTGCATCGCAACAAGGGAGCCATAGGATCCCGTATCATAGTACGTACCCCTCTGGAGACCACCAGCGGCGGTCACCCACAGCTCGTCCGCCGACGAAGTTGGAGAGGGCTACGAGAAAGTACCAGCCTCTCCCGCTGTAGGTGCACTAGCAGTCGCCCGCTCATACAGCCTAAGATACTCGGCGTAGAAAAGTTTGGATACTCGATAATTGCCTAAGTTATATTAAAATTAACATAAAGTAAAGTAATACTTACATAGGTCTGAGAGGCCCTCTCATCAATGAGATTTCTGCCCTTTCGATGGATGGCCAGGAAGACGGTCACCATGTTTGCATCCTCACCCCTCTGTACCTGTTAAAAATATATTATTTAGTACTAAAATTGAATATTTTTTCCTACTACCATTTTATCGTACTTACATTAAAATAATATATCTAAAATAAAAAATATACCAAACGACAAAAATGTTCCGTCATCAAAATCGAGCCACCACACCACTTTGCTGCATTCCGCCTAGCCGCCTTGGCCTTCTCAGACCTTTCCTTGTACCTCGGATCGTCGAATCTAGCCCTCATCGTAGTCTACTACTCAGGTGTGATCCAACCTTGGATCGATTTTCTAACGCGATCACGAGCCTTCTGGTCATCCAGAGCATCACGGATAAGCTTGGCGGCAATGGCAGAGAACATCCGCTCGATCAACTCGGCCCGGTGCAAAGGATAGAAATACGTTTGCTATAATAAATAATTTAGTAAGTTATAAGATATGCATAAATTAGAGGATTTATATAATATACTTTTACCTTGAAGTGTGCAAACCAGAATGCTTCCTCTCCTCCGGAGCTTCAGAGTAGTTAATCCAAGAGCTACCATAGTTGTTCCTCAGAAAGAGGCCCAGGATTCTCTGTACCGACGAGGGACGATATTTATACAGAGATAATTATTTTGATCAAAAAAGTTAATATATGATGAATAAAGAAATACACGATATATATGATGCTAAACCATCTAATCGACTTACTTTGTACCGTCGGCCCAAATTTCTGTCCTCGTCTCATCCGGAGGTGCGCATGGATCTAGCTGATGTTGGGACAACGTCGGCACGACCTCCTCCATATGCTCATCTGTCTCCATGGTTCCGTCAGCAGGAGGAACACTGGACGAGGGAGTACTATCGGGCCTGGATCTACTCGTCCCAGGAGTGATGCCACGTAACGTTGTCGCAGTCGGAGATGTGACTGATCGATATACTGGAGTACTAGGCGACGAGGATCCAAAACCAACAGTAGGCAGTACCGGAGGAGCACTCCGTCTACCTCGGGAATTGTCGAATCCTCCGCGTCGTTCTGTCATACCTGATAACAACATATGATGAATAAAGAAATACACAAATATATAGTACATTCTACAGTCAAAATATTATGCATATCTCACAGCACTCATAGAATTGTACAATAAATAACTAGTGGTGTCACAAGTCTAAATGGATAGTATATTCTACAGTCAAAATATAATATATATCTTCATCAAAATAGTATATTCTACAGTCAAAATATAGTACATTCTACATGCAAAATATTTTATTTTCAATCATCTTCAGAAAATTTATCTTGTTCGCCTTCCTCGTCCTCCTCTTCATCTTCCTCCTCATCTTCACTTTCATCTACTTCGTCTTCGTCTTTGTCTTCGGATAATTCTATATATTCTACATTATTACTCGTGTAATGAGTAACTTTCGTTGAATCCATATCTACAATATTTGTTACAAGAGGTAGCTCGTCCTCCTGATAAGCTATTTCGTCAATGTCAAAGGTATTTCTAGCTTTAGTCTTGCATACTATCCACAGACCTCGCTGTCCCTCGTCTAGGATAAGTTGTGAAGTACACGAGCTGAGCCTGACTTGATAGGACAAATGGTTCGTAGCCTTGATATCTATGCTTGTAGTTTATATCCACAAGGTCATGCTTGTCAATTTTTTAATCTTGATCTTGAATCGGATCGAACCATTCAAACTTGAATAGCACGATCTTAGCAGGTTCTGTGTCATAGTTATATGTTAACTCCACAATCTCTCGTAAGATGCCAAAGAAATTATTGCCTGGATCGACGACTTTGTAGTTCGAAGATTTGATACACAAACAATTATTTTTCGTGGAATCAAGATCCAGAAAGCTGTCTCTGATCGGAGCATTTGTTGACTTGAACCTAAACCCATTCACACAGAAACTTAGCCATATTTTAACGGCAGTAATTGGTCCCTTGGCTAGAGTTCTAATAGATTCAGTCTCGGGTGTTATTAGACGATCGACCTAAATACCAAAGTAGCGATAGTAAGTTATTTATTATGCAAGTGCAGAAAGAAAAAGTAATTACCAAGCTCCTTACATATGCGCTCAACTAAGAAGGAAAATGGCATCATATTTCTTGTTCTACTTCTTTTTCTGTTATGTAGGGTCTAACCGACCTCAACTCATCATTATATGTACTAAAAAACAACAAAGCAACCGCTGATTAGTAGCATAATAGTAGCTTATACTATTACATTGAAATGATGTAAACGTGGACGTATTAGTTACTTACCCCTCTAGCTTCTCCACTTCATCCTCGTCGCAATTGAATAATATATACAATTGAGCAGCCCTTAGCTCGTCGTCATTCAAATATCTCTTCTTTATTTTCCCCAAAGGCTTTCCGGACGCATTGAATACTTTAAGTATTACATCATTAGATTCCTGATATCCGTCGTCGTTTCTCGGAGCTCTCGTTCTATTAGTAGCAATATGAGGTTTGAAACACGTCAAGCAAAAGTTTGTAATCTCCTCGAGAACATAAGCTTCACAAATAGAGCCCTCAACCCTTGCCTTATTTTTTACCTTTCTCTTTAGGTGATTCAGATGCCGCTCAAAGGGATACATCCACCGATAACCGACAGGGCCACCAACACGTACCTCATAAGAAAGATGAATTGACAAATGCTCCATAGAGTCGAAGAATCCAGAAGGAAATACCTTTTCGAGCTTACATAGTGTTACTGCAATGTCCTTCTCTTGCTTTTCTAGACGATCGACGAGCAACTTAGTAGAACAAAGATCTCTGAAGAATATGCTGAGCTCTGTCAATGGATCCCAAATGACCTGCGATAAAAATTCTCAAAATACAATCGGAATTAACCTCTCCATAAATATGTGACAATCGTGGCTCTTCATACCCGCCAGTTTGTTCTCCTTGAGGTCGACGCATCTTCTCAATTTCGACACGTACCCGTCTAAAAACTTTAGACCCTGAATCCACCTACAAAGTCTTCCTTTATCCTCCTTCTCCAGTGAGAAAACTGACTTAGGCTTGTTTAACTTTCCATTCCCCTCCTCTATCAAATGCAACGTAAGACGTCTACATATTTTTTGTAAGTCCAACCTGGCCTTCGAATTGTCTTTCGTCTTCCCCTTTACCTCCATTATAATATTAATTATGTTATCAAATATATTCTTCTTGATATGCATGACATCAAGGTTATGTCTGATCATATTGGTGCTCCAATACGGTATATCCCAGAATATTCTCCTCTTCGTCCAGTTATGGGTGTGACCAAATCCGTCATACTTGTACTCCTTAGCAGGCTTTTCGATAGCACTTGGTAAATCTTTTACCTCTTTCCATATCGTATATTCGGACCACCTTGGTGGTGGATTGGCCTTCTCCACAATGCCCGCACGAAAAGCATTCATGTTCCTCCGGTACGGATGATCCTTCGGCAAAAATTGTCGATGAGAATCAAAGAAGCACGGTTTGCCTCCGTATTTCAAATGGAAAGCCTTAGTACGGTCCATGCAATATGGACATGAGAGACGACCATGAGTGCTCCATCCCAATAATATTCCATATGCCGGAAAGTCGTTGATGGTCCACATAAGTGCTGCCCTCATCTGAAAATTTTGCTTTCTGGAAATATCGTATGTGTTGGCACCTACTTTCCACAGCTGATTCAACTCATCTATCAAAGGCTGTAAATATACATCGATGTTCCTCTTTGGATTATTCGGACCCGGAATAATAACGGTTAGGAACATATACGGAGTATTCATGTACATCCAAGGTGGTAGATTATACGGAGTGGCGATCACAGGCCAACACGAATACTGGGAGCCCGAAAGTCCGAATGGGATAAAACCGTCGGAGGAGAGCCCCAATCTGACATTACGCAGATCCGAAGCAAAATTTGGATACTCTCGATCAAAGTGCTTCCATGCTTCTCCATCGGATGGATGATACCATACTCCTTCGATCTATTTTTGCCTGTGCCAACTCATATTTTCTGCAGTCTCATTCACCATAAACATCCTCTGCAACCGCGACGTCAAAGGTAAGTAGTACATCGAATTGGTAGTCTTCTTTGCATCGACAAACTTTTCTCTTCCAGTAGCCTTGTAGCGATCAACACCACAGAATCTGCACGCATCTTCATCCTTGTCATCTTTGTAGTACAATATGTACCCGTTGCGACATGCATCGATTTTCTTATATCTCATCCAGAATAATCTTACCATCCTCTTAGATCGGTAGAAGTCTTTAGGCAACTTTGCATCCTCTGGTAAGATCTCTATAATCAAATCCATCAGTCGGTTATAGCATTCTTGCGACATGTTAAAATTGGACTTGATGCTCAACAATCTTGTAACAACCTCCGACGATGAATGATCTTTACAACCAGGATATAATGGAGTCCTTGCATTCTCCAGCAACTCCATGAACTTCGCAGTATCGGTATTCGGTGCCTCCTCAACTGCATCATGATTGTCCGGATCGAAACTAGGCCCCGCCGCATCAAAAACCATATTCATCCACCCGTCGTCGTAAGCAGCGTGGTCGTAGACGTCCATATACGGCTCCACATAAGGCTTCGACTCCGATGCTAAAGACACAAGTTCTCCGTGCGCGGTCCACTGATAGTAATTCGGCATGAAACCCTTCGAGTACAAATGATATGTGACTTCCACTTCTGGATGATATTTTAAGTTGCGATATCTCACACACGGACACTTAATTTTGGTATCGTCCATGTACTGAGGGAACGCCTTGGCGAACTGCAGGAACTGCTGTACACCCTCAATAAATTTATCCCGTACACCGTAAATATCATCAGGATGACGATTGTACATCCACGAACGATGATGCCGATAGTAATTCATATCCATTTCTGGATACTTCTGCAACACTTACCTTCAAGTATATACTCATCGTTAAATATAGTACATACACTGATACTCCTAGTTCTAGCATATATACTCATCGTTAAATACAGTACATGCACTGATACTCACTGCTACCTTTAAGTATGGTTGTTTGAGTGATTGAGTGAGCTCGGGTCACTAGGGAGAGTAGTTCACAGTTTTCAGTGTGCATATATACTTATCAGCACTTGTTTATACTTGTGAAATGTATTCTAGATACTGTTTTGTACTGTAATATTCTACCGTCTTTATGGCACACATAAAGAATCAGCTATTACTATTCTATGTTATAAAGTTTTCCATTATTTGATGCTTAACTGTCCATGAACTTATAACCTTTTGTTTCAACACCATTTAGCATATTTTTATGTGATTGCTTGGGCCAATCTTATGTCAACTCTCTATTAGAACTAGTACTCAATTATACATGAAAGTAGTCAGCAGATTATTTACGGATACTAATCTATGTATCACTGAGACTGATACAACACAACACGAAACCTATTTTGGTGGTGTCCTCCTAGTATTTTTAGGATTGTACGGGATGTGTCTGATACAAGTTTGATGTTTTCGACATGATATTCAGCCATGAGAAAACTACAATTAAGACATGACACAATTTTTTTTTCCTGATAACGACTGAGAAATCAAAGTCGATAAACCAAAAAACTGGAATCAAATAAGTTAAACTGCACTGAGAAAACTAAACTGGACTCCCACACCTTCTTGCTCAACTAACTCCCTCAATAGTAATTTTGTGATGTACAAACTACAAAGGTACACATTAAACATATGATTAGTGGATAAAATCTATGTCACAGTTTGACACAGACATGGAGTTTGACCTAGGTATGAGATCATGCCCATATATTTGCATGTGATCTAGGTATGAGATCATGCCCATATATTTTTATCTTTGTAACTATTCATATATCTAAAATAAATATTTTTGTGGTTAAGTTTGACCTAGGTATTAAGTAACTTAACAAATACAAAATTGCGCAAATATATTGAGATCTTATAGTATCCTCTTCAACTAGTGAATATTTTATGAACCGCATAAAGTACAAGTGTAGGACATGGCCGAGAAAGTGTGTTGTGTCACATATGTGTAACTTTAGTAAGGTATTGATCTGGTTCTCTTGTAATTTATAAGGTTGAGTTTTGAACAATAGTGGTAAATATTAATTTCCAAGCCTAGATGTTGATGTTACATATGTGTGTGCCATATAGGACCATGACCACCTGATATAAGAACAGTACAAAGCACTAATTAGCTGGCTATTGACCTAGGAAGTCATATAAGTGAGAGCAATCAACAGCCGTGCAGCAAAAATCATCGGCCACTGAGCAGTATATTCAGCAAGGAGGTGGCAAGTGAGAGCAATCAACATCAAAGAAGATCAACAGCAGCAACAAGTGCAGTTTGTAGTGCATCAATGCACTGAGATGCAAGCAGGGCACAACAATGAGTAGTCCCAGTGCAGTTTCAGCACAGTGCAGCAAGCCAAGGCTTGCACTAGCAGTCAGCAAGAACACAGAGCACGTGTCTGTCTGTAAACCCCCTCACCCAAAAAAGGTATTTTGTGTGTATTTTATATTATTATATTTATTGTAGATTATTTTAAATATTGAATTACTTTAGAGTATTCTCTTAGTTAAGTAGAAAATAAATTTTTAATATATTTACTTATGTAAATATTTATTTAGATATATTTTTAGACTATTTTAGTTTTTTTGAGATTTTTCTAGAATTTTTAGGTAATTAAAACATATGGAACGTAAATTTTTAGGACTTCTATGATTTACTACGAGACCATACTTGCATGTTGTTCCTACCAAATATTTATTTTAGGTTAAAATATTTAATTATATTTTTCTGTAATTTATTTAGAATTTTAAAAAATTTATTTAGATTTTTGAAATTATTTAGGATTTATTTGGTTATATATAGTCTTAATATTAGATAGATGCTAATTTAGTGTTAATAGATATTAATAAAATTATATATAAATTATTTGTATTATCTTTAATTCTATTTAAGATTATAAATTATTGAGATGAACTCAAACTCTATTTTAAATTAATTCAAATCCTGAGCCTACTAGGAAAGCAACTTCATGCATATCCTATCTTTATTTAAACTGATCCTATTCATATCCAAATTAGCCAATCATAGTCGTATTCAATTAAGTAGTCTCCACCATTATAAATGCCGCATCTTTCATATTTTTTTCCCAAATTTACCTCTTTTTCGTCCAAAAAGAGTCAAAAATTTGTCATAAATTCAACCTCATTTTATAGTAGTTATGATGACTTAAAAAGACGATATCTCCTAGCTCCGGACTCCAAACGTGCTCCAGTTTTTTTTGTTAGAATTATATCAAGGTTAGTTTTCTAAATATATAAATTATTTTAATAATTTCAGAACCTATTTTTCCAGAAAATTTTAAAAGTGCCAGCTGTTCAAAATCAGACGCGTTTTGGTATTTTCGAGATTTCGGGAGATCCCGAACTCAGAATTATGAACCGTTTGAAGTTTCGGAAAGCTGACATGATGAAATTAAAGAAAAGTATTTTTCCAGAATTTAAAATATAAGTTTATTCTACTGTAAAATTTGTGCAACGTAGACGTAAATAGAAAACCACCAAAAACTATCATCTATGCGCCCTAGTGGACATAACTCTTTACCGACTTGTGATTTTATGAAACCATCGAATATGGTGTTCATGTAGTATTGAAATCTATAGGATTCCATACACAAATCTAGGATTTGAGTTGGTTGACTTTTTGGTCAACAGATTGCCTCGATTTGCGTGCCATGGATCACAAATCCGTAAAGTTGACTTTTTTTGGACCAAAATTAGGGTTTAACAATAAAATCAGATTATAATAAGATTAAAATACTATTTTAGATTATTTATTCAGAATTAAAAATTAATTAAAATGGAGGAACCTATTCACCCACTTTTGTAACCTAACTTGTTTAATTTATGTGACAGTAGATCGGACGATGCCTTGAGTTGTGACTTCATCCTTTTTCAGAGCAGGCAAGTATACCTTGACATTGTAATGTTATTTATATTTCATATGTTGCATGCATCTTTATTTTCTGTCTTTAATTCATATATTTTAACTGTTATATAAAATGCACGCGACGATGTCGTCGATATATTTTTATTATGTATATGCATTGAACTTGTTTATGAGACTACACCATTATCATGTAGTATCATTAGGTTCATTGGCCGGGACACAGTTGTTACACATGTGTGAGTCTTATATAGATCTTGGACTGCGTGACAGGTCTGGCCTCCTGTACGTATGGGCCGTGCGTTAGGAATAACTGCTGTTAGAAACTTTGTATGCTAGTAGACTTAGCAGTTATTAGAGGTCTATGGACATAGCCTATTGTAGTACGGTGGTCCCATCCTTGTCCTTGTTTGGTTGTAGGATTGAGCTAGGGTACTAAGAATAGGCTATGAACCAAATTGTGTCATGGATGTGATATGCTTAGAGCATGGGATGGGAAGAACAATAAGTACCGCATTTGAGCTCCTTTGCACTTTTTCTCCTGTGCGTCCGGATTCTCTGTCGGAGATACGGGTGGTGATGACCACTATATATTATGTACTATCAGGCGGGCCACCGGCGTTCAAAAAAATGACGTGCCTTTTAGGCCCCTGGATCTCCAATAGAGAACCATGCCAAATCCCAGTTTTCAGCCAGATAGCTCACTTGTGGGAAAAGTTGTTCTTAACTGCATTCACTTAGACGGTTAGGCGACCATTGAATATTTATTTCAGTACTTTATTGGCATGTGTTTTATGTATCTTGTTACGTCCCTCTGAGGACCTGTCCCCTTCCAGGTGTATCTGTTATTGAGTATTCACAAGAGCGCAGATTCAGAAGGTTACATGTGTTTCGAGGAGGTATTCTCTTCGAGCCGTGATTGATAGCTGATATTCTTATATTGTGTTTATTGTGGTGTACTTATATTATAAATTTCTCTTATATTCGAGTTGGTAGTGGATTTGTTTCCACCCAACTATCATCCTTAGATACTTCTTATTGAGATCTAGATTCATAAATATTGGTTATTTATTTATATTTGATTTTCTTGGATGAGATTTAGATTATACCCTTTGACTTGTGATAGATTTATACCACTTGTGGATTGATATTCATATTACAGCGTACATATGGGTTTGGTTTCCATATATTGGAGTTGCCATATCCATGCGGCTGGCATGCTTACGTGTCCTAGTCCTACGTATTTTTGGGACTGGGGCGTGACATATTTTTGTGGTGGCGCATGCAAGTCGCGAGCATATTGTCTCGGTTACATTACTGTACCGAGCAAGCCTGCTCATAGGATTAGAATATAGGATCTCATCCACTTACTTAATCACCTCCCTTGATTGTTTCACATTCTCATTTGACTGCTTGCATTGAATCTTGCTTGATCCCTTCTCAACGTCAATCTTATCTTATCTTTCGTGCTTGACAGGGGTTATGAAGATGATTTATACTAGGTATATATACTCTAGTATTCAATAACACTATTAGTTAAATTATTGTAAGTTCGATAGTATGCCTCATAACCTAGTAACACATAGTCCTGTTAACTCATTAATAAAGTATAAATGAATGACACCAACTATAGACTTGCATAAAAAGATATTATTTACTCAGACTGTAGAACTTAGAGACCCGTACACCCATTTGGTCGACTAGAGACCTTGACAAGGAGTTATTATGAAAGCTGTAGAGGCACAACACTGATCTTCTTGGTGAACTTAAATTATTCTGTACCTTCCTCCATCATAATCAAGCGTACTTATATTTTACTACCTCGACTTATGCTGCTATTATAGCCTAGTTTTGCAAGCTTATTCTTTTATTAAGCTTGTTCATGATATATGTATTATTGGGGGCCCACACTAATACATTATTTAAATCAGAATCGGTGTATTATGGTTTGATCAATCGTAGTGCACTTGGTTCGCTCTTTGTATCACTACTTTATGTGGATTGAGATATAGTTGACTCAACTTGTTAGACGAATATACTTGCCCTCTAGACTGGTCAGAGCATATCATGTCAGGTACATAACTGTTCTGATATGAACATGCATATAGGAATTTACCAAAATAAGATTTCAATCCACAACTGCCTTGACAACTCCCTTTCAAAATTCTTTAATCCCTTCGAATCCCGTACTTGTATTATATCACCTCCTCCTTGAACTCTTTATTATTGTTTTTCGTCTTCCCTTATTTCGGAAAGACGAACGTTCGTGCTTAGTATAAGTTTGATACACGGATAGTACTAGATATACTCCATGGGTCAATCACTCATGATGACAAACGAGAGAGCGCAGGCACAGGAAGTCGTAGATACAGGTATGACCTTTAGTATGTTTGTCATTTTATACTCACGACCCCCTTTATGGCACGAGATCTTAGGTGCATAGTAGACGTAGAATTATATATAAGGTAGTTTAGCAGTTATATGTTAATATCCTAACTAGATGGCATACACGCAATGCCAATAGATGTCGCGAGTAGCAGTAGTAATATTCTCTTCCTATCACCATCTCTCCCCTTGGGTGACTCATCTTCTCTTCCATATCCATTCCTTATCTTGTGCTTAACTCTTTTTAGCATAGTCGTATCTTTTCGCGCCATTACGAACTGTTTGAATTACTTCAACCTCACCCTTATTTTGTTAGTTAAAAACATAAAAGGTCTAGTAAATGATTAATAACTAAAGGATGAGTTCATAACGATAACCCTTATGTATATGCACTATAGCAATATCTGTATTCTTTTATTAATTTAACCCTTAAGTAGCATCATTTAGCCTAATAAAAATTTGTTAGACTGTTTGAAATAGTTCATACTTCTAATAGTTTTATAAAGTTAGTCAAGACCTTAAATGTTACCCTAAAACCTAGAAGAAACCTAGGAAAGAGTTGAAGGCACTTGTTACGAACTGACAACTATGACAAATCGCTGGCAAAGTAGCGACAGCTGCAGTTAGACCGTTGTAGTAGAGTATTCAAAATATTTGCAGGCATATTGGTCAGGTGGCATGGCAGTATTAGACTATGATACTTGACGGTTACAAAAAAAATCGTGGTTGTGAGATTCAAGACAAGTACCCCAAGTTCTCGATCCAATAAATATATTCGTCTTACAACCTAGACAATAGCCTCAAGAGACTGTGGCTACTAGTAGAACTCTTGTAAGTTGGGTAGTGTAGATGAGTTAGAAATAGAATAGTGTATGGACAATAAATGAGGAAGTGTTAGAATGGGAGAGCACGACTTTTAGGAAGCACTGTTAGACAACAATGAAGTATAATAGCTGTAGTGATTTATTATGAATATGGGTTAGTGTTAATTTTGAGGACGAAATTCTTTTAAGTTGGGTAGATTGTAAACCCCCTCACCCAAAATAGGTATTTTGTGTGTATTTTATATTATTATATTTATTATAGATTATTTTAAATATTGAATTACTTTAGAGTATTCTCTTAGTTAAGTAGAAAATAAATTTTTAGTATATTTACTTATGTAAATATTTATTTAGATATATTTTTAGACTATTTTAGTTTTTTTTGAGATTTTTCTAGAATTTTTAGGTAATTAAAACATATGGAACGTAAATTTCTAGGACTTCTATGATTTACTACGAAACCATACTTGCATGTTGTTCCTACCAAATATTTATTTTAGGTTAAAATATTTAATTATATTTTTTTGTAATTTATTTAGAATTTTAAGAAATTTATTTAGATTTTTGAAATTATTTAGGATTTATTTGGTTATATATAGTCTTAATATTAGATAGATGCTAATTTAGTGTTAATAGATATTAATAAAATTATATATAAATTATTTGTATTATATTTAATTCTATTTAAGATTATAAATTATTGAGATGAACTCAAACTCTATTTTAAATTAATTCAAATCCTGAGCCTACTAGGAAAGCAACTTCATGCATATCATATCCTTATTTAAACTGATCCTATTCATATCCAAATTAGCCAATCCTAGTCATATTCAATTAAGTAGTCTCCACCATTGTAAATGCCTCATACTTCATATTTTTCTTTCCCAAACTCACCTCTTTTTCGTCCAAAAAGAGTCAAAAATTTGTCATAAATTCAGCCTCATTTTCTAGTAGTTATGACGACTTAAAAAGACAATATCTCCTAGCTCCAGACTCCAAACGCGCTCCAGTTTTTTTTGTTACAAATATATCAAGGTTAGTTTTCTGAATAAATATTTTATTTTAATAATTTTAGAACCTATTTTTCCAGAAAATTCTAAAAGTGCCAGCTGTTTGAAATCAGACGCATTTTGGTATTTTTGAGATTTCAGGAGATTCCGAACTCAGAATTATGAACCGTTTGAAGTTTCGGAAAGCTGACATGATAAAATTATAGAAAAGTATTTTTCCAGAATTTAAAATATAAGTTTCTTCTACTATAAATTTTGTGCAACGTAGACGTAAATAGAAAATCACCAAAACTATCATCTGTGCGACCTAGTGGACATAACTCTTTACCGACTTGTGATTTTATGAAACCATCGAATATGGTGTTCATGTAGTATTAAAATCTATAGGATTCCATACTGAGTTGGTTGACTTTTTGGTCAACGGATTGCCTCGATTTGCGTGCCATGGATCACAAATCCGTAAAGTTGACTTTCTTTGGACCAAAATTAGGGTTTAACAATAAAATTAGATTATAATAAGATTAAAATACTATTTTAGGTAATTTATTCAAAATTAAAAATTAATTAAAATGGAGGAACCTATTCACCCACTTTTGTAACCTAACTTGCTTAATTTATGTGACGGGTAGATCGGACGATGCCTTGAGTTGTAACTTCATCCTTTTTCAGAGCAGACAAGTATACCTTGCCATTGTACTGTTATTTATATTCCATATGTTGCATGCATCTTTATTTTCTGTCTTTAGTTCATATATTTTAACTGTTATATAAAATGCACGCGACGGTGTCGTCGCGATATATTTTTATTATGTATATGCATTGACCTTATTTATGAGACTATCCTATTATCATGTAGCATCATTAGGTTCATTGGCCGGGACACAGTTGTTACACGAGTGTGAGTCTCTGTAAACTCTCTCACCCAAAATAGGTATTTTATGTATATTTTATATTATTATATTTATTATAGATGTTGAATTTATTTAGAATATTCTCTTAGTTAATTAGAAAATAAATTTTTTTAGTATATTTACTTATATAAATATTTATTTAGAATTATTTTAGTCTATTTTAGATTATTGGAATTTTTCCATAATTTTTAGTTAATTAAAAACTAGTAACACTAATTTTCTAGGACTTTGAAGAATTTATTTTATGTTCAAACTTATATAAAAATATTCCAAACTTTTATTTTAGGTTCTAAATAATAAAATATATTTTCTATAATTTTTTGGTAATTTTTTGATTATTTTTAGCATTTATTTTGAGTTAATTATCAAAAACTGAATTAAAAACTATTTTCTGAAAAAGAAAACCCCAAAAGAAATTATTTCTGCCCAGTCAGCAAACAGGGGGCCCACCTGTCAGCCGCCCGCAGCAAACAGTGCCGGGCCCGCCTGTCAGTGACTGCGGGGCGGGCAGCGTTGGATGGCTGCAACGTGTCAAGATCTGAGCCGCGACTGCTTTCTCTCTCCTCTCTATATATATTAGTTTAAGTTTATTTCTAGGGTTTTTCTTCAGCCGAATTTTGGAGAATTGCCATCTAGGGTTCCTTCATCTTCCAGAAGCCATTGCGCATAGCTCCGGACTCCAAATGAGACCTAGTTTTTTGTGTTAGAAAGATATTGAGGTTAGCTTTCTGATTATATAATTTTTTTACGAAATTATTATTATTAAATTCTGGAAAATTCGTAGAACACAGCATGTCCAAAAATAGATGTATTTCGATGTTTTCGTGATTCCGGGAGAACCAGGAATCAGAATCATGAACCGTTTAAAGTTTCGGAAAGCTAATGTCGAGATCATTGACATATGTTTTTCTTAGAATTTATTTCGAAGTATTTTCATATTGTTAATTCTGTAGAACTTCTAGGGTAAAATTTAACCATCGGTGCACGATACGAAACTTGTATGTGCCATAATTTCCAAACGAATTTGAATTCGGATGAGCCGTAAATTCTAGCATATTTTTGATGCTAAAATCTACAGGAATTCATGCATGAAAGTCAAGTTTGTGTCAGTTGACTTTTCGGTCAACAGATCGCCTCGATTTGCGTGCCATGAGTCTCGAGTCGATAAAATTCAATTCCTTTGGACAAAATTTAGGCATTAACCTAAAAATTAGAATAATAAGATTAAAATAGGATTTTAGAGTAATTATTATAGAATTAAATAAATTAAAATAAATTATCTTTTGACGTGATAAATTTGTAATACATAGGCTCTTTGGACTGTGACTTGGACTCTGATTCATACCAGCAGCAGGACTGTGACTTGTCCACTGACGAGCGTGAGGTTGTGAGGATTAGATCGAGTAGCCTACCCTTGCCCATACGTCGAAAAGTTGTCCTCATTTGTATTCATATAGATTGTACAGCGTACTTATTTATTTTCAAATTATATGCATGTCTACTGTATTCAAGTTGGCTCATATTTTCTGTATCTTGTTACGTCCCTCTGAGGACCTGGTCCGCTGCCAGGTGTACCTGTTCTTGAGTATTTGTAGGAGCGCAGATTTGGATGGCTATAGATGCTTCATGGACGTCTTCTCTCGAGCCGTGATTGATAGCTGGTACTTATATTGTTTAATGGTATTGTACTTATATTGTATTTACTTTCTCATTTGAGTTGGTAGTGGATTTGTTTCCATCCAACTATCATCCTTAGATACTCCTTATTGAGATCTAGTTTCATAGACATTGGTTATTTTATTCATATTTGATTTTCGTGGATGAGATCTAGATTATACCCTGTGACATATGTTTACCACTTGTGGATTTGATATTCATATTACAGCGTACGTGTGGATTTGGTTTCCATATATTGGAATTGCCATATCCATGCGGCTGGCATGCTTACGTGTTCCTAGTCCTACGTATTTTGGGACTGGGGCGTGACAGGTTTTTGTGGTGGCCCATGCAGGTCGAGAGCATATTGTCTCGGTTACGTTACTGTACCGAACAAGCCTGCACCTAGGACTAGAGTATAGGATCTTATCCATAATTGATTGTGATTTATCTCCTCCTATCTGTTCTATTTTGAATAATTATACCTTGCTTGATTGATGTGCTTCCCTAATAGTTCCTTGAGTATAGTCTTCTGCTAGAATATATGAACCCCTGTTATTAGGATGATAATTAGAGTAGCACACCTATTAAGAATACAACGAGAATATAGACATACCACTAAGTTTAGAATATCTAGTGAACCTAGAATTCCTTATCTTTAGATTGTTATACCATTACCCCTTGATGTATTAAGAAGACTTGAGAGTAGTATAGACACTACTAGAGTTAGTTAGAAGTTTTACCATAATGTTTGACACCTCGTATCACATAGTCTTTTGACCTATTAATTGAAGTATAACCGAATGATATTTATCGCATGCTAGCAAAAGATGACAGTGTTTATTCAGACCATAGAATTTAGAGGTCCTTGCCCTATTTGGTCGACTAGCGACTTAGATAAGAAGGTTGTATGATAACTGTAGTGATTGTAGGGTCTTTTATTATTATTGCTTATGTTGTTTTTGCTTCTGCGAACTTGAATTAATTTGTACCTTCTTTCATCATAATCCAGCGTACTTATATTTTCTGTACTACCTTGATTTATGCTGCTATTATAGCCTAGTTTTTGTAAGCTTATTCTTTTATCGAGCTTGCTCATGGCATATGTATTATTGGGTGCACACAATGATACAATTACCTAATCAGAATCGGTGTATTAAGGTCTAGCTAACCTTAGTGCGCTTGGTTTGCTCTTCGCATGACTACTTTACGTGGATTGAGATATATGGTAGTAGACGGATATACTTACCCCTAGACATGTCTGACACATCGTATCGGTTATATAACTGTACTGATACGCGCATATAAATAGGAAGTTACCAAAAATAGGATTTCAATCCACAACTGTCCTGACAACTCTCTTTTCGAATTTCTTAATCTCTTTGAACCTCATACTCGTATTCTGTCACCTTCACCTTTAATTCTTTATTATTGCTCTCCGTCTTCCCCTATTTCGGAAAGACGAAACCTCGTGCTGGTATAAGTTGACACTGATAGTACTAGATATACCCCATAAGGCTAATCACATGACTTAGTGACACTTTTTTTAATTAATTAAGGGTATATCATAGGTGACATGTTTGGTGTTAAAACTTTGATAATTGAATAGCATGAGTAAATAAATTAAGGAATATTTTTTTTAAAGTATATAGCCTTCTGTGATAGATGGGTAAATTATAAGTTGGGTAGCAGTGCATTGGCAACTCGAGAGAAATTTCTTTTAGATTGTGATCGAGTAAGATTAGATTGGGAGAGGTTCAAGCCATTTAATTTTGAGAATTTTAGAAGAATGACTAAGATTATGAGGATTAATGAATTTTAAAAATCTTGATATTGAGGACCCAATATTTATACCTTAAGTACATAATTTAAATTTTTGAGTATTGAAGGTAAAATCATCAATTTGAATTTGAAGGATAAATATATAATTTTAGACTTGAATATTGGTGGACTGCATTTAAATTATTTTTAATTTGATGATTTAAATAAAATAAAATTTTTTTTGATGATTGGACTACCTATTTGAAATATTGAGGATGTGAATGGAATTTAAAAAGTTGAAAAAAAAAATTATAAGTGAAAATAGGAATAATATTGGACTCGAATTACTTCTAGAGGAGATTATGATACTTGGAGATCGTGAGGTAAAATTTGATATGGGTTATTTAAATCTTGAAGATATTATATGGATTCAATTTAAATTTGGATATTGATGAGTTGGAAAAGTGAGAAGAGATTACAATAGGTTGAATTTTGATTTGAACAATGATTATCTTAATTTTGAAATGATCGCGATAGATTTGAATAGATTTTGTTATTTAAATTTTTGGAAGATATTGCGATTGACGTACCTTATGTATGAATGTGAAGGATTTAACAAATTATGCCTTATTTTAATTTTGAGGACAAAATTATTTTAAGTTGGGTAGATTGTAAACTCCCTCACCCAAAATAGGTATTTTATGTATATTTTATATTATTATATTTATTATAGATGTTGAATTTATTTAGAATATTCTCTTAGTTAAATAGAAAATAAATTTTTTTTAGTATATTTACTTATATAAATATTTATTTAGAATTATTTTAGTCTATTTTAGATTATTGGGATTTTTTCATAATTTTTAGTTAATTAAAAACTAGTAACACTAATTTTCTAGGACTTTGAAGAATTTATTTTATGTTCAAACTTATATAAAAATATTCCAAACTTTTATTTTAGGTTCTAAATAATAAAATATATTTTTATAATTTTTTGATTATTTTTAGCATTTATTTTGAGTTAATTATCAAAAACTGAATTAAAAACTATTTTCTGAAAAAGAAAACTCCCAAAGAAATTATTTCTGCCCAGTCAGCAAACAGGGGGCCCACCTGTCAGCCGCCCGCAGCAAACAGTGCCGGGCCCGCCTGTCAGTGACTGCGGGGCGGGCAGCGTTGGATGGCTGCCACGTGTTAAGATCTGAGCCGCGACTGCTTTCTCTCTCCTCTATATATATATATTAGTTTAAGTTTATTTCTAGGGTTTTTCTTCAGCCGAATTTTGGAGAATTGCCATCTAGGGTTCCTTCATCTTCCAGAAGCCATTGCGCATAGCTCCGTACTCCAAATGAGGCCTAGTTTTTTGTATTAGAAAGATATTGAGGTTAGCTTTCTGATTATATAATTTTTTTTACGAAATTATTATTATTAAATTCTGGAAAATTCGTAGAACACAGCATGTCCGAAAATAGACGTGTTTCGATATTTTCGTGATTCCGGGAGAACCAGGAATCAGAATCATGAACCGTTTAAAGTTTCGGAAAGCTAATGTCGAGATCATTGATATATGTTTTTATCAGAATTTATTTCGAAGTATTTTCATATTGTTAATTCTATAGAACTTCTAGGGTAAAATTTAACCATCGGTGCACGATACGAAACTTGTATGTGCCATAGTTTTCAAATGAATTTGAATTCGGACGAGCCGTAAATTTCAGCATATTTTTGACGCTAAAATCTACAGGAATTCATGCATGAAAGTCAAGTTTGTGTCAGTTGACTTTTCGGTCAACAGATCGCCTCGATTTGCGTGCCATGAGTCTCGAGTCGATAAAATTCAATTCCTTTGGACAAAATTTAGGCATTAACCTAAAAATCAGAATAATAAGATTAAAATAGGATTTTAGAGTAATTATTACAGAATTAAATAAATTAAAATAAATTATCTTTTGATGTGATGAATTTGTAATACATAGGCTATTTGGACTGTGACTTGGACTCTGATTCATACCAGCAGCAGGACCCCAGGCAAGATACCTTGCCAAGTTATTTACAGTATTTTACATGCTTAGTATATTTATGTATAATTATTTCATTCTGTTTATTTATTGCATGTGTAGTTCCTTCAGTCATTACTATATATTAGATATGTTGACATACACTTGACACTTAGTATCATAGAGGACAATCATTAGGCGTATGGGCTTTTAACCACTCTGGTAACACCGTAGTCACTAGCACGCACTATGGTGGGTCGTGTCCGATGGTCGCTACCCCCGAGGTATGTCGATTGATGGAGTCCGAGGGTCGCTACCCCCGAGGTATGACGGCTGATGATGTCCACTGACGAGCGTGAGGTTGTGAGGATTAGATCGAGTACCCTACCCTTGCCCATACGTCAAAAAGTTGTCCTCATTTGTATTCATATATATTGTCTTGTACAGCGTACTTATTTATTTTCAAATTATATGCATGTCTACTGTATTCAAGTTGGCTCGTATTTTCTGTACCTTGTTACGTCCCTCTGAGGACCTGGTCCGCTGCTAGGTGTACCAGTTCTTGAGTATTTGCAGGAGCGCAGATTTGGATGGCTATAGATGCTTCGTGGACGTCTTCTCTCGAGCCGTGATTGATAGCTGGTACTTATATTGTTTAATGGTGTTGTACTTATATTGTATTTACTTTCTCATTTGAGTTGGTAGTGGATTTGTTTCCATCCAACTATCATCCTTAGATACTCCTTATTGAGATCTAGTTTCATAGACATTGGTTATTTTATTCATATTTGATTTTCGTGGATGAGATCTAGATTATACCCTGTGACATATGTTTACCACTTGTGGATTTGATATTCATATTACAGCGTACGTGTGGATTTGGTTTCCATATATTGGAATTGCCATATCCATGCGGCTGGCATGCTTACGTGTTCCTAGTCCTACGTATTTTGGGACTGGGGCGTGACAGTCTCATATAGATCATGGACTATGTGTCAGGTCTCGCCTCCTGTACGTATGGGCCGTGCGTTAGGAATAACTGCTGTTAGAAAATTTGCATGCTAGTAGACTTAGCAGTTATTAGAGGTCTATGGACATAGCCTATTTTAGTACGGTGGTCCCATCCTTGTCCTTGTTTGGTTGCAGGATTGGGCTAGGGTACTAAGAATAGGCTATGAACCAAATTGTGTCATGGATGTGATATGCTTAGAGCATGGGGTGGGGAGAACAACAAGTACCGCATTTGAGCTCCTTTACACTTTTTTTCTGTGCGCCCAGATTCTTCGCCGGAGATACGGGTGGTGATGACCACTATATATTATGTACTATCAGGCGGGCCACCGACGTTCAAAAAAATGACGTGCCTTTTAGGCCCCTGGATCTCCAATAGAGAACCATGCCAAATCCCAGTTTTCAGCCAGATAGCTCACTTGTGAGGAAAGTTGTTCTTAACTGTATTCACTTAGAAGGTTAGGCAACCATTGGATATTTATTTCAGTACTTTATTGGCATATGTTTTATGTATCTTGTTACGTCCCTCTGAGGACCTGGCCCCTTCCAGGTGTATCTGTTATTGAGTATTCGCAGGAGCGCAGATTCAGATGGTTACATGTGTTTCGAGGAGGTCTTCTCTTCGAGCCGTGATTGATAGTTGGTATTCTTATATTGTGTTTGTTGTTGTTTACTTATATTGTAAATTGCTCATATATTCGAGTTGGTAGTAGATTTGTTTCCACCCAACTATCATCCTTAGATACTTCTTATTGAGATCTAGATTCATAAATATTGGTTATTTATTTATATTTGATTTTTGTGGATGGGATTTAGATTATACCCTGTGACTTGTGATAGATTTATACCACTTGTGGATTGATATTCATATTACAGCGTACGTATGAGTTTGGTTTCCATATATTGGAGTTGCTATATCCATGCGGCTGGCATGCTTACGTGTCATAGTCCTACGTATTTTTGGGACTGGGGCGTGACAGTGTCACATGTGTGTGTCGTGTCTGTCACGTCTGTGTCGTGTCTGTGTCAGTTTTGGGTTAGGGTTAGTGTCACGTGTGTGTGTGTCATGCCTGTGTCAGTGTCTGTCATGTGTGTTTGTCGTGTCTGTGTTAGTGTCATGCCGTGACCTGTGAGAGAGAGAGAGAGAGAGAGAGAGAGAGGGTTTACCTAGAGGAGGAGGAGGAGGTGACGTCGGAGTAGGCCGCTGTGGAGGACGCGAGTCGCCGGAGAGGGGGAGGGGGAAGAGGGGGGCGGGTTTTAAAAATTTGGGAGATTTTGTGTCACACCCCAGTCCCAAAATACGTAGGACTAGGAGTATGTAAGACACCCAGCCGTATGTATACGAACTCCAATATATGGAAATCATATACACACGTAAGCTATATATGAATATGCAATCCATCAGTGGTAATATACTGTTATAACAAGTCACCCAAAATCTATGTCTCATCCACAGCATAAATAATCAGTAGGAATAAAAGCTGAATAATAACTGGATATCCAAAATAAGTATCAAGTTTGATAGTCGGGTGGAAATAAATCCACTACAAAACGACTATCCTGAAGGTAGCAACAAAATCTCTAAACAGTGACAATAAATCACAGATACTCTGAGGGTAGGATCTCCTCAGTCAGGTACATAGAGTCAGGTCCCGGTCCGTACTCCTGTGGTTACTCCTGCTCGTCCATATCTGGAAAGGGACCAGGTCCTCAGAGGGACGTAACAAGATACATAAAAATATGCCAATAAGTACTGAAATATAAACATCCAATGGGTCACCTAACCGTCTAAGTGAATGCAGTTTGACAATAACTTTCCATCAAGTGGGCTATCTGGCTAAAAATATGGGATTGGCGTGACCCTCTCGGAGAATCAGGAGCCTCAAAGCATGTCGTCTTTTGAACGGCAGAGGCCGCCAGTAATATATAGTGGTCATCATCACCCGTTTCTCCGGTAGAGAATCCGGGCATACAGTAAAAAGTGCAAATGAGCCCAAATGTTTTACTTATTGTTCTCCCCATCCTATGCTCTAAGCATGCCATATCCATGACATGATAAATCCTCTAAATAACTGCCAAGTCTACTATCATACAAAGTTTCTATCAGCAGTTACCCCTAACGCACGACACTTACGTACAAGAGGCCAACCTGATACGTAATCAGAGATCTACATAATTCTCACAACTCTGTGTAGCAACTGTGTCACGGCCAATGAACCTACTGAAGCTCCCTAAAACTGGGTGGTCTCATAAATATGTCCAAATTTACAAAAATAAATATCTATATAGGCAGAATTAAACATGCATGTATTAACTGGAATGTAAATAATTGTACAATGGCAAGGTATACTTGCCAAGCAAAAAGTCATGTATAGTATACGTTTTTAAGTTATAGTAAGAAGAAGTGGGTTAGGGTTTTGAGAGTTATAATTATATATAGGAATAAGGAGGCGGTGGAATTTACTTAATGGTTAAGAAACTATTGCCACTGTTGTTTTCCTTTTATTGGTTTAGGTGTGCGGTTGAGGAGATTTTTAAGGAGTGGTGGAATGAGAAACTTACACGTGTGGGAGAGCAAGGCAAAACAAAGTTGGATTTTGCTTCTGCTGCTGATATTTTCTTCTCCTAATGGTGTATGGTTTGGGTTTTACGCGTGGTGAAAGGAAAAATTTATGCAGGGTAAAATAAGCGGTGGTTTTAGTTACTGCTGTTGTTGTAGTTTACGCGGGATGATTTTGCTATTGCTGTTGATATTTACGCGCAGAGAAGTACACGCGGTGTGGTGAGCGGTTGCTGTTGTCTGTTTATGCAGGGTAGCTGCTGCTGCTATTTCTTTATTTTACGCGCGGAAGTGTGGTTAACGGGTTGCGGGTTTGATCCAATAGGAAATTCTATTTTCTATTCTTTCTTTTTCTTATTAATAATATCAATATATATATTCATATTTATATATAGATTTTTTTTTACAAAATTAAGTTGGTGTATACAGTTAAACTAGCAACTGTCCAATACATGGAATAAATTAGGAAAATTTATAGTAGCTCCATAAATCCCTTAGCTTACAATATCTTAAATATAAATTCAATAAAAATACATTCCCTCTATTCATAATTACCATAAATAACTAATTAATATGGTTTTTTCAGGAATGGGGTTTTACACTCTTCCCAACTTATAAAAATTTTGTCCTCGAAATTAAAACTAAGCCACGGTAGAAAGTTTTAAGGATGGTAGAAGATATAAATTAACAAAGTAAATTTTGACCTTGGTCTATGAATAGGTCCAGAAAATGTTTGTGCATGTCATCCTCGCGCTCCTAAGTAGATTCTCCTGGCGAACCATGCTTCCATGCTATGCGGACCAAGGAAATAGACTGGTTCCTCAATACTTTCTCTCGACGATCGAGAATTTCTATGGGTTGCTCTTGATATGATAAGCTTGGCCCAATGGTGATCTCTGAATGGTCAAGAATATGACTGCTATCTGCCATATATCGCCTGAGCTGCAACACATGGAATACATCATGTATTCCCTCAAGTGAAGGTGGTAGCGCAAGTCGATAAGCTACTTCTCCCACTCTCTCTAGCACGTCAAATGGTCCAATATATCTTGGAATCAACTTGCCACGCCCTCCGAATCGAATAGTGCCTCTGGTAGGTGATATTCTTAAGAAGACATGATCTCCCTCTTTAAACTCCAAGGGACGACGATGAAGGTCTGCCCATTGTTTCTGCCTGTCTTGCGCTGCTCGCAAGTGTCCTTGTATCTTCTTAACTGTCTCAACAGTGTTGACCACTAACTCTGGTCCCATAATCTGACGTTCTTCTACATCACTCCAACACACAGGAGACCTACACTTCCTTCCATACAATGCTTCAAACGAAGCCATCTGGATGCTTGCCTGATAGTTATTATTGTAGGAAAACTCTACAAGATGTAGGTGGTCCTCCCATGATCCTCCAAAGTCCAACATACAAGCCCTCAACATATCCTCTAATGTCTGGATAGTATGTTCTAACTGCCCATCTGTTTGTGGGTGATAAGATGTACTGAACTTTAGACGAGTTCCAAGACTTTCTTGCATGCTTCTCAAAAAATATGATGTAAAGCATGAATCTCTGTCTGACACAATGCTAACTGGTACGCCGTACAATCTTACGATCTGTCTCATATATAAGTCAGCCAAAGCTTCTATAGATTGGCCAACTCTGAAAGGTAAGAAATGGGCTGACTTGGTGAGTCGGTCCACTATTACCCATACCGTATCTCTTCCACTGGGACTTTTGGGAAAACCTATAACGAAGTCCATAGTGATGTGTTTCCACTTCCACTCTGGAATCGGGAGTGATTGCAATAATCCTGCTGTTCTCTGATGCTCCGTCTTTACTTGCTGACATATTAAATATTTAGCTACAAAATGAGCTATCTCTCTTTTTATTCCATGTCACCAAAAGTGCTATCGTAAATTACGATACATTTTAGTGCCCCAAGGATGAATAGAATATATCGAACTATAGGCTTCTGTCATCAGCTCCTGTCGAATTTTTCTATTTGGAGCATAAAGACGATCACCATATCGTAATGTCCCATCATCATGGATGCGCAGTCCTGTCTGCTCCCCGGCCTCTGTTCTTTCCTTTAATCTTCTAAATCTGGCATCTGTAGGCAATGCTGTCTTGATTCTCTCTACTAGTGATGATTGTACTTGTAAGTTGGCTAATGTCCCGTCTGCTCCGGAAAATATTACTTCAATGCCAAGACTTTGAGATTCTTTCAATAATTCTTTCTGTGTTGTTAAGAAGTAAATGGTTGGCTTCTGGCTTAATGCATCTGCTACAACGTTAGCCTTGTCTGGGTGATAATGTAGCTCTATCTCAAAATCTTTCATCAACTCGAGCCATCGACGTTGTCTCATATTTAACTCTTTTTGTGTGAACACATACTTGAGACTTTTGTGGTCCGCATAGATTTCCACTCGTTCCCCATATAAGTAATGTCTCCATAGCTTTAGAGCAAATATAACGGCTACAAGTTCCTAGTCATGAGTTGGATAATTCTTCTCATGTACTCGTAATTGCCTAGATGCATATGCAATCACCTTGTCATGCTGTATTAATATGCATCCCAAACCTTTTTCTGATGCGTCACTGTAGATCACATAGCCTCATGATCCTGATAGAATAGTTAGTATTGGTGCTGTAGTCAGTCGCTTCTTCAATTCCTCGAAAGCGGCTTGACACTCGTCGGTCCATATGAACTTTTGATCTTTGCAAGTCAACCGAGTCATAGGTGTTGCTATTCTTGAGAAGTTCTCCACGAACCGTCGGTAATATCCCGCAAGTCCAAGAAAACTTTTCACCTCTGCTGCTGATTTAGGAATAGGTCATGTCTCAACTGCCGAGATCTTTTTTGGATCAATAGAAATACCATCTCCTGTAATGACATGTCCAAGAAATAAAACTTTGTCCAAGAAGAACTCACATTTATTAAGCTTTGCATATAGCTGCTCTCTCCTCAAGATCTCTAGAACAATTCGTAAGTGCTTCTCGTGTTCCTCGTGGCTCTTTGAATAGACAAGTATATCATCTATGAAGACAACTACGAACTGGTCTAAATATTGATGGAAGACTCGATTCATTAAGTCCATAAAGATAGCTGGAGCATTGGTCAATCCAAATGGCATGACCAAAAACTTGTAGTGCCTATATCTTATCCGGAATGCAGTCTTCTGAATGTTCTCCTTCCGTACCTTCACCTGGTGATATTTCGATCTCAAATCTATCTTTGAGAACATCTTGGCTCTATTAAGCTGGTCAAATAGGTCATCAATGCGTGGCAGTGGATATTTATTCTTTACTGTCACTGCATTCAAGGCTCTATAGTCAATGCACATACGTACTGATCCATCCTTCTTTGGTACGAACAACACTGGTGCTCCCCAGGGTAATGCACTTGGTCGGATGAAACCTCTCTCTTCTAGTTCTTTCAATTGTATCTTCAGTTCATCTATCTTCTTCTTCGCCAGTCTATAAATATGTGATGCTATAGGTGCCGCTCCGGGTGTTAATTCAATCAAAAATTCTATGTCTCTATCTGGGGGTAGTCCTGGTAATTCTTCTGGAAAGACGTTTGGAAATTCTGAAACAATAGGATGATAGACAACATCGTCCATTACGAGCTGTATACCATCAAGGATTTTGGTGGATCCTCGTGCAAACTTAAGTTCAAGCTGGCCTGGTACCTTGAAAAGAATGCTTCCTCCAAAGCAATCGAAGAAAGCGTGGTACTTGCTTAGCCAGTCTATTCCGAACACAATATCAAAAGTTGGCATGGAAAGGATTAAGAGTCGGACATTCATCTCTCTGCCACGTATCACTATAGGACACGTTCTACAAATTCTACTAACAGGTACAACTCCTCCCCCGGTAAGAATTCTAATACAACTAGATAAAGGTGTAGAGGTAATGTTGTGTTTGGCAATAAAACTAGATGATATGAATGAGTGGGTTGCTCTAGTATCAAACAATGTCGTAGCAGAAAAAGTAAAAGGAAGAGTGATACCTGCTATAACATCAATCTCCTGATTTATATCATCCACTTTTATTGCAAAAGCTTGTCCGTTCCTCTGTGGCTGTCCATGACTAGCTCTCAGGTACTGATCCTCCTGGGTAGGTAGTGGTGGTCCTCGCTAGAATTCCCCTTCTGCTGGAGGTTGAGGTACTCCTGGTCTCATCATCTGCTGAGATGGCTTTGGTGCTGAAAGTGCTAGCCTCTGTGCTGTTGGTGGAAGTGTCGATGCTTGTTGCATAGGACAGTCCTTCAATATATGCTGTCCGGAACCACATCTCATACACTGTCCCAAGCGGACTTGACAGTCCCTTGAGATGTCCCCGCGTCTCCCATAATAATTACATTGAGGCTTCTCTGGAATCTGGTATGGTCCTGCTCTGTGTTGGTACTGCTGTTGCGGAGCTAAAGGACGTCTAATAGGTCCTCCTTGCGGTGTCCTTGCCGGTCCCTGTTGCGTTCTTAGCTGACTTTCTTTTCCCTTGCTGATGGTTTCTTGCAATCTGGCTTCTGTCAGTAACTCGACATAAGAGATTCGGGACTGGAGCTAGTGTAGTATTGGAGATCCTGAGTCAGTCCGTGATGAAACCTCTTAGCTTTGGCCAAGTCATCTGGTATCAAGGCAGTACCATATTTACTGAGGCGACTAAACTCAGCATCATACTCATCCACTGTTCGATTCCTCTGCTCCAGGTGGAGAAACTAGTCGTATAATGCATCTTTGACGGTGTCCGAGAAGTACTTCCTTTCAAAGCACTCAAAGAACTGCTCCCAAGTCTGGTATGTACCCAGCTGGCGCTCCATGGATTCCCACCAGTGATGAATATTATCATCTAAAAGCATCCTCACACCTGTCATCCACAGCTCTATAGGTAGCTGCGATGCTTCTAATAACTTTCGAGTGTGAGTGATCCAGTTGGTAGTTTCTTCTGGGTTCTCTATGCCTTTGTACGACCTTGGACCCATCTGTACAAAGTCTTTTACCGAACCAACTCTAGCTCGAGGTTCTAGAGCTAGTGCTTGAGCTGGTGTAGTAGTCTTTGCTGCCATCCTTTCAAGTGCTGCCAAAAATTCTTGTCTCTACTCGGCTGCTTGTTGTCTCTGTTCTAGTATCATCATCTGGAAAAATTGGAATAGTTGTGCCTGACCATCCTGCGGTGTTGATGAGGCTGTGAGGTTCCCATTTGGTAGAACAGGAAAGTCAGATGGAATTGGATTGTGAATCTGTCCATCTGGTCCTGAAAGTCTAGGATTCGCTGAGGTCCCTTCTTGAGTCTGACCCTTGACTCAAGGAGTGGTGTCACCATCTGTGAAAGTACATCTCTTCTGCATATTCATTTCTCTGCAGGTGATGTACACCACATCTAGAAGAAGTACAGGAATCAAACAGAGATGTAAAATTGTTGACGTAAAACATGGTGTCAGAAATATCCGCGTAAAGCAGAGAAGCGTAAGGTAAGGTTTTAGAGTTGTCTGCGTAAAACAGAGACTCAAAGAAGTCAGCAAAATAGAGCTTCAAAAACTGTTCGCGTAAAATAGGGCTTCAGAACTGTCTGGGAAAAAGTCTGCGTAAAAGTTTCTGTGCGTAAAGTCTATGCGTATAAAATTGGCTGCGTAAAAGATATGCTGCGAAAAGGCTGCCTATAAAGTCTTGCTATACTTTCTGCGTAAAGATTTGCACGAAAGGTGTGTGCGTAAAATCTGATGCATAAACTCTGCGCGTAAAAATCTAACATACATTGTAGCGTAAAGTTGTTCAAGAAACTTTTTGTTTTTCCTCGGACAAATTTGTTAGTCAAATCAGTGATCCTGACATCTGACAAAAGTACTGCACGATAATCGAGAGGACGGCTGTGATGATGACTTGCACAGAGACCCAAGTTTTGTCGTTTTAGCGATATATTTTTAATACAAAGTCGTTTATACACTTCCAATGAGGAAGAAAGGATTAAGGCTTCTGAATACGCTGCCTAGCCTATTCGGACAGAAATGAGTTACGCTCAAGATGAGACAAAATCAGACGCTAAGTCAAAAAGCTATTTCTGCACAGGGCTCGAGGCATATCTCTGTATTTAATGTACGAGATTTGGTTCTTAATTGGTCATGACTGAGAAAGCTAAAGCTAAGACTGTGATAATACACTTACTACGTTTAATCAAGCTATTTATGCTGGTTTCAGGAATCATTAGGTTTACGCTGGATATTTACCTATGTGGCTTACATGTCGTCTTATACACAGGATTTAAAAATACTATTGGAACGTGGTTAGCAGTTATTATAACTGCAGCATAAAGTAGACATAACTACAGCGTAAAATAGGTAATCTCCTGCAGCTTAGTAGTTAATCATAGCTTGGCTTACGCCAATAAGGGTAAAGGATTTTTGGCGTAAAACTTAAAGAAGAATGAGGTTTTAATCAAGTGTAGATGAGATCCTTATTCTCTATTCCTAACACAGGCTTGTTTGGTACATTTACGTAACCAAGACAATATATTCAGGACCTGTATGGCCCACCACCAAAAATATGTCACGCCCCAGTTCCAAAATACGTAGGACTAGGAATACGTAATATGCCCAGCCGTATGTATACGAACTCCAATATATAGAAATCGTATACACACGTACGCTGTATATGAATATACAATCCATCAGTGGTAATATACTGTTATAACAAGTCACCCAAAATCTATGTCTCATCCACAACACAAATAATCAGTAGGAATAAAAGCTGAATAATAACTAGATATCCAAAATAAGTATCAAGTCTGATAGTCGGGTGGAAACAAATCCACTACAAAACGACTATCCTGAAGGTAGTAACAAAATCTCTAAACAGTGACAATAAATCATAAATACTCTGAGGGTAGGATCTCCTCAGTCAGGTACGTAGAGTCAGATCCCGGTCCGTACTCCTGTGAGTACTCCTGCTCGTCCATATCTGAAAAGGAACCAGGTCCTTAGAGGGACGTAACAAGATACATAAAAACATGTCAATAAGTACTTAAATATAAACATCCAATGGGTCGCCTAACCGTCTAAGTGAATGCAGTTTGAGAACAACTTTCCACCAAGTGGGCTATCTGGCTAAAAATATGGGATTGGCGTGACCCTCTCGGAGAATCAGTAGCCTCAAAGCATATCGTCTTTTGAACGGCAGAGGCCGCCAGTAATATATAGTGGTCATCATCACCCGTTTCTCCGGTGGAGAATCCGGACGTACAGAAAAAAGTGCAAAGGAGCCCAAATATTTTACTTATTGTTCTCCCCACCCCAAGCTCTAAGCATGCCATATCCATGACATAATAAATCCTCTAAATAACTACCAGGTCTACTATCATACAAAGTTTCTATCAGCGGTTACCCCTAACGCACGACACTTACGTACATGAGGCCAACCTGATACATAATCCGAGATCTATATGATTCTCACAACTCTGTGTAGCAACTGTGTCACGACCAATGAACCTACTGATGCTTCCTAAAACTGGGTGGTCTCATAAATATGTCCAAATTTATAAAAATAAACATCTATATAGGCAAAATTAAACATGAATGTATCAATGGGAATGTAAATAATTGTACAGTGGCAAGGTATACTTGCCAAGCAAAAAGTCCTGTATAGTGTACGTTTTAAAGTTGTAGTAAGAAGAAGTGGGTTAGGATTTTAAGAGTTGTAATTATATATAGGAATAAGGAGGCAGTAGAATTTACTTAATGGTTAAGAAACTATTGCCACTGTTGTTTTGCTTTTATTGGTTTAGGTGTGAGGTTGAGGAGATTTTTAAGGAGTGGTGGAATGAGAAACTTACATGTGTGGGAGAGCAAGGCAAAGCAAAGTTGGATTTTGCTTCTGCTGCTGATATTTTCTTTTCCTAATGGTGTATGGTTTGGGTTTTATGCGTGGTGAAAGGAAAAGTTTATGCAGGGTAAAATAAGCGGTGGTTTTAGTCACGACCCGCACCCGTATATTCGGGCACGAGTACGTGGGTACGTCCAGCCTACATCGCAGTGTCGGCGGTAGTACGCTGTCTAGGTCATATCCACAGTTAAATAAAATCTAGCTCATTCACAATAATTAAATAGGCAAGGATAATGACAGAAAATAGGAAAGCTAAGATTTCATAAATAAAATGTGACAAACAGATCCATAGTTTATTACAGAACCAGAAATAAATCGGGGACAAACCCGATTACTAGGATAAAATAAAAACACTAACTAACTGGCTACTACTACTCAAAAGTAGCCTCCTGGGTGGGAACCGACTCCTTAAGTGTATCACCTGCTACCTCATAGGGACCATAATAGGTGGAGGCATAGTCCTGACCATCGCCTAATATGTCAACGGATCCAGTCAGGAAAGGAGCAAAGTACCAAATGCACAACAAGATTAAACTAAATATTTATGACAAGTAGGAAAAAAACTGACTAAACAATCACGATAAGAATATGCACAATAAGTAGTGAAATTAACTAAGAATTAAGCACTAAAAATCAGGAATATAAGTAAAACAGGATTAATTGCTATAAACCAGGGACATGAGCAAAACAGGAATATAATGAGACAGGAAAATGTAACTATAACAAGACAAGAAACTATGTGTGTGTAATTGTGTATTTAGAATACATAGTTGGCATGTAGGGGCTTATAAGGCTAATCAGGCTGTCATAGACGGCTATTAGACAGGAATAATCGAGATCCGGCTGATGGTACAGTCGTGTACCAACAGCTATTAGTCACGACAGGGGGAAGGGTAAACTACATGCCTCCTAGTATTCTCCCTTCCGACACGAAAAGCAAGACATAAAATCCAGTATTCTAACACTACGTGTAAACATCCAATGGTGCTAGTAGAGCAAGGAACTAATTATCACAATATAAAGAATAAACTTGAAGTGCAGGTACTTGCTTGATATTTTGGATCCAACTACGGTTCTGTTCTCGGGAAAAATTTCAGAAATATGTCCAGATGCTAAAATAAACATTACCATCATGCTCATAAGATATCAAATAGCTAGAAACGCTTGTCCTTGAGTCCAATTTGGAGACAAGGGCAAAAACGGCAATTTTGGGTCAAAATGGGGTCCGCATGTGGGCCCGCTTTGCACCGAAAAATGTGTCTGGGTCAAAGGTCTCCGAATTCACCAAACTTAGTGTCAACAGGTCAGGAACGATGATACGAACCCAACGGAACTTCCAGAATTGGATTCCGATGAGCCGTTCACAAAATCGCCCGTTGAGCGGGGCCTGTGGGGCCCACGACACGCGATTTCGTCAACGTTCTCAGAATCGAACCAAACTTGGGTCATAGGACCAGCGTATCGCTACGAGTCCGATGGCGCAAGTTTTATTTCGATCCGACGTGTACACAGAAAGTTAGGACTTGATTCAGAAAAGGCAGATACGGGGCGGTGTCCGCGGATACACGTTGATCCCGGTGTGCACGCACACCCGAATCAACTTCTGCGAAATCCCACACGTCCGTATCGACGGCGCGCACGTATCTGTAAAGACCGCACACGACCAAGTCGTCCCGTTTGGCGGGGCGTACCCAGTTCCGGGGTGAATCGGGTCGTTATTTTTCCTTTTTTGGATCGCGGTGTGCGATCACCACAGGACGCGATGCCCTGAGCAGTTTATCCGGGCACCGAGAGGGTCATACAGGCTTCGCAACGCAATTTACGGAATTAAAAATGGGGCAGCGAGAAAAAAATTACATGTACCTGAACAGGGTTCGAAAAATTAGGATTTCTCGTATCCGTGTCGTGTCCGACACGAGTCGACACGGGGAAGAATTAGGGCTAGGGTTAGGGTCTGCTGCGGCGGGGGGCGGCCGGAGGTGCGCCGGAGAGGGGCTGGGGCCGCTCGTCGGGCTGCTGTCGGGGTCGAGGGCGGCGTCGGAGCGGAGGGACGGCCGGAGGCGGGCTGCTCGTGGGAAGGGAGAGGAGAGGGAGGCGCTGGGTAGTCGGGGACGGCCGCTGGCGGAGTGGGGCTGGCACGGCGAGTCTGGGAGAGGATCGACGGCGAGGAGGGGAACGGCGACGGCGGCGCTAGGGTTCAGGCGTGGAGGGATGGCCGGAGTCGAGGGGGTCTGGGGTATTTATAGGGCGGAGAGGGGGGTCTGGGCGGCCGGAGATGGCAGAGGGAGAGGGGAACGTGGCGTCGAGGCCGGGCGGAGCAGAAGAGGGGGTCGTGGGGGTGCTGGCCGACGGAGGCGGCGGAAAACGCGGGCGCCGGAGCGGTGGACGGGGTCGTGGGGAGGGGACGGGTAAGTCGGGTTGGGGGGCGACGGGTCGGGTTCGGGTGGACCCAACCCGACCCGTTAAGACGGGCTGGGCTGGGCCAAAGGGCTGGGCTCGGGTATTTGGGCTGGGCCGGATAAAATTAAATAAATGAATAAATAAATAAATAAATAAATAAATAAATAAATAATTAATTAGTTAATAGTTTTTAGTTATTTTAAAATAGGTCCCGGGCCCAAATAAATTCCAAAAAAATTACCCTAAGTCCAATTTTACATTTTACATCCAAAAATATTATTTCTATAATATTTTAATATTATTTATTAACAATTAAAAATCATGTAATAATTAAAACTCTGATTTTAATTACTAAAATTTCCCAGAAAATTCTAGAAAATTGTGAAAAATCCAAGTTTAATATTTTTTGATAATTCAGGGGGTTTACAATCTACCAAACTTATAAAAATTTCATCCTCGAAATTTAAAATATGGTAGGGTTCTCTCTACCCAATCTCACTTGATTACAGTCTAAAGGATTCCTCTCAAGTGAACATTACGGTCTCTACCCAACTTAGAATTTATCCATCTATCCTCTAAGGCTATACAACTAGTAAAGCTATGTTCCAACTTATTTAATCATGGTATTGAATCCTTAAGTCTTTAACACCAAACACATCACCTATGATATTTCCCTAATCATAAAGGGTCATCATCGATGCGACCGGTCTGTGGGGTATATCTAGTACTGTCTATATCTCAAACTTATACCAAGCATGAGATTTCATTTTTCCGAAATAAGGGAAGACGAAGATCAATAATAAAGAGTTCAAGGGCGAGGTGATAGAACAGAAGTATCGGGATCAAGGCGTTTAAAGAATTCAAATGGGAATTGTCAAGCAGTTGTGGACTGAATTTCTATTCTGGTAATCATTTGTTCGCATGCTCGTATTAGTACAGTTATGTAACTGATACGATATGCTCGGACATATCTAGAGGGCAAGTATATTTGTCTACTAATCACTACATATCTCAATCCACGTAAAGTATTATTTCGAAGGGCGAATCAAGCGCACTATGGTTGATCAGACCGTAATACACTGATTCTGAAATATATTATTGTGGGCCTCCCCAATAATACACTTGTCATGAACAAGCTCGATAAAGAGTAAGCTTGCAAAACTAGGCTATAAAATAGCAACATAAGTCAAGTACAGCAAAATTAAGTGCAGTAGATGATGATGAAAGGAGATACAATTTATTTAAGTTCACAAAACAATGCACAATAAGCACAATAACAAAAGAATCTACAATCTCTACAGTTATCAAATATAAAGCATACCAGGTTATTAGCAAGTTCAAAATTACTAGGTTGGGGCTGAGGTCACGGACCAATAGGCACGAGCTAAACAATACTAGAAACGGTTTCTACAAATCACTTACGCGTATTAGCTGCTCCAAGAGTCTGCGCGTTCTCCACGGTCATTGCGTAAGTTTGTCCGTGTCCTTGAGGTGGTGCCCTCTGCTGCGCTGCTGGGGGCCTGGCCTGAACTGGAACTTTTTGTTCAGCTGTGCGTCCTTGAGCAGCATGACAGTCCCTCATCTGATATGCTGCTGATCCACAATATAGATAGGCACCCAGCCTCTTTCTACAAACTTGCCAAGTGTGACCCGGTTTATGACAAAAGTTACAAGTGAAAGCTTGTTGGTTCTGTCCTTGAGTTTGGTGTTGGGGTGCTGTGGCTTGAGGGAGAGGACGCTGGGTTTGTTGCGGGGCCCTCTGCTGTGGTTGTTGTTAAAAATGGCGTTTGTGGGGTCCCATACTTCCAGTATCTCTCTCCCGCTTTAGTCTATGTCCCATATCTCTCTCAACCCCTTATGCCACGCTCAAGATTTCTTCGTATGTACGAGCTCGGCTAGTGGTGACAGCAAGGCAAATATCAGGAGACAACCCCTTCTTGAATCTACGGGCTCTATCCTCAGGGGTACGAACTATATATTCTGCAAAGTGGCTTAGTCTGCTAAATTCAGCAGTGTACTCATCAACAGAAAGGTTACCTTGTTCTAGCCTCTCGAATTGACTTTTGAGAGCTTCCCGAGCCACTTCGGGATAGAATCTCTCCTTGAACAGCCTCTTGAAATCCTCAAGTGAGATCAGGAGCAGATAATTGAGGTTCATCTCTAAACCAAGTCCGAGCTATGTCAAATAGTTGCAGGCTTGCAGATTCCACCTTAAGATCATCAGGGACCCGAGCAGTCTTCAGGAGTCGCTCCACATTCTCTATCCATTCATCGGCATAGAGAATACCTTCAGTCCCATAGAATTCCAGGAGTTTAAGGTTCTTGAAGTCCTTGGCACTTCCTGGCCTCTTGTGTGGTGCCTCCTGGGAGCGAAGAGCATCTGAAAGGCTAGTTCTTAGCAGGGCAGTCTGTTCCTTCTGGGATTCTATAAGTCCCTGGAACACTCCGAGTAGCTGTGCCCCATCCACAGTAACTGTCGGAGTAGTTGGAGGCGGAGGGAGCGCAAGAGTTTCAGGCACAGTCTGCTCAGCTGGTTTGGATGTACCTCCTACGGTATTCCTTGTCTGAACCATTCTGAAAGATTAAGGGATAGGAAGATTAGAATAGATTACTTGAAAATCAAGGGCGATAGGAAAATTTTACTAGGAATGATATCAAGATTTTGAAGTAAAAGATCCTATTCTGTGAATGAGCTTTTCCTAAAATCCTCAATCTTATTTCATACCCTGTCCTAGGATATTACACTATTTAAGGATTCTAGACCTGCATGGGCCACCATAAAAATGTGTCATGACCCGCACCCGTATATTCGGGCACGAGTACGTGGGTACGTCCAGCCTACGCCGCAGTGTCGGCGGTAGTACGCTGTCTAGGTCATATCCACAGTTAAATAAAATCTAGCTCATTCACAATAATTAAATAGGCAAGGATAATGACAGAAAATAGGAATGCTAAGATTTCATAAATAAAATGTGACAAACAGATCCATAGTTTATTACAGAACCAGAAATAAATCGGGGACAAACCCGATTACTAGGATGAAAGAAAAACACTAACTAACTGGCTACTACTCCTCAAAAGTAGCCTCCTGGGTGGGAACCGGCTCCTCAAGTGTATCACCTGCTACCTCATAGGGACCATAATAGGTGGGGGCATAGTCCTCATCATCGCCTAATATGTCAACGGATCCAGTCAGGAAAGGAGCAAAGTACCAAATGCACAACAAGATTAAACTAAATATTTATGACAAGTAGGAAAAAAACTGAATAAACAATCACGATAAGAATATGCACAATAAGTAGTGAAATTAACTAAGAATTAAGCACTAAAAATCAGGAATATAAGTAAAACAGGATTAATTGCTATAAACCAGGGACATGAGCAAAACAGGAATATAATGAGACAGGAAAATGTAACTGTAACAAGACAAAAAACTATGTGTGTATAATTGTGTATTTAGAATACATAGTTGGCATGTAGGGGCTTATAAGGTTAATCAGGCCGTCATAGACGACTATCAGATAGGAATAATCGAGATCCGGCTGATGGTACAGTCGTGTACCAACAGCTATTAGTCACGACATGGGGAAGGGTAAACTACATGCCTCCTAGTATTCTCCCTCCCGACACGAAAAGCAAGACATGAAATCCAGTATTCTAATACTACGTGTAAACATCCAATGGTGCTAGTAGAGCAAGGAACTAATTATCACAATATAAAGAATAAACTTGAAGTGCAGGTACTTGCCTGATGTTTTGGATCCAACTACGGTTATATTCTCGGGAAAAATTCTAGAAATATATCCAGATGCTCAGAATCGAACCAAACTTGGGTCACAGGACCAGCGTATCGCTATGAGTTCGATGGTGCAAGTTTCGTTTCGATCCGACGTGTACACAGAAAGTTAGGACTTGATTCAGAAAAGGCGGATACGGGACGGTGTCCGCGGATACGCGTTGATCCCGGTGTGCACGCACACCCGAATCAACTTCTGCAAAATCTCACACGTCCTATCGACGACGCACACGTATCTATGAAGACCGCGTGCGACCAAGTCGTCCAATTTGGCGGGGCGTACCTAGTTCCGGGGTGAATCGGGTCATTATTTTTTCTGTTTTTGGATCGCGGTGTGCGATCACCAAAGGACGCGATGTCCTGAGAGGTTTGTCCGGGCACCGAGAGGGTCATACAGGCTTCGCAATGCAATTTACGAAATTAAAACGGGGCAGCGAGGAGAAAATTACACGTACCTGAACAGGGTTCGAGAAATTAGGATTTCTCGTGTCCGTGTCGTGTCCGACACGAGTTGACACGGGGAAGAATTAGGGCTAGGGTTAGGGTCTGCTGCGGCGGGGGCCGGCCGGAGGCGCGCCGGAGAGGGGCTGGGGCGGCTCGTCGGGCTGCTGTCGGGGTCGAGGGCGGCGTCGGAGCGGAGGGACGGCCGGAGGCGGGCTGCTCGTGGGAAGGAAGAGGAGAGGGAGGCGCTGGGTAGTCGGGGACGGCCGCTGGCGGAGTGGGGCTGGCACGGCGAGTCTGGGCGAGGATCGACGACGAGGAGGGGAACGGCGGCAGCGGCGCTAGGGTTCAGGCGTGGAGGGATGGCCGGAGTCGAGGGGGTC
The DNA here is from genome assembly GCA_036927795.1 of Iris macrosiphon. Classification (NCBI taxonomy): domain Eukaryota; kingdom Viridiplantae; phylum Streptophyta; class Magnoliopsida; order Asparagales; family Iridaceae; genus Iris; species Iris macrosiphon. The sequence continues at coordinate 290,981,314 of JAYESA010000004.1, forward strand.
TGGGGTATTTATAGGACGGAGAGGGGGGTCTGGGCGGCCGGAGATGGCGGAGGAAGAGGGGAACGTGGCGTCGAGGCCGGGCGGAGCGGAAGAGGGGGTCGTGGGGGTGCTGGACGACGGAGGCGACGGAAAACGCGGGCGCCGGAGCGGTGGACGGGGTCGTGGGGAGGGGACGGGTCAGCCGGGTTGGGTGGCGACGGGTCGGGTTCGGGTGGACCCGACCCGACCCGTTAAGACGGGCTGGGCTGGGCCCAAAGGGCTGGGCTCGGATATTTGGGCTGGGCCGGATAAAATTAAATAAATGAATAAATAAATAAATAAATAAATAAATAAATAATTAATTAATTAGTTAATAGTTTTTAGGTATTTTAAAATAGGTCCGGTGCCCAAATAAATTCCAGAAAAATTATCTTAAGTCCAGTTTTTCATTTTACACCCAAAAATATTATTTTCATAATATTTTAATATTATTTATTAACAATTAAAAATTATTTAATAATTAAAACCCTGATTTTAATTACAGAAAATTCCCAGAAAATTCCAGAAAATTGTGAAAAATCCAAGTTTAATATATTTTGAAAATTCAAGGGGTTTACAGTTTTAGTTACTGCTGCTGCTGTAGTATACGTGGTGTGGTGAGCGGTTGCTGTTGTCTGTTTACGCGGGATAGCTGCTGCTGCTATTTTCTTATTTTACGTGCGGAAGTGTGGTTAACGGGTTGCGGATTTGATCCAATAAAAAAATTCTATTTTCTATTCTTTCTTTTTGTTATTAATAATATCAATATATATATTCATATTTATATATAGAATTTTTTTTTACAAAATTAAGTTGGTGTATACAGTTAAACTAGCAACTGTCCAACGGGTCTCCTACATGGAATAAATTAGGAAAATTTATAGTAGCTCCATAAATCCCTTAGCTGTACAATATCTTATATAGAAATTTAATAAAAATATATTCCCTCTATTCATAATTACCAAAAATAACTAATTAATATGATTTTTTCCAGGAACGGGGTTTTATATTTCGACAGAAGGGGGAAATCTGAATCGAAACCTATATTAAAATTTTAGCGACGTTTAGCGACGTCAACTTATGACATCGCTAATAAAAATAGTTTACAATATTGTAGATGTCGATAAACACGTCGCTAAATTTTTAAAATATAAACGTCGCTAAATACGTCGCTTAACATCGTTAAATTATAAAATTCGGCGATGTTTAGCGACCTTAGATAACTTATAGCGACTATTCTTTTAAAAAACTGAATTATAGTCGCTAAACATCGCTATATGTCGCCAAACAGCGACTTATAGCAACGTTAATATTTGGAGTCGCAAAAATCTTTAATATTAGCGACGTTTTACTTCGACGTCGCTAAAACGTCGCTATTTCATCATATTTGGTTGTAAAACTGCTCGAAGCGAAATGACTCTAACTCAGGCAATTTCTCGGCCTCAGAAGGCATCTCAGAATCCTGAGTATTGGTCATGGTCTGATCCTCGACGAATACCACGTCCCTGCTTCTGTAGAACTTTATTCCCACTGGATCGTAGAGTCTATAGCCAAACTCATCCCGACCGTAGCCGACAAAGATGCACAGCCTCGTCTTTGGCTTAAGTTTGGATCTCTCGTCCTTCGGTACATGCACAAAGGCCTTACAACCAAACACTCGCAGGTGATTGTATGACGGTTCTTTGTCGTAACATACTTTATCAGGCACATCACCCTGCAAAGAAGCACTAGGAGATAAATTAATAACATAAGCAACAGTATAAAGTACCTCACCCTAATAGTTATCTGGCAAGTTTTCTTCTGGCAGCAAACATCGTACCCTCTCCATTAGTGTCTTGTTCATCCGCTCCGTTACACCGTTGAGCTGCGATGTATTTGGTGGAGTCTTCTGGTGTCGTATCCCTTTCTCTTTGCAATAAGCATCAAAGGTACAGATATACTTGCCGCTATTTTTCGACCGAACACAAAGCAGCTTCTTGCCTGTCTCCCTTTCAATAGAGGCCTGAAAATCCTTAAAAGTGGACATCACCTGATCCTTGGTCTTTAAGGTATAAACCCAAAACTTCTTGGAAAAGTCATCAATAAATGTTACAAAATAAGAAGCACCACCAATAGATTTTACCTTCATAGGACCGCAGACATCCGAGTGAATCAACTCGAGCAACGCTGGCTTCCTTGAACTTGGGTGACTTTGGAAAGACATTATATTTTGCTTTCCTGCCAAACAATGCATGCACTTCTCCAACTTTGGATACATTAGCCCTGGAATCACCTTCATGTTCATCAAGTAGTTCATCCCCTTCTCGCTGATATGACTGAGCCGCCTGTGCCATAACTTAGTAGACGCATAAGTAGCTGCGTTAACCTCATGTGCCCTCTGTGACCTATCTTCCATATAGTAAAGTCTGGACCTCTTTCTTCCTCTGGCAATCTCCATCGAACTTCTGGAAATCTTTCACTGATTGTTCCCGAAGAGACTGAAGAAACCCTGGTCATCCAACCTTCCAACCGACACCAGGTTGAAACGTATATCAGGGACATGACGGACATCTTTGAGAATAAGAACTGCACCTGTCTTTGTCCTCAAATGCACATCTCTAATGGCAACCGCCGTCGACACATCTCCATTGTCCACCTTCAACACTCTACAGTCGTCTGTTGTATATGTAGCAAATAGTGCCCTATTGTTAGATACGTGCGCTGAAGCACCTGAGTCCACCAGCCAAGAGTTGTCATCGCAGGCGAGGATCATAATTACCTCATCACCTACAATGATCACGTCGTCTCCATATGTCGAGGCCGCCGCTGTAGTATTCTCATTTTGCTTTCCCTTGTCGCCCTTCTTCTCTCTCTTCCAAGCGAAACGGTTCTGCTTGACGTGGCCCTTTTTGCAACAATGGTAACACTCTGAGTCATCGTATCGACCATTGGACCTTCCTCTGCTTTTGTCTCTGCCACCGCCTAGACCCCTGATTTTACCCCTTTTGCGGCTCTCTGAAATAAGCACCTCTGAGTTGGATGTGGATGAAGTGCCCCGAGAACGTCTCCGAAACTCTTTATTCAGTACCTCGCTCTTGGCAAACTCCAGACTGACAATGCCTTCCGAAGCAGAAGCGATCATAGACACACGTACGGTCTCCCGCGAGTTTGGTAATGTACAATGCAGCCATAGTCCTTGAACCTCATCGTCGAACTTGACTCATCGAGGATAGCTGGTCAACCACGCCCTGGAACTCACTCAAGTGATCCCTAATAGACGTCCCATCTTTGTACCGCAGACCCATCATCATCCAGATCAGGAAAAAATTATTTACCCCGGTCTTCTTCGCATACAAAGATTTCAGCTTATCCCATAGTGTCCTCGCGTGCTCAATACTGGCAACGTGGTTGTACACGTTCTCGTCAACGAACTACCTGATGTACCCACACACCTGTATATGCTCAAAATTTTAGTCCTCTTCGGATTTGTCACTGGGCCTCTTGGAAGCAAATACCGGCAGATGCAGCTTCTTGACAAATAGCATATCCTTTATCTTGCTCCTCCAGTAGAGATAGTTGGTACCGTTCAGGTTTACCATGCGCACCGACTTCGCGTCCATCTCTCCTCCCTGGTTTGTCTGTCAACTCCTGACCTGACACCCTTCTAAAATTTCAGAACCTGGCTCTGATACCACTTTGTTGGGAACGAAAGTACGAAAATTGTTCCCCAAACCAGAGAGTACCTGCGAGAGAACCGAGCAAAATTCATAAACCAAAAATGCCAAACACAAATCGCAGACACACAAATTTTTGACGTGGAAAATCCTTGTAGGAAAAACTATGGGACGATCGAAGTCCAACCCTATAGAACCTCCACTAATGGAATAAAGAGAATACACCCTCTACAAACTCCTCCCGATCCAACACGGATCACCACAATACTTAGGAATAGAAAATAGATCACACCACGAAGATAGAAGACAATGAGAAATTATACAAAGTTGATATCCTCCTCTGAAACGGCCTTCAATCATTCTTTCTTCTTCTCAAAGTTCCAATGTCACTCTTACCTCATTTTCTCTCCTTGCTGTTATGCTTTTTTTCTTTTCTTTTAGAGAGAGATATATTTTAGGACCAGGAGACACCTATATATAGCCTCAAACCCACAATTAGCATTCCTATTATAGATAGGAATATCGAATCCAAATCCAAATCTATTGACATATTCCTATTATATGTAGGAATATCCAATCCAAATCCATTGAGACGTTGCTATTATATTTAGGAATATTCAATCCAAATAAATTAAGGTATTCCTATTATATGTAGAAATACTCAATCCTACTCCAGGGTATTTTTCACATAGGTTGAGAACCTCACACATTCCAACATTAAAATATAATCTAACGACATATATATATATATATATATATATATATATATATATATATATATGAATAAACGGAATATAAGCCATAGTGTTCATATTCCTATATGAGCCAAGCACATGTGGACCAATAGGAATAGAGTGTACTAGTACACATGGGTGCACATGGGATGTAGTAGTCTATTTCTATTGGTCCACATGTGCATGGCTCATGTAGAAATATGAGCACTATGACTCATATCCCGTTTTTATATATATATATATATATATATAAACGGGATATGAGCCATAGTGTTCATTTTTCTAAATGAGTCATGCACATATGGACCAATAAGAATAGAGTGTACTAGTGCACATGGTTGCACATGGATGTAGGAATCCATTCTTATTGATCCACATGTGAATGACTCATTTAGAAAAATAAACACTATGACTCATATCTCGTTTACCATATATATATATATATATATATATATATATATATGAAAGGATATTAAACCCTACGGTAAATAATTCCGGATTGCATGTCTCTACTCTAACTACTATGATAGATGATCATTGGCATGTACCGTAGGCTGGCTCGGGTCCATCCTAGATTTAGTTCGAACCTGGCCTGGCCCGAAGCTACTCGGATCTGGATCCGGACTGGATTGAAGGTTCGGTTCGACCCGATCTGTTCCGCCTTCTGTTTTTTTTTTGAGTTGATCCGGTCCGCCCATAACTGATTAAATCCGGACAATAGTGGACCCGGCCAGTTACATACCTTGAATTATAAGGCTGTCCTGAATTAGAGAGGGTTCTTTGTATTATTTTGATTTCTTGTGTCACTGCAATGGTGTGGAATATAATAGGCGCAATAAAGACGTTTCCATATTATTCGCACACTGTAGACAATGTCCCTACAATTATGGTGCTCTTATCCTATTATGGAACAAAAAAAACGAAAAAATTATTAGCGATTTTATAACCCAACAAACGAAACATTAGTATAAGAAGAGAAATTCTTTTTAAAATTGCTTTCATTTCTAAACTTTTCCGATCAAAGTGAGTTGACAGGAGAGTTGATAAATTCTTATTAAATTATTAAATGATGTCAAGTTGGCCGTGTATTTAATATAAAAGTTTTTAAAAAATAAAAATAATAGGAATAGTAATTATAATTGAGGGATTAATACAAATGACTCTATTCTAATTTAATAGGATGTTTATATCCTAGTAAAGAGAACACATAATATTAAAGAGGAATTGAATGCTTAATTCTTCTCCCCATTTTAGAAGTCGAAGTATATCCAATAATGCCAGGGTTGAAGAGAATGCAATCTCTTCTTTCACTATTTTCATTGTTTCCAATTAACATTTTGGCCACGTTTTATTCGTAAAATCAAAACTTTGAAGAAGAAATAATATTCATTTTTTTTGTGTTTGGATATCAAAGTAAAAGAACATGAAAGAAAAATAATTCAAAAAAAATAAAAAAATTAATTTTTTTCATTCATCTCAAGATTCCAAAAAAACTATCTATCACGAGCTAAATATCATGAGCTAAGGGTGTCTTATACTCTCACCATTTTAGAGTAACGTTATTGAGCTTAAGAATATTGAAAAAATAATTACCATGTAGAGACCATTAAAGAAAATTGAGTGGAGTGTCTGGGCACAAATCAAATACATATGACTGAAAGCGTATATTGAAAAATATGGCTTTGTCAAGCATGTTCTTTGAAAAAATTGAATACTAAACTATCTCCCGTAAATATACACTTTGACCATCCCTCTTTTCTACAACGAATTCAAAGGTAAATATGTGGACCAATCCAACCATCATGCAGACTATTTAATTATTATATGGTATTAGTATATGCATTGATTCGATGGTCACATATATGCATACGATTTACGAAAAATTGTGCATTTGCAAAAACTTCTGGCACAACTAATAAAACTGCAGGTTCATCATCCAGATTATTAGATAAAGTATATAAAACTTGATAATACCGAAAAATTGACATCAAAGACGTATGATGACTATTGCATGTCCCTTGGAATTAAAGTTGAACATCTAGTTTCTTGTGTTCACAACCAAAACGGTATCACAAAAATATATTTATTTAGAGTATTCAGTCGATCGTTAGGAGTTTGGTGATGTGTACGAAACTCCTTGCTTCTGCATGGGGATACGTAATATTGCATGCATTCATGTTAGTCCATCTGAGTCCTACTAACATCAAAATCCTATTTGGCGTTACATTTGGTTACTGAGCACGAACCTGAAGTTTCATATTGACACTTTTTTGGTTGAGCAACCTATGTACCAATTGTCACTACCCCATTTCTAGAGCAGGGTATTTTTTTTATTTTAATTTGGTTAATTGTGTATTTATCATAAATATTTAGATTAATATTTAATTATTGGTTGTATTATTTTTTTATTAGTTATTTTAGTGTTTTGGCTAGCCTGGACCCATGTCAGACCCTAGTGGAACCTTATCAGACCCAACCAACACCCTTGTTAGACTTATTTATTGGCTTAAAATTATTATTTATATTTTAATTAGTTAGTTAGAGTGATTAGGGATTTATTAGAGTGCATTTGGAACCCCAAACCCAAACCCCAATTAGGATGACTTGATTTGGAGGTCATTTTAGTCATTTCAACTAAACCAAACCCTAACCCTAAACCTATTTCCTACTTAGCCTGGCCGAACCAGCACCCCCCTCCCTTTCATTCATTTCCTTTCTTCTTCTTCTTCTTCTTCTTCTTCTTCCTTCTTCTTCTTCACTCTCCACTCTTT
>JAYESA010000004.1:290990989-291360989 GCA_036927795.1 Iris macrosiphon
TCGAATGAACCTGTCAGATCATGCAGTGAACCTGACTCCTGACAATGAGTACTACACAGCTATCCAGACGACGGCTGTAATGATGGTGCGGCACAGAGACCAAAACCGTCGTTTAGTGACGTTTCCCTGATACAAAGTGCTTTTACGCATACAAGGGAATACGCTGCCTAGTTTTGCACAGGCAGATGTGAGCTTTTACGCTCAGCAGAAGACAAAACGAACTGTCACGTCAAAAGTTGCTATTCGTACAGAGCTCGAGGTATGTCTCTGCATTTAATGCTCAGAATGGTGGCAGATCTCTGCATTAAATGCACGAGATTTAGTTATATTTTCAAAGACTAGGCGAGCCATAATTACGGCTAATACGTCCACATCATCTCCTTGAAATACGCCTTCGGGCTATTTTCAGCTATAGGAGCACGTTGTACGCTATCTCCTTGAAATACGCCTTCGGGCTATTTTCAGCTATAAGGAGCACGCTGTACGCTATCTCCTAGAAATACGTCAACTCAGGCTATATTTGCATTTGTGCGTGATAAGGCTATTTTGTCCAGACTACGCTCAAGGCCTCAGTCAAAGAAGGAGGATTAGTTATCTTTTACGCTAGCTACCTATCCACGCAGCATCAGGTTTCTACTCCTATTTGGCTTCTACGCCAACCCGATAACTATTTGGCTTCTACGCCATGGTGACAGTCATTGGCTTCTATGCCAACCTTTTTTACGCAAGGGGCAGTTACCTACGTGGCTCGCATGCCGTGATCTTCTCAGCAGTTATACGTATTATCTTATGATGGGACACGCGTCACACGCTTATTCAGAAGATCATCTATACGTGGGTGGCAGTTATTATAACCGTCGCGTAAAAAGTGCCACACTCTCCACTGTCCGGCTTTTACGCCAACTGGACGGTTATTGTCACTAAAACTCTATAAATAGAGACCTCTATTGACAGAGGTCCAGGGTCGAAAGGTCGCAAACTCCAGAGTTGAAGAATCCAGGTCAAAAGGTTAAAAATTCTAGAGTTGAAGAAATCGAAGAACAGAGAGAGAAAAGCTCAGACAGAGAGTAGCGATCGACGATTTTGGCATCGAGTATCCACTCCCTCTTGCAATCTTTGAAGCATCTCCTTCTTCTACAGTACTTCTTCATCATCGTGTGGTCCAAGGGACAAAGTGATCGACTGCAGATCAGACTCCTATAGCAATATTTACCCAGATTAAAATTTGTACTTAACATCCTCATATAGGATTAATAGTACTTCTTGTTTGTAAACCTAAGAAAGGGTTTTGTATAAACCTAGCTTTATTTTTTCCGTTTATTATCAAACACAAGATGGCGACTCTGCTGGGGACATCTTTCTCATCTGACGAGAAAGCAATTGCTCAATACGATGCAGTATCAGTAGGATCAATGAAGAAGACCTTGGTCGTCCAGTTCGACCAATCTGCCTACGAAGACATGCTTCGAGCAGGGGGTAGCTCTCACTCTCTTTCTGTCCAAGACAACAGGAAACTACGTAAGGTGTGGATGCCCCGGACATCCCCTACCGTTCCTACCGACTCTCTGATTTCTCCGACCAGCCAGGTTGTAGCTATGCAACCTTCTCGCTCCGCGCGTAAAACTCTGTCTCCCGTCTATGACGTGGCAGACAAAACTTCGGACAATGCCTCAGTGCTAGTCCAGAAGTATACTTCGCGCTCCGTACGTAAAACTCTGTTTCCCGTCTGTGACGTGGCAGACATAACTTCTGACAATGCCTCAGTGCTAGTCCAGAAGTCTATTCCGCGCTCTGCGCGTAAAATTCAGTCTCTCGTTTGTGACGTGGCAGACAAGGTTTCTGATAATGCCTCAGCGCCAAATCAGAAATCCCAAACACGCTCTACGTGTAAAAATGTATCTGCCATCCACGAAAAAGCAGATAGTCCCTATAATTTACGTAAGGAAAAACAAGTGGCGGACTACTCAACTTCTCGGCCTTTACGCCAGCAAGAGAAAAATCTATCCGCTCTCCAGATTACGTGAGAAGCTGATAGCCGATTGAAGGCCTCCTCAGTTTTATGCCAACTTGAGCAAAGTTTTAATTTATGCCAGGTTAAACCCCTCGGCGTAAAGAAGGCGGATAGATATGCTCCTCAGGGATCATGTGCTGCTCATATGGCTGAACTGCTGTATTCCTACGGCAGGGAAAGAGTTGGGGTGCCAATATCCATATTCCAACTGATGTAAACAGGAGAAACAAGCCTTCCTCCTCTTCTTCTGTTAATATTCCTGACTTGCGTGAATTTCTGATTCAGAAACGCAAAGACAGGAGTCATAACCAGGATTCAGTTTCCCTAACTGTCAAACGTGGGGAGATCATGTGGGAAGATGCGTCAATATCTAATGTTGTCATGACATGTGGGCCACATGAAGATTCTATCTTTATTGTTCCCCCAACTCGCGATGACCAACATCCAATAGTCTTCGATCGCATACGGAACAGACCGATTGTACAAGAAGAATCTCGCGAATCTGATGCTAGGAAAATACAAATTCACAGATATAGCCCACAAGCTTTGAAGATTATACAAAGTATGGATTATGATTTGAAGTCGAAGCAAGGCCTCAACTATGGAAAAGGTAGACGAATACCGTTGTATAGTAATCCTTACTGTCAACAAACTCGTTTTGGATTGGGGTACACTGCATCTCTTACAAATTCCAAACCTTCAGATTCTGATCCTGTACAATCAGAGGCAGGTCCTTCTGAAAGGGAATTTCTCCTTCAATGAAGATGACATCATTAAAATCTTCAATATGTTGATGAAGGAACACAAACTTCGGCTACCCAACATTAGATACCCTGAGAGGGTTGGCAAAGTTGATCACCCTGATTATTGCCTCTTTCATCGAAACATTCATCACCCTACAAGGGCCTGCTATGTACTAAAAAGGAAAATCCAGGAGTTGATCGATGCCAAGGTCATCACTCTGCATATGTAAACGAGGGGAGGATCACTGCAAATTGACTTCACTTTTTATGTGACAATTTGCTCCCTCAAGAAAATATCGGCTGATGAATCCCTAAAGTTTCCCCAGTGGATTCTTCAGGTCTATCCCCACTCAAGAAAATCACTCCACAGTGAATTTTTCAGACAAGAGTTCATATTCATATTACCTCTGAACTATTATCCAAATATTTCGTTATCTCCCCAGCTGGATTTGTCATATTCATATTACCTCTGAACAAACCATCTTGGTCTGACTATCGATTATCATGTCTATATTACCTCTGATATCGGTTGTCATCTCAACTTAACACCTGTACTTAACTCTAAGTACGCCAGTGGTGTTAGGTCCACAAAAAATTGCCATGTCCATATTACCTCTGAGCAGATATGTACCTCCATTCCCAATGGAGTCACAATCTAAAAGTTTGTCATATTCATATTACCTCTGAATAAACTTTTCGAGTTTTCGGCTATCGATTATCACGTCCATATTATCTCTGATATCGGTTGTCATCTCACCTTAACGCCCGTACTTAACTCTAAGTACACCAGTGGTGTTGAGTCCATAAAAACTGCCATGTCCATATTACCTCTGGCAGGGCTTGTCCTAAACTTATTACCTACACTCTCGTGCGCAAAAAGTAATAAGTCCACAAAAATTCCCCTGTGGAATGCCCGCAATGGAAAAATGAAATATTCATGTCTATATCACCTTACAGAGTCATATTTTATCACATCTATATTACCTCTGTCAGGATTTGTCTCAAACCTATTACTTGCACTAACATGCGCAAAAAAATAATAGGTCCACTAAAAATTCCATAGTGGGATGTTCTTACCAAATACGGTATCGTACTACATCCATATTACCTCTAGTACAATATCCGTAATTCGTATAAACAATTATAAAGAAATGAGAGGGTCCTTATATGATTGCAAATGGCGCTTACAGATTAGCCAAGCCTAATAGAAATTTGGCAATGGCTACTATCAACTGCAAAATCCCGAAGAAGTACTATACTTGATCCCCTTCGTTAAATGGAGTATGACGAAGATCTTATTCTGACGATATCATGCACAAAGGTTAGCTGGATCATATTCTATCAGGTTCATGTGACCTCCGAATAGATATCCTTAACTAATTTGTAAGCCTGTCATATTAATGATACCTCTGATAGTGTTTAGTATACAAATTTAGTTGGATTATATTCTTTCAGGTTCATGTTAACTCTGAATAGATTTACATTCAGCAAAATCTTAACGAAAGAATGTCATGTTAATGATACCTCTGATATCACTTTCACCCTAGCCTATCACATTCTAAAATGATGGGCCCATAAAGTCAGAAAATGTGTCTTTATTATCTCCAAAAAATTATAGGAGAAACAAGAAAGTACATTATTGGGAAAGAGTAGTCAAATCACGCATCTGTTGCGCCAGAGTAGCCATTCTCTCATCCCTGGAGTTCAAGACGTCGGCGCGAGCCTGCTCCAACCTTGCCGTCTCGTTGTTCAAAGCAGATAGCTCAGACTGAGCATGTACAAAACCTGAGTGGATGACACCCACATGTGTCAGGTTCTGCTGAGCAATCTCCATTCGATCCTTCAGCACATTTTGAGCTGCCGACAAAGAGAGAGCCTTCTCCTCTGCTTGAGCAAGCTCATCTTTCAATTTGCGGACCCTCGCTGTCTCTTCCTTATATTCGGCTTTGCACTGAGTCAGCTGGGGAATAACATCAATTCAGCACGCTCATGATCCATCTTCTACTGCTGTTCCTGGACGAATTTGTTCAGAGATTCCATCTGCCCAGTAAGCTCTGCAGTCAGGGAGTCATACCTAGCTTGAACGAGACCGTTAATGCTGCCTCGAGATAGCTGCAAATAGTCGTTAATGGGTTGTTCCAAATCATTAACTATTTATTCCAGTGTATCAGTTCTCCCAACTTCGTTGAAGTTTTTGATCGGCACTATCGCAAACTGGGAGGACCTCCTCAGAGCCTCAAAGCTCAGATTCTTCACCAGCACCATTGATATCAGCGTTTTCAAGGTGGTATAGAAAATACTAGTATACTGCTCAGTCAGCATGGCTAGATCGCTGGGAGTGGCTACAATATCGGTGAATCCTCCTCCAGGAATGACTGCAAACGATATTGCTACAGTCGTCGCCTCAACAGATGGAGCGGCAAAAGAAGATGCGCTAACAACGGACGAAGTGGCCGGCGTACTCAAAGGAGGCATTGTCGTAATGACAGGTTCATCCTCCTCTCGAGATATTGGAACCATTTCGGGCGAGCAGGCACCCGAAAATATTTTCTCTTCAAAGACAGGCACCTCCGTACCATAGACAGGAGCGAAAACAAAGCCAAAAGGCGCGTCAACACTGTCCTCCCCGTAGATGTCTTTCCCTGAAAAGAAGACAAGAGAAAGTTAATATCAACATGATGTTAATTTTTCTAAAAAAAAGAGAGGCATAAAGACGACATTTACCCATGGCCGACGGTATATATGTCGCGTCTGCAGCCAGTATAGCTAAATCATTTCTTAATGATGCTAAGCGAGCTGTCATACCTGGAGAAGGGGGTGTGCCAACTGATTTCGACAGGTATTCTTCCAGGTCTTCACCGAGATCCACTCGAGGCTCATTGGGTGGAATCTCGCTAGGTATACTTACAGATGCGGCAGGGGTCTCTACCGTTGCTGATCTGGATAAAGATATCCTTATTTGGCTCGGCCTCGAAGGCGATCTCGTACCACTACCTGAAGCGGTAGCAGCGACAGCAGCCTCGAGAAAAGATTCTTCGGCACTGCCAGCCGGAACTGTGGAGGTTCCCTCTCTAAAAGACAAGGAACCTCTAATCAAAGGATCGTCCCCAACAGGGAAAACAACAGGCTCACTCCTAGGAGCCTCATGACTGGAAGTCCTGTCAGGACCACCAACAGTCTTCTTTTTCTTGCGAGGGGAGGTATCCTTCAGAACAAGAGCCCTTCGCATACCAGAGATAACCAGAGGCCCTGCAGGCAGAGGTATTTCATCTCTCGGCACTGCCAACAAAGGCTCATCTGGATTGACAAAGTCTTCTTCTTAGTCAGAGGAAACTGATGGGACTTCGTCTCTTCCCGCTGACTTAGAAGAAGGCATCCTAAAACTTCCACGCATATCAAAATCATGATGGAAGGTATTGGTTGCCACATAAAACTGGATATACGAATGGAGGATGCGCAACTCCATGGAGAGTGAAGTCGCAGGCACAGTAAAAGCTGCTTTAATGCAACCCATTATGAAGTATCACCATCCTCTCACTCCATCAATGAGTCCACCCCTGGCTTGAAGCTGGTAACGGCATTGCCCACTAGTAATTGGTCATACCCAAACTGCCGGGCAAACCGACTAGGCAGGTAGGGCTCCAAGAAGCATTGGTCTTCGCTTCTGTACAACAAATGGGAAGGTCTAATACAGACCAACCAATTAAAAGCTTCAGGAGAAAGAATGGTCTGCCCTTCACCAGAGTCCTGAAGTCTGCTCCCCTGTTGATTGAGATGTACAGAGGGGACGGTGCAGAAGAGCTTCCAGCTGTGAGCAAAATTTAGTGCCCGCCGACAGTCTAAAACTGTGGTCACGTTCTAGGTAAAATTCTTGTAATTCAACAAGAAATTACTCTCCGAACTACTGCCAGGGCCGGGAGACATCACCCTGGAGTAATTAACCATCCCATCAAATACAGGAACGGTAATTCTACCCTGGGAAAGCTGTCACGCCGTGTTTTATCGGCAAGCAGCCCATCAGTAATGGCCCTCAGGCCAGCTTGTATGTGGTATACCATGGCAGGGAGCAAGCCCAGTCTTGCCCCGAACACCAGACGCACTGCAGGCCATAAGGTATTACGGTGAATGCGATCCGCAGATGCAATGCCGGGTACTACCAGTAGGCGCAGCCATATAAAGAAGAAGACAGCCAGTTGAGCTTCCTTGGATAGAGGCCTACGACAATGCCTCAAATAACTGTAGGCTTTAGTGCCCGCAGGATATTTCCATATTCCTTCGTCGAGAATTTGATCTGAAGCCCCAGAGTCTTCCATAAGATCATCGACTACCTGAGCACTAAGCACGCTCAGAAAGCTCAAAGGCCTATCCCTGCTATCTACGACTTTGTCTGGCTTAGCAGTCCTGGCATGATGGAAGAAGAGGTAGGATGTCCATTTGTTGGTATGAGCCAAATCAGAGGACTCATTATAGAAGACGGTGCACGCTAAATAGTGACACATCAGCTCCTGGTACACTGCCACTACCCGAGGGTTTGTATCTCCCAGCTCCCAGTTTATGGAAACATACTCTTCATAAGGAGTATCCTCCATTGGCAGTCTTGAAATCTCTGTCATTTCGTGAAGGGCCAATCCTAACTTCCCCAGTGGAGTGGCGAAAGTTCCAGAGAGCGAAATATATCGCTCCATCAGAGCTAGAAACATGTTGGGGTTGAGAGGTAACCCAACACTGGTAGCACTCACAGCCGCGTACAGACCAATGCTCTCCAGCTCAGTCTGGAAATGCTTCAGGGCCCAGTCAGCTAAACGAGCCCATCGAAGGTTTGTAGGGGTAATCCACCCATTGGTACGAGGATTAACCTTGGGGTATACTCCTCCGTTCCCCATGAAGTCATTACAGAAAGTCGATAATTGGACTGGTTGGAGCAGTGAAGTATCTTCACTCGGGACACTGTCCGGATACAATCCCCTGAACGGCATGATCGAGCCGGAAGGGCGGCTTACAAATGACCCTTTGTCGGATCCTTTCTGGTAAAATATCTTCCCCGGCTGGCCGTAAAGATTGGGAGTCAGGGTCCATGACATCCTCCTGGAATGTGTAGCATGGAAGAATGCCGAGATGGAGTAATCTCTCAGCATCCTGGGCAGATAAAAGACCAGGCCCCCGACAGGAAAAACCCAGTTTTATTTCTTGGGCTTCGTCTGGGATTGCTTGTCAATCATATCCCCGAAGAGGAAAGCCAGTTTTATATATTGTGCCCCGTCTATATACGCCAGGGGCTCTTCGTTGATCATGCTCAACAGCATTCGCTCTCCTTGAGACGATATCAGGATTCCCCTTCCTTCAGGATATTGGGGTCCAGAAATAGGAAATATCACATGGGACAAATCCTTCAGGTAATTGGAGTGCAGCATTCCAGCAGCAGAACCCATCACCTCACCCAACGGAGATACATACAAGTTAACTACAAAGTGCAAGAAAAACATATCAGTTTCTATACTAGACCTCATTATCTTGCAGCTTATGCCAAGAGGCATCAGTCTGTGCTTTTACGCCAAGACTGTAAAAACTTGACTTTTTACGCTGGAATCTCATTGCAAAGCGTAAAAAATTCAAGAATTGGCAGTATACACAAAAAATCTGACAGTCTATGGTTTTACGCCAGATTGCCAAAATTTGAGTTATTACGCCAGAATTTTTATCCGGAGCATAATATTCAAAGTTTGTAGTATACATCAAATTTCGACAGTCAAAGCTTTTATGCCAGACTGTAAAAATATGGAGTTTTTACGCTGATACATTAGAAATGTGGGCGTAAAAGATGAAACATCTCTGTGCATCATCTTCCTCAAAGAGGCTATCAGCACAGAAGATGACCTAGCGCGTTCACGTACAACGTGTGCGAAGGGTTTTCTTCATTTTTTGGTCATCTCAAAAGCCTTACCTATAATGCCCGGCGCACAGCTCGACGGTGGAACACTTCGTTCGGAGAGGGGCTCGTCTTGCCCGACAGGAGTAGTTCTTGCTTGGGCAGAGGAGCGAGAAGAGGAGGCAGCCTTCTTTTCCTTAGAGGAGAAGATTGATTTTGGTGCCATTGCTAAGAAACTCGGAATGCTCAGAGAAGAAACGAGGAAGAGTACTCAAAGAGACAAAAGTTTTCTTTTGCAAAAGACGAGTGGAGAGTCTTCTCTCTGAAAGCCTTGGGATATATATACAGTTTAGATAGACTCCTCGAATCCCTAACCAAATCCAATATTTAATAATCAGTTATGATTGGGGACTACGTCAGCCTATTACTCAGGGAAGGCGGACTGTCAGCGAATTCAAAAAGTTTTCGTGCAGAGCAAATTCGTAATTTTACGCCAAGGAGATTTTTACGCTCGGGAAGCTACAAATCTACGATTTTACTCTCAGAGGCTATGAGGCTACGATTTTATGCCCGGATGCCTTTACGCTCGAGAGGCTACAAACCTACGACTTCACGCTCAGAGGCTACAAATCTATGATTTTACGCTTAGAAGATTTTTACGCTCATAGGCGACAGATCTACGACTTCACGCTCGGAAGTTTTCTTTACAGAGGCTACAGATCTACAGTTTTTCGCCCGAATACTTTTATGCTCAGTAGCTTTTACACTCGAGAGGCCACAAACTCATGATATTATGCTCATCTACACAAACTCTGTCTTTTAATCTGTGATTATCTATTGTGGATGAGAATAGAACAACCCGTGACTTGTAACAATTGCCCTAATTCCTGTTAGACTACAGCTTAAGCATGCCCTGATGGATCCATTAAATTGGGTTGTCCATCGGTGCGTGCTGCTGGCCATTGCCACGTGCTCAGTCCCTCGGTATTTTGGGACTGGGGCGTGACAAAGGATCTATGACTTGCCGCATATCTTAAAATACGCGGGCCAGAGTACGCGTATATCTGAACAAATCTCAAGACGGCCAATTGCAAGGGTCCATACAGAAGATACTCTTTCTTGGCCTCAAAATATAACAAGTATCCAAAGCATGCAGAGTTCAATATTGAAAATAACTCTTCTTCTTGGATCGATTGGAGTTTCATCCAGAATCCAGTCTGAATATTTTCTCTACAGTTCAAGATGGCGACTTAGTTGTTGACAACCATTTCTCGCCCTATTTTAAGGGATTTTCGGGAAATCATTCTTGAAGACGATGGTCTGAACAATAATTCTCCTTCTCAGAAGAGTGATAGTTTAGAATTCTATGCAGTTCCCCTTTCCAAACAGCAAGATAGTTTGAATAATTGACTTAAATGCTAAACAAGCTCTCTGCGCATCTCCAGTTATGCGTAAAAGACAGGACGGGACCAAATACTCTTTTTTTATCAGAGTCGGCGTAAAGTTATTCAGACGTTTTGAAGCTGCACATATTCAGACTTTATCACAGCAAAATATGGCAAATCATCAGATGCATAAAAGAAGACAATTTTATTAATCATGATTACATATGATGGAAAACCTTGTTCTACCAAGGGTTTCTTATTTTCACTTAGGATCACACCAAGAGTCTGTTCTGTCAGGTTCTCGTATTGGTGGAGATCTTTTTTGTCTTCTTCAGCAGTTAGTCGGTTTCCGCGGCTGATTAACAAGAAAATGATTAATGACGGGAGGATACAACTGGGCATATATAAATTATTCAAGCGCCCATCCTCCATACGCCATGATAGATTGAGTTGAGGTTTTAGACCCAACTCAGTACTGGAAGACAAGGCTAGTTTGTCTTCTCTCGTCCACGAACAACGGAAGAAAATACAGCTTGCAAGCTGTGTGGTCGAATGTGACCCTTCCTCTCTCCTGGACGAACCGCCATATGAAGTTACTGATTATCCCGAGCAAAGGAAGCTATGATATCCTTCCATGATCCATCGTTGCAGAGGATATTTGCTCGAAGACGCCTTCTTTTTTGGCTCCTTATATGCTGGAAGAACATGATCTTCTTCTTCCTCAAGTCGACCCGACGAACTCCGGCAATCATCTTTGTGTGGTGAAGGAAATATGGGAAGAACAGGTTAACTCCTCAGCCTTTATATAGACAAAAGAGAACACACCAAATCCCAACAAATCCTCCAAAATCTGCCAAGAAATCAGCCTCGAGGAACGAGTCAGGCTTTGACCGTTTCATGCTTCATTCAAAGTGTTTCAAATTACGAGGAATTTGAAAACTTTGAAGGGGATCTTGTAAAAGCATGAAAAATATGTTGCAGAGTTATACATAGTATTTAAATACTGGATGGCGTAAAGATATGACCTCAGAGCCATCGGCGTACAAACAGAGCTTTATCGCTAGTACAGCATAAAATATAAGCTCCAGGATAATTCGCGTAATGCAGTATTTCCAGGCTGCTTCAGCGTAAAAGGATTGTTATATCGCCACTTTGGCGTAAAACTCATCCGCTTTTAATGCGGTGGGAAGTGTACGAGGAACGCTTTGTATTCCTCGAATGAACCTGTCAGATCATGCAGTGAACCTGACTCCTGACAATGAGTACTGCACAGCTATCCAGACGACGGCTGTAATTATGGTGCGGCACAGAGACCCAAACCGTCATTTAGTGACATTTTCCTGATATAAAGTGCTTTTACGCATACAAGGGAATACGCTGCCTAATTTTACATAGGTAAATGTGGGATTTTACGCTCAGCAGAAGACAAAACAAACTGCCACGTCAAAAGCTGCTATTGGTACAGAGCTCGAGGCACGTCTCTGCATTTAATGCTCAGAATGGTGGCAGATCTCTGCATTAAATGTACGAGATTTGGTTATATTTTCAAAGACTAGGCGAGCCATAATTACGGCTAATACATCCACATCATCTCCTTGAAATACGCCTTCGGACTATTTTTAGCTATAGGAGCACGTTGTACGCTATCTCCTTGAAATACGCCTTCGGGCTATTTTCAGCTATAAGGAGCACGCTGTACGCTATCTCCTAGAAATACGCCAACTCAGGCTATATTTGTCACGACCCGCACCCGGAAATTCGGGCACGAGTACGTGGGCACGTCCAGCCTACGCCACAGTGTCGGCGGTAGTACGCTTTCTAGGGCATAATCACAGGTAATATAAAGTCTATCTCATCCACAAAAGTAAATAGACAAGGAAAATAACAGAAAAAGGAATGCTGAGATTTCATAATATTTAATCTGTGACAACCAATCCACAGTTAATACAAGCCAGAAGATAAATCGGAGACAAACCCGAGTATATGCTGAAAAGGAAAGAATAAGCAGCTACAGCTAACTGATCCACAGAAGTAGCCTCCTGGGAGAAACTGGCTCCTCATGTGTGTTCCCTGCTAACTCATAGTGGCCATAATAGGTAGGGGCAAAGTTCTCATCATCGCCTAAAACAACGGATCCAGTCAGGAAAGGAGCAAAGTACACAATGCACAACAAGATTTAACTAAATATGTGTGACAGGTAGAAAATAACTGACTAATCATCATGGTGAGAATATGCATAAGTAAGTAGAAAAATTAACTGAGAAATAATGCTATAAATCAGGATTATAAGTAAAACAGGATTAATTGCTATAAACCAGGGCATGAGTAAATCAGGAATGATAGGAAAAATGTAACTGTGACAAGACAACAGGAACTGCAACAAGACAAGAAACTATGTGTGTGAACTTGTGTATTTAGAATACCTAGTTGGCATGTAGGGGTTTATAAGGTTAAACCGGCCGTCATAGACGGCTATTTATCATGAATAATCGAGATCCGGCTGATGGACAGTCGTGTACCAACAGCTATTAAACATGGCAAGGGTCAGGGTAAACTACATGCCTTTCAGTATTCTCCCACCCGACATGAAAAATAAGACATGAATTCCAATATTCAAGACATGAAATCCAGTGTTCTAGCACTACGTGTAATCATCAATGGTACATGTAAGGCAGGAAATTAACTATCACAATATAAAGATTAAACTTGAAGTGCAGGTACTTGCTTGTTGTTTGGATCTGATTAATTTTGGCTCTCGGGGAATTTCCAGAGATGAGTCCAAAAGCTGAAATAGATATTACCATCATGCTCAGAAGATGTCAAATAGCTAGAAACGCCTGTCCTTGGGTCCAATTTGGAGACAAGGGCAAAAACGACAGTTTCGGGTCAAAACGGGGTCCGCCGGTGGGCCCACTTTGCACCGAAAAACGTGTCCGGGTCAAAGGTCTCCAAATTCACCAAACTTAGTGTCAACAGGTCAGGAACACTGATACGAACCCAACGAAACTTCCAAATTTGGATTCCGATGAGCCGAACACAAAATCGCCCGTCGAGCGGGGCCTGTGGGGCCCACGACACGCGATTTCGTCAACGTTCTCAGAATTGAACCAAACTTGACCCACAGGACCAGCGTATCACTACGAGTCCGATGGCACAAGTTTCGTCTCGATCTGACGAGTGTGCACGAAGTTAGGGTGAATTGCAGAAAAGGCGGATACGGGGCGATGTCCGGGGATACGCGTTGATTCCGGTGTGCACGCACACCCGAATCAGCTTCCACGAACTCTCACACGTCCGTATCGACGATGCGCACGTATATGTGAAGACCACCCGTTTGGCGGGGCGCACTCAGTTCCGGGGTGAAACAGGGTTTGGTTTTTCCTGTTTTTGGATCACGGTGTGCGATCACCACAGGACGCGATGTCCCGAACAGTTTGTCCGGACACCGAGAGGGTCATACAGGCTTCACAACGTAATTTGCGGAATTGAAAACAGAGCTACGGACAAAAAGTTACACGCACCTGAAGGGGACCCGAAAATCGGGGTCGAGTCGTATCCGTGTCGTGTCCGACACGGAATCCAAATTAGGGCTAGGGTTTGGACACTGCTGCGGCGGGTGGCCGGCCGGGGGCCTGGGCGGCGCTGGCTGGCCGGTGGTGGTCGGGGGGTGTTCGCCTGGGCGAGGCGGAGCCGTTGGCGGGCGGGGCGGCGCCAGAGTCCGGCGGGAGGCGCTGCCCGCTGCTGCTGTTGGCGCTGCCGGCGAGGAGGGAGGAAGCTGGGGCGCTGGCGGCCGGCGGCGAGGTGAGGGGCGGTGGACGGAGGCTGAGCCGGGCGGTGGCGGAGCGCTACGGGCCCGGGCGTCGGCGGAGGCTGGTGGGGGGTGAACTGGCCGGAGGGCGAGGGTTTAAATAGGGCATCGGCGGTGGGGGGTCGTGCCGAGGGAGGCGGAGAGGGGTGGTCGTGGCGTCGTGGGCGAGGTCGCCGGAGGACGTGGCGGGCGGAGCGGAGCCGGACGCGGCGGCTCCGCCGAAAAACTCGGTCGCAGGGGGAGTGGGGGAGATGGGTCAGCCGGGTCGGGCGGGTCGGGTTCAGGCGGACCCGACCCGACCCGTTAGGGGTTTGGGCCGGGGGGACTGGGCCGGGCCGAGCGGGCCGATAACGGGCTGGGCCGGAAACAAAATAATAATAATAATAACAATAATAATAATAATAATAATAATAATTAATTAAATAAATAAATACATAGTTTTAGGTGAATTAAAATTAGGTCCGGGGTCCAATAAATTTCAGAAAAATTGCCCTAAGTCCAGTTTTCCATTTTACACCCAAAAATGTTATTTCCATGATATTTTAATATTATTTATTAACAATTAAAAATCATTTATTAATTGAAAACCTTGATTTTAATTACAGAAAATTCCCAGAAAATTCCAGAAAATTGGGAAAAATCCGAGATTTAATAATTTGAAAATTCAGGGGGTTTACAATATTTGCATTTGTGCGTGATAAGGCTATTATTGTTCCGCCCGGGACGAATCGGCCCTGGTGCCCCGACGATCGTTTGCAGGAACCATATACCTTGTGCATAAGTTTTTCATGACCATTGACGATCTAAACACTAAGTTAACATATGAAGTATTTCAAGATATCAACATGAACTACTTTAGCACAGTACGATGGCATAGTCTACTAGCTGATATGATCAAATCATAAGTTATGTACTTCCTATTGAATAATTATAATGAATAAGTTTTAGCTACAACTACACAAAATAGATAGATGTATAGCGGACAAGCATGCAACAATATGACCGTATAAAAATTTTATGTGACAAGCATTAAGTGTTTCAAGTCTACTTCTTCTTTTTATCTTGACTCAATTTTATTATTTTGGTATCGTTGCTCGGAACGCACAAACGAGTCAGATTATTAGGAATAAAGACTTGGAAGAAGGGCGCAAATCGGAAGTAAGGCTACTCACATAGTTGGTGAATCGGGGGAGTGAAAGGGGAGATCTTCAAGACTCCGCTTGTGCTTCACCTACGTGACCACCTGCACGCACCAACAGATGATCAATATCTCCTGCCTCGGCCTCCAAGGGTTCGATACAAAATGCAAAATTCAAAGAACAAAGACAATAAAATCCATCGAGACCGCTCAAGAAAATACAAGTCACAAAACCAATAAGAAAGCAACCAAGCGGCATTCAAAAACGGGCAAGAAAGCCAGCACAACTGAAATACCCCACTCGACTCTGCCGTTGAGTCCTTCCTTGAGGAACGATCCACTTAATGTGGGACCTGATTTTGAAGAAACCAATCCATAACGAGAAAATGATATTGATTTAATCTGTCCTAATTGAACGATACCAAGTATTTCTTAGCCGTGCTCTCCGAATAGGGGAAACGGGACACTACATCTTAACCAACTAATAAAAAGTTTTGTCCTCGAAACTTAGGAATAGAGCCTAACCCTAAGAAAATAATGAGGGAAACTTTTTCTTCATGTCCGATTCGATTTCCCTGGTCGACTCCTCGACCACGTGGTTCCGCCAAAGAACGCGCACAAGCGAGACTGCACTGTTCCGTAACTGCTTCTCTTTTCGATCCAGGATCTGAACGGGCTCTTCGATGTACAACAAGTCTGCATGCAAATCCAGCTGACCAAAATCTACCACGTGGTTCGGGCCGTGCACCTACTTCCTAAGTTGTGACACATGAAAAATATCATGTACGTCTGACAGGGCTGGTAGTAATATAATTTGACAGGCAACTAAAGTGACTCACTTGAGGACTTCGAACGGGCCAACGAATCTCGGACTTAACTTACCCTTTACTCTGAATCTCATAACTTCTCGCATGGGCAAGACCTCAAAAATACATGGTCACCTTCGAAGAACTCAAGGGGTCGATGACGAATATCGGCATAACTCTTCTGCTGGCTTTGTGCTACTTTTAGTCTCTCTCGGATCAACCGAACTTTTTGGATTGTTTGTTCAACTAGTTTCGGCCCAAGAATTTGACGCTCTCCAACTTTATCCCAACAGATCGGTGACCTACACTTTCGCCCATACAAAGCCTCGTATGGATCCATTTGGATGCTAGACGGATAACTGTTGTCGTATGCAAATTCGGCCAATGGTAGGTGGACTTCCCAACTTGACTTTGAATCGATTGCATAGAGACGCAGCATATCTTTGAGTACCTGATTCACCCGCTCTATTTGGCCATCGGTTTGAGTATGGTAGACTGAGCTAAACTTTAACTTGGTCCCCATCGCTAACTGAAGGCTCTCCCATAAATGTGATAGGAATCGTCCGTCCCGATCTGACACTGTAGAAACTGACACTCCGTGCAGCCGAACTATCTCATCAAGGTAGGTCTGGGCGAGGCGATCGATGCTCCAAGTAAGTTTATCTGACTTGGTTGACCGTTCGACGATGACCCAGACTGCGTCGTTCTCCTGCTGCATCTTTGGTAAGCCAACAATGAAGTCTATGCTTATGTGCTCCCATTTTTATTCCGGAATAACAAGATTCTGCATCTCTCCACCCAGTCTCTGATATTCTGATTTCACCCTATGACAGGTTATGCATTGTGACACGAAGTGTGCCATCTCTCTCTTTATGTCGTGCCACCAAAAAATAGAGCGAAGGTCTTTATACATCTTTGTGGCCCCGGGATGGACTGTGTAGGCTGCATAGTGAGCTTCCGCAAGGACCTCCTTTCTGAGTTTTGCGTCATTAGGGATGCATAGCCTTTCCTTCACTCGCAACACTCCGTTCGCATCTACTGTAAAGTCCTTTGCCTTCTCCGCTAGAATCTACTCGCGCATTTTTCTTAGGAATGGGTCGTCCCTCTGAGTAGATGTGACTCTCTCTAACAGGTTGGGTACAAATCGTATCCGAGCAACTTGTGCGCCGCGATATCGAATTCTGAGTTCAATGTCCATTCTCTCAAAGTCTCTTTGTAACCTTCATTCAACGGATATAGATCCCGCAAACACTCGAATCAACGCATTCGCTATAACATTTTCTTTGCTAGGCGTGTAGTTGATCATCAAGTCATAGTCTTTGATCAATTATAGCCAATACCGCTGTCGTAGGTTAAGGTCCATTAGGGTAAATTGGTATTTTAAGCTTTTATGATCAGTGTAAATTTGATAAGCCACTCCATAGAGGTAGTGTCGCCACAATTTTAGCACGAACACTATTGCCGCTAGTTCCAGGTTATGCGTAGGATAGTTTTCTCATAATTTTTCAGTTGTATAAATGCGTAGGCTATCGCCCTATCATGCTACATGAGTACACACTCCAAGCCCTGCCCTGACGCATTTCTGAATAGTACAAGTAGCGGAGCAGAGTTGAGGCATTGCTTTAACTCTTCAAACGAGACTTCACAGTCGGCGGACCACTCGAATATGACTCCCTTCTGTGTTGTCACGCCCCGATCCTATTAGGGCCGATCATCCTCGCTTGGTCCCTACGGAACCGATCGTCCTTGC
Source organism: Iris macrosiphon (assembly GCA_036927795.1). NCBI lineage: Eukaryota > Viridiplantae > Streptophyta > Magnoliopsida > Asparagales > Iridaceae > Iris > Iris macrosiphon. The sequence continues at coordinate 291,008,497 of JAYESA010000004.1, forward strand.
TTGGGCGCGATGTCGTGCAAGCCTAAGTTGTGCTTGCACTAGGCATAGTACATATACAAGACACAAATCAGACAAAAAAAATATATATAAGCACAGAATGTAAATACAGAGAACCAAAGTCGAACATATTTGATAGGAACACAAAATACTTTCTTTATTAAATACTTGAAGATTGGATTACAAAGTACTTGCTTGGCTGAGTTACAACATATGCCATAGATGTCTTACAACTCTTTTTTATAAACCCAAGTCTATTCACTTTTGATACGTTCAATTTTATCGAGTTCGTTTGTAAAATCTTCGAACATGTTCCTGAGAGTACGATCATCCCCGCCGGACATAAAATCACCATGCCAACGCTTCCGCAGAATAATCGACCTCGTTTGGGCCTGATGTCGAGTGTTACCTTTGAACTCGACTCAAGATCGTTCATCCAAGTCAAGATTAAATTCGTTATCGCCTACCTTAATCATTGAACCAAGATTTTCTAACTTGTATCAATCTATGCTATCTTCCAACCATTGATATGATATAAAGTCTCCCAAATTTGAAACTGTAGCATTCGTACTTAGAACAAACTCTATCGAGCGATATCCTACTCAAATCTAAAATTTTCACGCGCGCTATCATTCGTTCGTGCCATATTCCAATTGCACTAACTCCGTTCGCATTCCTAATTATTCCATCTCAACTCAAGTTCTAATTTATTTGATTCAATTCAAAATAACCCTTACGATCTACTAAGTTTTTCCGACCATGATATCAATTTCAAGTACTCTTTATTCCTATTCGATGTAAGCCTTATCCCATGTTCAACTCATTCTAACTTGTTCGAATTAAATCAAGCATGATTCCTTCGAATTCACTTACTTGTAAGGCATTATTTATACTAAGACTTTGCACAATTACGTCGCCTGCTGCTATACCCGTTTAATACTCTGAAACCCATGATTCGTTCGAATATTTCTACGTCGACCAATACACTACTCAGGATTCGAGTTATACTCTATAAATCTTTATAGGTTATTTTTATTCTAAATTTGCTTCCTCGATCTTGAGACTATCGAGTACACCACTCAGAAATTGAGTTATCTTATTAACTCCTGAATTGCGTTCGCATCGTTCACTCATATATCCAATTCGTTCCTTAGAACTCCAGCACGGTCCCTCTTCGTTGCCTTAACGATCTTAGTCTCGTATGTACCTCTATCGATATTCCTCCATAAAAACTATATTTTGAATCATAACTTATCGCCACGAATAACCGTCCCAACTATAACTCAAAATCCATAAACGATTCCCTTTATTCTCCTTAGCGGTACTCCGATAACATCTTTATCAATTTTTATTCTAAGTCCAACTTTATTCTTATTCGAACGATACCCAAATCTCGCTTGCAACTGTCATGATCCGCACCCGGTATAGGGGCACGAGAGCGTGGGTACGTCCAGCATATGCTGCAGCATCGACGGTAGAACGCTGTCTAGGTCACAATACTATATAAATAATCTCTCACGAATATCCAACTCTATAAGGAGACACAGATATCACAATATAATATGGAATATACTCAATCACATAAACTAAAGCACGATGAGATATCGAAGCAAGAAAATAAAATACAAGACAAGTCTAAACAACAATAAATAATCTAACCTGCAATCAATAACATCCAATCTCCAAGTATGCCAGAAACAAGTTCGCTATGAAACAGTCTGGAAAAAATATCCAGTCAGGATTGGAACGAAATACACCTCTAACATCAGTTCCACATATATTGACAAAAACTATAACACAGTGTAAAGAAATACAAGACAGATAGAAAATACTGAAAATAAGAAATACTGGCGAGCATGGATATACTAAAAATAGAAATACTGGAATAATTGGAATACTGGAGCATGTTATCATCAAGGTACATCTAGCAATAAAATAGAAATCCAAGTACACGCAAGAACAATGAACTGGTATATAAATGTGTACAAGAACAACAACTAGAACATGTAGAGATGCTAGATCAATATACTAGAGATGCATGTCAATGATCCTCTAACCAAGTGTGTAAAACATTATTATATCTTGTGATCGGCTTGGGACTGATCAGGCTTGTTACATATGATTAGCTATGATTCATGTATGGTCAGGCTAACCATCCGGATAGCTATGATGCGAGCAATAGTCAGGCTAATCACATGTAACAGGCTATGAGGCATGTAATGGTCAGGCTGCACCAATGTGAGGTGTGGGTGAGCTATGATGCATGTAAGATTGGGTATGATCACATAAGCTACTAATATTTTCCCATTTTTCCCAGCTAGCACGATGGATTCCAATCACGACTCCTCGTGACAGGTCTCGATGATGCTAACTCGTGTAAAGAATAGTGTCAGAGTCATGTACGCTATACAACAAGAATTATAAAGATAATCAACATAATGAAAATTGTCAGAGAATGTACTCGCCTGGGCTCCTGCTACTGGTATGAATCAGAGTCCAAGTCACAGTCCAAATAGCCTATGTATTACAATTTTACCATGTCAAAAGATAATTTATTTTAATTTATTTAATTCTGGAATAATTACTCTAAAATCCTATTTTAATCTTATTATTCTGATTTTTAGGTTAATTCCTAAATTTTTCCCAAAAGAACCTAAATTTTATAAACTCGAGACTCATGGCACACAAATCGAGGTGATCTGTTGACCGAAAAGTCAACCGACACAAACTCAACTTTCATGCATGATTTCCTATAGATTTTAGTGTCAAAAACACGCTAGAATTTACGGCTCGTCCAAATTCAAATTCGTTTGAGAATTATGGCACATACAAGTTTCGTATTATGCACCGATGGTTAAATTCTAACCTAGAAGTTCTACAGAATTAACAATATATAAATATTTCGAATTAAATTCTGATAAAAATATATGTCAATTATCTTGACATTAGCTTTCAGAAAATTTAAACAATTCATGATTCTGATTCCTGGTTCTCCCGAAATCGCAAAAATATCGAAATACGTCTATTTTTGGACATGCTGTGCTCTACGAATTTTTCAGAATTTAATAATCATAATTTCGTAAAAAAATTATATATAAGAAATCTAACCTCAATATCGTTCTAACTCAAAAAAATAGGCCTTGTTTGGAGTCCGGAGTTATGCGCAATGGCTTCTGGAAGATGAAGGAAAACTAGATGGCAATTCTCCAAAATTCGGCTGAAGAAAAACCCTAAAAAAAAATAACTAAAATAATATATATAGAGAGGAGAGAGAAAGCAGCCGCGACTCAGATCTTGACACGTGGCAGCCATCCAATGCTGCCCACCCAAATCGGATGGTCACAGTTCGATGCGACTCGGCTCAGCTGAGTCCGAGTCGAACTCTGACTCGGCTCGGCTCGAGGTCGGCTCGGCTCGGCTCGCACCCACCCCGCGGTCACTGACAGGCGGGCCCGGCACTGTTCACTGTGGAAGCCTGACAGGTGGGCCCTCTGTTTGCTGACTGGGTAGAATTAATTACTTTTTGGGTTTTCTTTTTCAGAAATTAGTTTTTAATTCAGTTTTTCATAATTAACTCAAAATAAATGTTAAAAATAATCAGAAAATTTCCAAAAAATTCTATAAAATATATTTGATTATTTAGAACCTAAAATAAAAGTATGGGATATTTTTAATTAAGTTTGAACATAAAATAAATTCTTCAAAATCCTAGAAAATTAGTGTTACTAGTTTTTAATTAACTAAAAATTGTGAGAAAATTCCAATAGTCCCAAATTAACCTAATAACAATATTTAAGCACGAATTTCAGGATACGGAGGTTACAAGTCTACCCACCTTAAAAAAAATTTTGTCCTCAAAATTTAAGATCCTCAATAGTTATATGTATTCATTTATATTATTTCTCCATCAAAATTTTAATTCATCAAACCATATAATCATGAAGCAAATTCATATTGTTATTTCACAAACTTTCATAATTCTATAGATATCATATTTCTGAAAAATCCTTAAATTTAAAAATCGAATTCCATTCGTATCACAATCTCCTCAAAATTTGGTGTTAATAATTAAATACTCAAAAATTTAATATCGAATCCTCTAATTTAAATCTAATCAATGCACATTTATAAAAGTTAAAATCTCATCCAAAAAGTTTGTATTCAAATACTAACCCATTAATCATCTTATTCCTTAAATCTTGAGTAATTCACTAAATATAAAATTTACTATCCAATCCTTTAATTAAAATCCAGTAAATGCATATTTATAAAATTTAAAAAATCTTATCCCAAAATTCGAATTTCTAATCCATTAGTGATCTTAATCCTCGATTCCTTTTTCCACACAAATCAAATAATATATTAGTTATAAAATCTTCAAATACCATATTCAATATAAGTTCATAACTTGCAGTCCAATGAATATAATGATAATCTCCTTAATTTTCTCGAATTTTAATGATAGATTCAATCATATCTTAATCTTCATAAAAATTAATGTTTTAGCAAAATCGTCAATTCTGCCATATTAAATTCTCAACTCTTTATTTAAATTAATATTTATCCTCGATATTTAAATCATATTGTCTCTCTTTGTCAAGTCATATCCTCTTCATAAATCTTTACTACGGTCAAACCTCCAACAATCAAGGTCTAAGAAAATCCTACCTACAGTCACACAACATACAATCTAGAGAAAACATACATGTTTATGGTCTCCTTTGTCATGGTATTGCAGTCTCTGTTAGGGTGTACTACTAACTATATTCTAACAAGAAAATTATTGATACAAGCTATGGTACTAAGGAATCAATCAATCAAACAAACAGATGGAAAATGAATATGAGGAAAGAACAGAACATAGCCTTCTAACCCATTACTTGGACATCTTAATCCTCTAATATACACTTAACTCTGGCACAGTCACTCACTAATTCCTATCTCTATATACTGATATCCATACCAACTAATCATTAGTCCACAACATCCATGAATACATCCTCATTGCATACACCTGTCTATTGATACCTAGATATGATACCAAGAATCTCTAACACAACCATAGTTTAATAATGCATCCAAAGTTTGATACTTGTATCCCTTTAGATACCACTGTTTCTACTACAAGCATACTCACTGCTAGCTCTCTTACCTACTACAATTGTTTATACTATTTTTTTTATTATCACTCAAGTGCACACCAAGTGCAACACACCACACTAAGTACTACTCAATCTAATACAACTCTAGATGGACACCCAAGTCTGTTTGTAGTGCCATCTCAAGCATTCTCAAACCAATAAATCCTTTTACATGCATATCAACTACTCATATACTAATATACATTTCTTACCCACAATAAAATTTTATCCTCAAAATAAAATCATCAAAATTTAACTTCTCGAACAATTTAAAATAAAATGCATATACTTTCCTCAAATTTAAATGCTCAAATATCGAAATAAAATTTTTAATCACTTCTAAAATCCTTATAGCTTTGACTATGTTTATTGAATTGAATTTGAATCCTCAAAATTTTAATAACATAAAATCTTAACTCCTCAAAATTCTTAAAAATTGAAATTCATTTCCACTCTTCAATTTATAAATTTAAATCCACAAGTATACATATAAATACTCACAGTCTCTAATACTAAAGGTGCACACAAATACACCTATTGTCTACAACTCTCAACTGTACTGAAACTTGTACTGTCCGAATTACTTGCACTATTACTTCCAAGTGATCAAAGTTATCATCACACGTATTTTTTTCATTGATTTTCTATCTATATTACTTGATACACCAATCTAATTATGAAGTACTTACTGTTATTAGCACCTTGCTCAACAAATCCTTGATATAGAATTACCAGCACTATTGGTATGGTAATACTAGCTCCATCATTAGATCACCTCATCAAGCTTATTAGAACTCCCGATTATTCGCACTAGTTATAACACCCATGTTTTACTTCACTCTCAATGGCAGGCATATGGTTCCATATCTCGATTGATGTATAAGCATATCTCTTAATCTTTTGACAGCCTGTTAAACTAATCTGTGATACACTTCACAACTTTTATTACTAATCCTGATATTTCTCTACTTATGACATCTCATTAAACCCTTTATGCATATACGTTCCTTTACTCTTAACACACCCAGTATCAATCATCAAATTGAATATCATGCTCCATTAATCTTTAACACAATTCCTTGATACTTAATTGTTTACATAGATCATCCATTTACATAATTTCATGACTATCCAAGACGGGTATGCTGGCTCTGATACTAACCCTTGGAACTATCACTGATACTCTACACTCTCCTTCTACTTATAGTACTATAATGACACATATCCTAGAGCTATTGCTACAAGGTACTATGCTATGGTTATCTCTAGATTAATACCTACTGCTCACATGTCCAACCAAGAAATACTTACAACTCATAAGTCATACTTAGTCAACACTAATACAAGACACATACATAATTGCAAGTAACCAATTATCATACTAACAAGGAATCCTCAAAGAATCTCAACAAGGAACGGGATTAAGGACTGAAGGTATCTTTACTGCTAGTAAAGAAAAGAAGCGATGGAACAAAGTCCTGGAATAACAGAAATAGATAAGTCTTGAGATGATACTTTAAGAACTAATTTAAGATACGACATGATAATCATACACGTCTATCCGAAATCATGACACTCAGAATCCTCACCATGCCAGTAAGCATAGATGAGATAAACGACAGGTTCCGTAACTAAGGTATGCAACTCTTTAATCATGTCATCTAGAATCTTCGCCACGCCAATCGGTATGGCTGCGAGAAACTCTAAATTTTATAACTAAAGTATATACATCCAAGTCAGATTCCTACGTTCTCTTCACGATAGCTAATATGGTTGCGATAAACTCTAGGATCCATAACCAAAGTAGACGTTTTACCTTTCTCACTGTCCTCATCAATATATGTCATCAGATGATACCGTAAATTCTAGTCCGTAAAATTTATCTCAATATGAAATCAACTCAACAACGATACCAAGAATTAAAGTTAATAATTGGTCAACAAGAATAAACTCAATAATGATACCAAGATTTTAATTTAATAACTGATCAACAAGAATCAAGTTTAATAACAATAAGCGAGAGCGGACGAAAACAAGAAAAAGATTTAAATTAGAAATTATAATAAGATTCTCAAGGGGTCATCCCAGGAATCTCTCAAGAATTTTTGTGATTGAGTATTCTCTCTCATCCTAGTATCCAATGTCCTATATTCTATAGCAGGCAAGCAGTAGTACAACTAAGACATCACACTACCACGACATCGCACATCTTGCGAAGTCTGACCTGCATGGGCCACCACTTAAAATGTGTCACGACCCGCACCCGGTATAGAGGCACGAGAGCGTGGGTACGTCCAGCCTACGCCGCAGCATCGGCGGTAGAACGCTGTCTAGGTCACAATACTATCTAAACAATCTCTCACGAATATCCAACTCCATAAGGAGACACAGATATCATAATATAATATAGAATATACTCAATCACATAAATTAAAGCACGATGAGATATCGAAGCAAGAAAATAAAATACAAGATAAGTCTAAACAATAATAAATAATCTAACCTGCAATCAATAACATCCAATCTCCAAGTATGCCGAAAACAAGTCCTCTATGTCACAGTCTGGAAAAAATATCCAGTCAGGATTGGAACGAAATACACCTCTAACAGCAGTTCCACATATATTGACAAAAACTATAACACAGTGTAAAGAAATACAAGACAGATAGGAAATACTGGAAATAAGAAATACTGGCGAGCATGGATATACTGGAAATAAAAATACTGGAATAATTGGAATACTGGAGCATGTTATCATCAAGGTACATCTAGCAATAAAATAGAAATCCAAGTACACGCAAGAACAATGAACTGGTATATAAATGTGTACAAGAACAACAACTAGAACATGTAGAGATGCTAGATCAATATACTAGAGATGCATGTCAATGATCCTCTAACCAAGTGTGTGAAACATTAGTATATCGTATGATCGGCTTGGGACTGATCAAGCTTGTTACATATGATTAGCTATGATTCATGTATGGTCAGGCTAACCATCCGGATAGCTATGATGCGAGCAATAGTCAGGCTAATCACATATAACAGGCTATGAGGCATGTAATGGTCAGGCTACACCAACGTGAGGTGTGGGTGAGCTATAATGTATGTAAGGTTGGGTATGATCACATAAGCTACTAACATTTTCCTATTTTCTCCAGCTAGCACGATGGATTCCAATCACGACTCCTCGTGACAGGTCTCGATGATGCCAACTCGTGTAAAGAACAGTGTCAGAGTCATGTACGCTATACAACAAGAATTATAGAGATAATCAACATAATAAAAACTGTCAGAAAATGTACTCGCCTGGGGTCCTGCTGCTGATATGAATCAGAGTCCAAGTCACAGTCCAAATAGCCTATGTATTACAATTTTACCATGTCAAAAGATAATTTATTTTAATTTATTTAATTCTGGAATAATTATTCTAAAATCCTATTTTAATCTTATTATTCTGATTTTTAGGTTAATTCCTAAATTTTGCCCAAAAGAACCTAAATTTTATCGACTCGAGTCTCATGGCACGCAAATCGAGGCAATCTGTTGACCAAAAAGTCAACCAACACAAACTCAACTTTTATGCATGATTTCTTGTATATTTCAGTGTCAAAAATATGCTAGAATTTATGGCTCATCCAAATTCAAATTTATTTGGGAATTATGGCACATACAAGTTTCGTATTATACACCGATGGTTAAATTCTAACCTAGAAGTTCTACAGAATTAACAGTATATAAATATTTCGAATTAAATTCTGTTAAAACATATGTCAATTATCTCGACATTATCTTTCCAAAACTTTAAACGGTTCATGATTCTGATTCCTGGTTCTCCCAAAATCGTAAAAATATCGAAACACGTCTATTTTCGAACATGCTGTGCTCTACGAATTTTCTAGAATTTAATACTCATAATTTTGTAAAAAATATATAATAAGAAAGCTAGCCTCAATATCGTTCTAACACAAAAAACTAGGCCTCGTTTGGAGTCCGGAGCTATGCGCAATGGCTTCTGGAAGATGAAGGAACCCTAGATGGCAATTCTCCAAAATTCGGCTGAAGAAAAACCCTAAAAATAAATAACTAAACTAATATATATATAGAGGAGAGAGAAAGCAGCCATGGCTCAGATCTTGACACGTGGCAGCTATCCAACGCTGCCCGCCCAAATCGGATGGTCACAGTTCGATGCGGCTCGGCTCAGCTGAGTCCGAGTCGAACTCTGACTCGGCTCGGCTCGAGGTCGGCTCGGCTCGGCTCGGCTTGCACCCACCCCGTGGTCACTGACAGCGGGCCCGACACTGTTCACTGTGGGAGGCTGACAGGTGGGCCCCCTGTTTGCTGACTGGGCAAAATTAATTACTTTTTGGGTTTTCTTTTTCAGAAATTAGTTTTTAATTCAGTTTTTCATAATTAACTCAAAATAAATGCTAAAAATAATCAAAAAATTTCCAAAAAATTCTAGAAATATATTTGATTATTTAGAACCTAAAATATAAGTTTAGGATATTTTTAATTAAGTTTGAATATAAAATAAATTCTTTAAAGTCCTAGAAAATTAGTGTTACTAGTTTTTAATTAACTAAAAATTGTGAGAAAATCCCAATAGCCCCAAATTAATCTAATAACAATATTTAAGCACAAATTTCAGGATACGGAGATTACAGCAACTCACTAGCACCAAGGGTCTTGGCGCACTATACTCAACATAACTTAGCCGAAAGGCTGTGTGCATAGGCAACTGTCCGAACGATATTATGTCTCGCACACTAACCCGCTTGGTGGTCTCGTATAGGCATTCGAGTTCACATATAACTTACAGATTCTAACATAAGTCTATTCCCCCAAAGTCTGACACATATTGGCACAAAGGCCTTCACATCAAAATCCTGATCAAGCAATCATATCATTCACATGCACCTTTTAAAATATTTAGACTCATTGTATGGAATATCCCGTTGGAACTTTGAAAGAGAGCGTCTGTAACATAACCCATGAACGAGCTTTTAAAACTGAGAGAATCGATAAGAAGTCCAAGGACACAAAGTCATGCTCTGATACCAATATGTCATGCCCCATCTCCCGCAGGAATCGGCCGTCCCTGCTAGGCGCGAATCACCGCTCCGGTGCTTCCGGGGGACAATCGTTTCCATCGGGACGTGATGCCGCGCAAGCCTGGAGTTGTGCCCGCGCAAGGTAAATACCGGAATGGCCGTTGATAACTAGTTCACCAAGTCGATATAGCAAAAACATAGAATAACACAAGTTTGAATACATAAACAAGCTCTCTTTATTTATAATGAATGAGGTTACAAGCGGTGCTAGGCCGAGATTACAAGTCGCTCAAGCTCTCTCTCTCAAACGATAAAGGCGTGCCAAGTTGCTTATAACTTGGGATGATACATAGGCGATGTTCCAACATTATCTCATGTATATGTGCTTCAGCTCCGGACGTAACACTCCAAGGCTCTAGAGCGAACTCTACGCCTTAGAGCACACAAGAAAATATTCTGCACCGAACGAGGTTCTCCCACACCCTACAAGCAATCTTGTGGGTTATCAGTACATGAATGCACTGGTAGGAAGGCTTCACGCCCGCTCGATAAATCCAACACGTTATATTAGTTTCGTGCACCAACTATTAAGTTATCTTTCTATTCTTGCCTTAGGATCAATTTTATGCATAAGATACAAAGCCTATCTTGTGTGCCAGTGCGCCGTGCGATATATAAGAAATACGGCGATACTTACCAACTTATCATTTGTCCTTCCCTGCCCAAGTTTAAAATCAAGTTAAACCAAGCACAAATATAGATATCTAGAAATCCCAAGATCGCATAACGAACACATGTATGCTACGAGCGTGTTTCTAAACCAGGTGCACGATATACACAGTTTACAATACTCATATCATTTTGTGACTCAGGTTGTACAGATTACTCAGATGTTTTATACTTATTTTATATCGACATGTTATACTTGTATAGGCATATTTTACTTAGACTACTTATTTGTGTTTTATGCGTCAGATTACTTTGTCCAATTAACGATCTGCACGCATAGTGCGTCGTACATCCGTTATTTGCCATAAGTTTCTACGAGCCCATACGCGGGTTGCCGCCACGTATAAAATATACTAATAATACAAACTTGGTCTTATGACCTGACGAACCGCCATGGACAAGTTATAGTCTCGGCACGGGAATATAATACAACGCAGGTAGCGAGCCCCGCTACACGCCTTTCCGTCCGAAGCAAACGACTATCTAAAATATTTTTGACCGGTTCGGATCGGCGGTGCAACAAACGTACCGTCCGCAGGAACCATAAGCCTGTGCACAGGTTATCCATGACCATTGACCATCAACACTAAACTTTTATTATATGCAATATTTTAAGGCCTTAAATAAACATATCTACTTGACATAGTGCGAATGCATTTACTCGTTCAGAGATCTCATGATCTGGTGTATTTCTATTTTCATGAACCGTTTATGCTGACGGTTTATTACTTATTGCAGCTCTCATTTAGGGAGTTGCCTTGGCGACCCAACGGTCCCGAAGACTTTTTATGTTTCTATTATTTGGCTTGGAACGACTATTTTGATAGTCTTTCTACCACAGGTGAGTGAACCAGGATCTATGTTGTACTTCTATATCGAGGTAATATCTATGTGACGAGCATTTCAAGACATATGAAGCAATATACTTGAAAGAACATATAAGGAACAAAGTAAATCTACGAGGTAAAATTATAAGAACTGTAAAGCGATCATACCATTCCGTTCAACCGATCTACTTTCATGTTCTATGCAAAAGATATAAGATGGGATTATTCTCTTAGCTAGATGTTCTTGTATTCTTTATTAGCATGCAAGGGTGATTTGTCTAGCGACTAGCACATATCAACCATATTTTAAGTGTGCAGACTAAGCAAAGACAGGTTCATCGTAGCCACCCACCCTAGCGATGATTTGTCTCGGTCGAGCGATACTACGAGCGAGCTTCTGAAAGTCTAAGTCTGAACTCCTGAAGGGCCAAGTCTGGAAATCCTTTGCCTCAAGTAAGTCTTCTCACTGAGCAAACCGGGTTGGATCATCGCACTTGTGTCGTTTGAATAGGCTATCCGCATAGATGCAGAGCGGGTCGTTACAAAGTAAATATGTGAAGCTAGCATTATTAGGTGATGTTTCTAGTTGTCTAGTTTCTCTTAATAATTTATACAAGAAAATATAAACAATAGATAGACTACGCACATGATAAATCTTACCCACTGTCGAGCGGTTAGTCCTGCAACAGACACATAAGTTAGCAATAATTTGCATATATGTATATAACTCATGCATCTGTGTTGGCATCAAGTGTCAAGTGTGCATAGAAGGTAACTTATCATGCGACCTAACTATATGATGGTCCATGTGAAACCCATGCTATAAAGACATGAACATCCTCCTGATCGCGAGGACTTCATTGCCTCAGGGTGTTCCTCTGATCCCCCATAGGGCAAACAATCCCCAGTGCCCCAAAAATCGTTCGTAGGATTACTCTTGTGCACAAGTTGTCTAAAGAATGATGCATGGTATGCAATTCTATCATATAAACTCTTACTATGCAGCAGTTAGACTATAAAAGAATATCTTTATCTCTTTACTCTTTTCTCTGGTAACCCATGCGAGGTTTCTCTAAACATCTCTTGTACAACATATGAGTAAGGAACGGATACACATTTATTTGAACAAGCATTTGCAATAATTATATATATATATATATATATATATATATATATATATATATATATATATATATATATATATATCAAGCATGCAATTCATCTATTTTTGCTTATCTCGTTTAGTGAGGCATCAATAGCATAGGAACATGCAACTCGTGCATACTAGAGATCATTTTATTAAAGCGTATGGACTAAAGGATTCATCGAAGGGCCTAAGCCATTCACTGATTAAATCGAACGAGATGATGGATAAGCCTTATGCAATGATCACTCTTTGGTTGCGCGTCCTGAAATTGCAACAATACTTGGTTAGCATCCTTTGATCTCTTTCCCTTAAGATTCAAAAAGAATGCGCAAGTGAGAAAAGTGAATCATGAAAACCAAGTCATCGAAAGCAAGACAAAACAAAAAATAACACCACCAAGCAGCAAAAAATCTAACAAAAACTCTTGGACTCATTTCAATAGAAGTCGTTCCATCAGTTTGAAGGGTTCATTGCATTTCGTCCGTGTTGATTGGCGGTAAGGTTTTTTCGAGACTCGATTCTCAACCGAGTAAAAGTAACAAGTGTTCCATAAGTAAACCGCTAGAAGCGGTGCATTAAATATGTGAGGCGAGTCAGAGGTGATGTTAACTTAGAAAAGTCTTTCAGAAAACGCATGTAGTAGCCCGCTAGCCCGAGAAAGCTTCTAATCTTACTGACGGATGCAAGCCGCTTCCACTCGACGATGGCTTCAACTTTCTTTGGATCGACTAAAATACCTCCACAAAAATAATGTGTCGGGGGAAAGATACATTGCTCAGCCAGAACTCGCACTTACTCAGTTTTGCGTATAGCTTGATGTCCCGAAGAGTCTGTAGCACGGTCTGCAAGTGCTCTACGTGTTCCTCCATATTCTTTGAGTACACCAAGATATCATCAATGAATACTACTACAAATTTGTCGAGATATGGCCGGAACACACGATTCATTAAGTCTATTAAGGCGGCAGGGACATTGGTCAGTCCGAATGACATTACCAAAAACTCATAGTTGTTACGTCCCAATTCCGTAGAATCGATAGTCGTCCCATGGGCATGATATCGTGCGTGCCTAGGTTGCACAATGTACAAGGCTAAAGTATTTCATATAACAAGCACATATTCATAGTACGCAGATAATTGAAACCCAATATTGAAACATGAAAAAGTTCTCTTTATTGATAATAAATATCTTTTACAAACTCTTGAACGAGTCGGATAATTGCCGCATGGGCTTACAAAAGTGGACAAAAAATAAGATAGCCATGATGTACATTATATCCTTTTACTAAAACTTTAAAGCTATAGGCACCTTAGGGCGAAGCTATCGCCTTTCCACGGAGCTGCATAAGTTATGTGCACAAGCTCCTGGAACTTCAAAACATACTTCAATGGCACACACTTGACGTGTAGGTAGGTAGAATGGATTGGAAAGTCGCTCTAGCTTCTTGCAGGATCTCCTTGGTGTGGAAAATCTGTTGCAACGAAGGTCAGTACATCGAAATACACTGGTGAAGGCGAGCTAACCTAACTATACCAATCAACACGTTGTTTATATGAAACATGCAAGTTATTTTGTGGTCTTTCTATCTTGCTTTAGTTTTATTTACAAGCATGCAGTAATTATAAAAATTTACCGAAATAAACATGCCACCATTCAGTGACTTTTACTTGCCCGTCTGAACCATCTGCACAACACTTATCATGACCTTCCTTGCCACGAAGACATAGTTGGTTTGCACAGTTTAAATATATGAGGGGATCTCTGGCATAATGCTATAATGAACGAGTTATAGTCTTGAGACAGAAAGGGTATGCAATGCAGGTGACGATCCCCCGTTACACGCCATTTCTGTCGATACATACGACTATTCAGAATATTTCATCCGGATCAGATCGGTCCCAGTACCACAACGATCGTCCGTAGGAACCAGAAACCTTGTGCACAAGTTATCCGTAACCAAATGACGTCTAATACTAAGTTATCAAATGGTACAGTTTAAGATAACACAAGCATGAGATAAGTTACATGGCATGATCTATTTTGTATAGTCTTCCTGATCAGTTTATTGCATAGCAAGGTGTGTTCTATACATAGCACAATCATAGAAGAAGTATATATATTCTAACTAGAATTGAAGCATGATAAAGAATATTCTAAACAAACTAGCATGCAACAAGGTAACAGTTCTCATGTTGATTGACAAGCATAAGGTAATCCAAGTCTATTCTATTTTATCTTGACATTTTTTAGTTATTATGGTATCATTTGATCGGGACAATCAAGAGGGCAAGATTTTAGATGTGAAGACTTGGAAGAAGGGTCAACTATATTGAATTATAGCCACTCACAAGTTAGTAGGGATTAGAAAGATAAGAGGTGCTTCAAGACTCTACTCGAACGACGTCTACTGCACGATCACCTGCATTGCCACAAACATATGATCAATATCTCTTTTACCCTTTCTAGGATCAAAATAAAATGTAGTTCAACGAAAGAAAGCAATGAAATCCATCAAAACCGTTCAAGAAAATGCAAACTCAAAAACCAACTCAAAAGCATAAAAATAATAAGGCGATAGTGAAAACTATGCCAGGAAACTTACAGCGGAGAGGTCCCTCTTGAATCTGCTGCTAAGTCCATCCTTAGGGCACAGTCCACTAAATATGAAAATGATTCCGAAGAAGCAAATCCATTACGAGAAAAATATCTTGATTCAATCTATCCCGATCGAACGATACCAAAAGTATTAATTAGTCGCGCTCCCCGAAAAGGGGGAATGAGGCACCTCAATAGTGGCCGTAGCGAGTACGAAAACTGACTTCGATACGTCGTCAGGCTTGATTTTGAGCTGATGGTAACCCGAGCGAAGATCAATTTTTAAAAATACTGTCGCATCTTATAGTTGACCAAATAGGCCATCGATCATTGAAAGGGGTACTTATTTTGAATAATGGTCTTATTCAAATCATAATAGTCGATGCGGAGCCGCATCGAGCCATCATTTTTCTTCACAAACAATACAGGCGCTCCCCAACTAGACACGCTCGGACGAATATACCCATGATCTAACAATTCTTGTAACTGGACCTTGAACTCTTTTAGTTCTACCGGGGCCATTCGATACGGAGCTTTGAAAATCGGTCGAGTCTCAAAAAATGTATCAATAGTGAACTCTCTCTCTCGTTTGGGTGGCATGTCGGGCAACTCATCTAGAAACACATCAAAAAAATCTGCCACGACGGAAGTAGACTCTACGTTTGCGCAATCTCGCTGAGTGTCTCGAACGGACGCCAAGTACACTCCACAGCCGAAATGTATCATCCGTCGAGTAGACATTGCAGAGATCACCATGCAGGCATTCAACGCTCTCGACGGTAGACTGCAAGTATATCAAAATTCGATCTCGCCAGGCAGACGAAATACGACTTTCTTTTGCGCACAATCAATGGTAGCTGAGCAAGCGCTGAGCCAATCCATTCCCATAATGATGACGTAGTCCCTAGTGTCTAAGACTATCGCATCAAGTGATAATTTTCTTCCTCCGATGCAAATGTTACCTTCACGACAAACTAAGTGAGCCGACAAATCCACGTCCGATGGAGTATTGACGCTAAGGTTTAGGTGTAATCCCTCTCACCCAAAAATATGTATCTTGTGTGTATTTTGTATTTTTTGTATTGTTTTAGATTATTTTTTTATCAAATAAAATCCAATGATTTTATTAGGACACTTTACCGTGGTTTGGACATTAATAATATAGGATGGCCCCAAAATCTGTATCGCCCTTCATAGGAAGTAGTCTACACAGGAGACACTACCTGTAGGATCCTTTCGTGGCACAAAAATTTAATCCTTTGGCATTAGTATGATATTAGTGTAACGACCATAGATTAAGTATTAAATATTTAGATATGTTATATATATAATTTATTTATGGTTATTTTCTATTCCAACTTCCTACAATTAGCATCCCATAATTCTCCATGCCTAATTAGGTAAATTCTCTTCTTGTAAGATGTGCATATTATGTACTATTACCTATTTTTTTGAATATCCATTTAGTTATTTACTTAGTTAATTAGATAATACAGTTATTTGATTTATTATAACTAAATAAATATCTAATTATTAATTAAAAAAATATTTTATACATTATTTTGAGTATAGTATTTTATTAAAACTTTACAAAGTAATTTTCTAGAAATATTATTTTTAAAATTTTAACCTCATTTATATAAGTAAATAAATATATATAAATCAATATATGGTTATTATTATTAATAATAATAATAATAATAATAGAAAAGAAAAGAAAAGAAAAACATAAGAAAAATAAAAAGGAAAAGAGATAATATAAAACCTAAAAACCTAAACCTTAAACTAATCCTAAACAAAACTAAAACTTAGTCCTATTCTACCCAACCCAACTTTCCCTCCGCTCTCCCCACCTCTCTCTCTCGGTCTATATATATATATATATATATATATATATATATATATATATATATATATAAACTACTCAAACCCTAACCCTAACCCTAGACCGCCGCCTCCGACGACCGTCGACCCCCACCCTGATGTCGGCGCCGCCGCCGCCGCCGGTGACCGCCGCCCTCCGCCGTCCGCGTGCGCGCACAACGCGTGCACAACAGCCCGTTGCCACATCTTCAAGGTAATGTATCTTCTTCATCTTTGATTCTTTTTGGAAGCGGTTTATCCGTGTACGTTCACAACCTAACCCTCTAGGATTTTTCTTCAAGCAGGACGAGTTTTCGTGCCTTGGTTTGGTCGAAAAATCGACCGAAAGTTTGCCGAAAAAACTGACCAAAAATAGTTCAGAAATTTGACCCAAACTCCCATGTATACACCCAATTTGCCACCAACCAGTTTAATATTTTTAAAATCTAATTAAAGGATTTTCTTCTCAATTTAACTAAAAATATTTCTGTTCTTTTAGTTTTTATTAATTCGTTTTATGTGTTAAATTATTCGCCTCCAAAATGACCAAAAACTTAATTTTTTAAAACTTAAATTTTGTGATACAGAGTGCGCTCTGCCAAACGGGACTGCCTAGTCGTGTACCAATTACATCAAAAGGCACGTATTGTATATCCTGACGTGTGGGCTTTTGCGGAAGTTGATTCGGACGTGTGTGCGCGTCGGAATCAACCAGTATCCGCAAAAAGTTCTCGTATCATGACTTTTATAAAATACCACCCCACTTTGTGTATGCTCGTCAGAATGCGATAAAACTTGCGCCATTGGATTCTTGATATCACGCTGGTCCTGTGACCCAAGTTTCACGCAATTCTGAGACAGTTGACCAAGCCGCCTATTTGCGGGCCCCACGGTTTGACTTTAAGGGCGAATTTGTGATCGGCTCACCGGAATCCAAAATTGGATATAGTGTTGAGTTTGTATCGTTGTTTAGAATTTGTTTGACCTATAATTTATCCCATTTAGAGAGTTTTACCTCTGGCACACTTTTTGGTACAAAGTGGCCTACATGTGGACCCGTTCTGATTTGAAATTACCGTTTTGCCCCTGTGTCCAAATTGGACGAAAGTATAGTATTTTCTAGCTATCTCGATGATCCCGGAGATGTTGGTGATATTTATTTCAGCATTCAGAGACGTTCATTTGGAGGCCATAGTTTCTGATCCTCTGTACTTGACACCTGGACGTTACACTACGCAGCTTTCTTGCCAGGCAAGTATACCTTGCCATTGTATTATAATTTATATTTCATATGGTGTATGCATTTTATTTCTGTCATTTAGTTCATATATTTTAACTGCTATATAAACTGTGTGTCCAAGAATAACTTGGGTGCAACGACGGTGGCGTCGTATTTTGTCTTTATTATATATTATGCATGTTAACCTAGTTTTATAAGACTACCCTATTATCATGAGGCATTCTTATATTTTATTTGGCCGTGGCATATTTATTACATGAGTTGTGACTCTCATATAGATCACGGACTTACATATTGACTGATCATCAGTACGTATGAGACGTGCGATAGGAAATAACTGCTAATAGAGATATGTTAGAAGACTTGGCAGTTATTAGAGGCCTCATCGTGTCATGGATATGGCATGTATAGAGCATGGGGTAGGAAGAACAACAAGTAAGGCGTTTGGGATCCTTTACACTTTCCTTGTGTAACTCGCATGCTCCGCCGGAGATGCGTGGTCAGATGACCCCTATATTATCTACAGGCGGCCTCTGACGTTCAAAAGACGTCATACTTTTTAGGCCCCTAATTCTCTGAGAGAATCATGCCAATCCTATTTTAGCCAGATAGTCCACGTGTTAGAAAATTGTTCTCAAAGTGCATTCACATAGATGGTTAGGCGACCCTTGGATGTTTATTTTTAGTACTTTATTGGCATGCTTCTATGTATCTTGTTATGTCCCTCTGAGGACCTAGTCCCTTTCCAGTGTAGACGATCATGGCTATTCGCAGGAGTATGGATCAGGACTTGCTACTCCATTCTCTTTCGAGGAGGTCTTTCCTTCGAGCCTCTCTGATCATTAGATGATGTACTTATTATATTTACTTTTATATTCTACTTTGGTAGTGGATTTGTCTCCATCCAACTATTAGTTCTTCTCGACTAGTTCATATTTGGTTCATTAACATATTGATCATTTATTTCTTTATGATTATGTTTGTGGATGAGATTTAGTTATGTCCTGTGACTTGTGATAATTATATACCACTTGTGAATTGTTATTCAGAATATAGCGTACGTATGTGTTATGGTTTTCATATATTGGAGTTGCCATATACATACGGCTGACATGCTTACGAATTCCTAGTCCTACGTATTTTGGGACTGAGACGTAAAACTATGTGTGGCGCCATAATCAAACAATACTCGAGCATATACATTATTAAAAATTAATATACCTGACACAACCGTGTTTGATGCGAACGCCTCTTCCCAAGTCAGAGAATAGATCCGGCCTTTAGTGTTCTGTGGTGCTGTCTGGTTCGCTCGAGGTGCTTGACTCTGATTCTGAGGCAGACAATATTGTTACTGTGGACAGCGCAGAGGGGGGTCGTTGGGGCGATCCCGACAATCGTGAGCTACGTGGCCAAACTTACCACAAACAAAACATCCCTCTTTTTGAATATGACAGTCGTTGACATGGTGTCCTGGCCTGTGGCAGTAGGCACAAGGTGGCACTTGGTCCTTCCCTAGATCATGGTCCTGAGAGCTGTCGTTATTGTGGCGCTTGTGCGCATTGTTACCACCCTTGTTGCTAGGGCGCTTGTGATAAAAATTTGTACATCGATGGTGCAAACTGGGGGGCACTACGACTCTAGGGAGAGGGCGTGGTTGAGAGACTCTCGCATGGTATGGTAATGAGTGACTACGACGTGGGCACAAATAGAAGGTTGCAGTCCTATTTCAAATCTTCGAGCTTGACTTTCGGCGTCACAGAGATGAGACTTAGCAAATTTTGTAAGCCTGTAAATTATGCGGCGTACTGCCGTACTGTCATATTTTCTTGTTAAAAATGTGTAAATTCGTCTTCTTTCTCACGACGGACGGCGGGTGGAAGGTACTCCTCTTCAAAGGCTTTATGGAACACGGACCAAGAGATAGTTGTCTTGTCATCTTCACTCAAGATAGCTTGTTTATGCATATCCCACCAATAATGTGGATTTAAATGGAGCTAAAGCTGAGCGCAAGAAACTCTCTTCGTCTCATCCATGCGAAGAACTTCAAAGTGATCCTCTAGCTCAACCAGCCAATCCAACACCACAAAGGGGTCCTCAGTCCCTTTGAAGGTAGCATGACACATCTTATTAAACTATGATATTTGAAGGATGTAACCGGCAGTCTCAGCTACAACAAGCACTGTCGTGGTGGCCGTTGATGCAGAATGGTTGTTGGCGACGAACGTCGTCACAATCATTTGTAAGGTGTCCATTTGCTTCTGCTGTGCCTCGGCCTGAGTCCATCATCCGCTCGAACGGATCAATAGAGGGCGCGGCTGCTTAACTTTTCGAGCTGCTCGAAGTGAGGGAACTACTCCCTTGCACCTGCGCCACTACCTGCGCTTGTGCATCCGGCTCTGAGGCTGTTCCTTGAAAGAAAAGTAACTTACATCATCCCAAAACATATTATGGACTCACTGTATGGAATACATCTCATTTTGGCCAAGCGAATTCAACAGTTCAACTTGGAGGAACATGGTCGTTTCAAGAAAACTCTTCTGACACGAAGGTCAAAGGATCTGAAGCCATGTTCTGATATCAATATGTCACGTCCTAATTTTTGCTAAATCGATAATGTCCCCCGGGCGTGATGCCGTGCGAGTATAAGGCGCGTCCGCAGAAGGCCTAGGCATAATGATATACTTTAGAAACATATGCAACAGAGTACGCAACTGAGGTATCACACATTGAAATGTAGAAAAGTTCTCTTTATTGATAATGAACATCTTGTTACAGACTATTAACTCAAAAGTAAAAATGATGCCGCACAGGCTTACACCATGGACGCAAAATGAGATATTCGATCCATACATTACATCCTTTACTAATATTTTAAAAGAGCAAACCACCATGGGTGCGTGTTAACACCATCGCCTTTGAGCTTCAAAAGGGTATGTGCGAGCTCCTTGAGATTTTGTACTTTATGCTCCAAAAAGTCACGAACACAAACGCAAATTAGATCGATAAAAGGTTGAGGGGGGAGCTTCAGCTCCTTGTCGCGTCGCCTTGGCTCGGGGAACCTGCTGCAACGAGGGTCAGTACTTCAAAAAGTACCGGTGAGGGCGAGCTAACTCAACTCACCAAATCAACAAAGTATTCATATGAACATGCAACATTATCATTATGTAGTCTTTCTATCTTTCCCTAGATCAAGTTACATGCAATTCATAGAAGTAAATGACATAATGAAATGTGCCACCGTTCGGTGACTTTTTACTTGTGCCGTTCAGATACCACATGTACACAACTTACCATGACATTTTCTGCCACGAAGACATAGTTAGTTTGCACAGTTTAAATATACATAAGGATCACTGTCTTGACTAGCCATCATGGACTATAGTCTGGGTAGACGGCGATGCTTGTAGCGCAAGTAGTGAGCCCCGCTACAAACTTCCGCCTTACCCGTGCTAAGTTGCTAGCACGACTAATTGTTGTTTCGTCCGAGATGAATCGGCCCTGGTGCCCCGGCGACTGTTCGCAGGAACCATATACCTTGTGCACAAGTTGTCCATGACCATTGACGATCTAAACACTAAGTTAACATATGAAGCATTTTAAGACATCAACATGAACACAACTACTTTAGCACAGTGCGATGGCATAGTCTACTAGCTGATATGGTCAAATCATAAGTTATGTACTACCCATTGAACAATATAGATAAATAAGTTCTAGCTACAACTGAACACAAAATAAATACATGTATAGCGGACAAGCACGCAATAATATGACCGTATAAAAAATTTATGTGACAAGCTTTAAGTGTTTCAAGTCTACTTCTTCTTTTTATCTTGACTCAATTTTATTATTTTGGTATCGTTGATCGGAATGTACAAACGAGTCAGATTATTAGGAATGAAGACTTGGAAGAAGGGCGCAAATCGGAAGTAAGGCCACTCGCCTAGTTAGTGAATCGGGGGAGAGAAATGGAAGATCTTCAAGACTCCGCTTGTGCGTAGCCTACGCGATCACCTGCACGCACCAACAGATGATCAATATCTCCTGCCTCGGTTTTTATGGGTTCGATACAAAATACGAAATTCAAAGAACGAAGACAATAAAATCCATCGAAACCGCTCAAGAAAATGTAAGTCACAAAACCAACAAGAAAGTAACCAAGCGGTATTCGAAAACGGGCAAGGAAACCAGCGCAACGAAAATGCCCCTTTTGAATCTGTCGCCGAGTCCTTCCTTGAGGCACGATCCACTGAATGTGGGACCTGATTCCAAAGAAACCAATCCATATCGAAGAAATAATCTTGATTCAATCTGTCCCGATCGAACGATACCAAGTATTTCTTAGTCGCGCTTCCCGAATAGGGGGAACGGGACACTACAATATGACTGACAAAATTTTCGACAGTCCTAAATAGTCAAAATTTTAACAGTCTTGTGTCGTTCCAAACGTGACTGTTTCGATTTTAAAAGTTCAAAACTACATTAATGGAGTTCAAAATTTCAGACGTAGCCTGAAACTGAACTATCTACTATAAAACTATAAAAGTATGAAAAAATATATATTAAGATTTAGAAATTTGGGAAAGAAAAAAGAAACAATTTTAAAGTTATGATGCCTCGTAATATTTTTGAAAAATATTTAAACATTAAAATATGACCAAATTTGATTATGTGTTAAAAAAAATTTGTACCTTAAAACAATAGTTTCTTCTAGTCAAACTAATGACAAACATCACGAGAGAAACATCTTTTCGTCAATTACCTTTAGGTTTCATTCGGTAGGAGGGATGAAAAAATAGAAGCAAAGAAATAGAGAATGATGCATTTTTTCCATATGGAAAGAAAATATTATTTTCTTTATTTGTGTTTGGTAGAAAGAAAGGAAAAAAAGAAGATACGTACTTTTCTTCGTTTTGTATGTAAGAAAAAGTGGAAAGAAAGAAAGTAAAAAAAAAGGTTTTATCAATTCTATTTTCAACTAAAAATACTTATTTACAATTTGACTTAATGAATAATTTTTAAATAATGCAATTAATATGAGAGTATAATTCTTAATTAATATGAGTCCACTTTTTCTCCTACTTTTGAAGGGATTGAATTTCCTAGATTAGGAGAAAAAATTAATCACTTCACTTTTTGTTCCATCTTCTTTTCATTTCCAACCAAACAATGGAAAATGAATCATTCCCTCCACTTTTTTCTTCTCACTTTTCATTCCCTACCAAACAATAGAAAATTAATCCTTATGGTGTGTTTGGTTGGAGAAAAAAGTGGGAGGAAAAAAATTGGAGGAAAAAAAAGTGGAGGGAATGATTCATTTTCTCTTGTTTGGTATGGAAGGAAAAGTAGAAGGAAGAAAAACTGGAGGGATTGCTTTTCCCTCCTAACCTAAGAAATTGAATCCTTCCAAAAGTGGAAGAAAAAGTGCATGCTTATATCAATTAATAATCGAAAAATTTCGTTTAGAGCAAAGGAGTTTACAAAATTTCCAATGAAATCATTCGATTTTAAAAAATTTCAATGAAAGCATCAGAATGTCCTTTCTAAGGACGTTTTACACTTTTTCGTCCCACTTCTGTCAGAAAGAAAAAAAAAACTTCCGTTAGAAATTTTCTGAAAAAAAAATATATATATATAATGAAAATCCTAGAAAAAACGTCCTTCCTAGGGACATTTTTTATATTATATTTTTTTTTTCGGAACTTTTTTCTCTCCTCTCTCTCTCACTCACACTCTCTCTTCTCTTATCTCTCTCTCACCCACTCACTCTCTCTCTCTCTCTCTCTCTCTCTCACACACCCGGCCTCTCCTCTCTCCTCTCCTCTCCTCTCTCTCTCTCTCTCTCTCTCTCTCTCACACACACACACACACACACACACACACACTCTCTCATCGAGCTTCCTCGCCACCCGGAGGATCCAATTGAGCATCCCGACCAGCTCCTCCCTCTTCCTCTTGTTACAAGCCGCCAAGCCCCCATTCGTCGGCTCCGGCTTAACCTCCGTAACCCCCTTATCGTCGTTGTCAACTTCTACTACCACCACTCTCCGGTGGCGGTCGACCGGAGTCAAGAACTGCTTCTCCTTCTCCGTCCGCTTCTCCTACACCTTCTTCTTCTTCCTCCTCTTCTTCTTCTCCTTCTTCTTCTTTTCCTTCCTCACCAAAACTCCTTCCAGCCATCTATCGAGAGCTTCGAGATACTTCGAGTAGAGGAGCTTTAAGGAGGATCCGAGGCCCGGATCCGACCCGATATCACCGGCGATGGAGTCCCAGGCCCTCCGGGCCGTGACGGACTTGAACCCGCCCCGGTGATATGAGAGGAGAGAGGAGAGGACGGGTGAGAGAGAGAGAGAGTGGACGGGTGAGAGGAGTGAGTGGGTGAGAGAGAGAGAGAGAGGAGAAGAGAGATGAGAGAGTGTGAGTGAGAGAGAGGAGAGAGAAAAGTTCCGAAAAAAATTATAATATAATATGAAAAACGTCCCTAGGAAGGACGTTTTTCTAGGAAAAATACCATTTTTTCATTATATATATATATATATATATATATATATATATATATATATATTTTCCAGAAAATTTCTAACTGAAGTTTTTTTTTTTCTTTCTGACGGAAGTGGGACGGAAAAGTGTAAAACGCCCTTAGAAAGGACGTTCTGATGCTTTCATTGAATTTTTTTAAAATCAAATGCTTTCATTGGAAATTTTGTAAACTTCTTTGCTCTGAACGAAAATTTTCGTTTAATAATTATACTCCCATATGAATTGCATTATTTAAAAATTATTTATGAAGTCAAATGGTAAATAAATATTTCTAATTGAGGATAAAATTAGTAAAACCTATATTTTTTTATTTTCTTTCTTTCTACTTTTTCTTCCATGCCAAACAAAGAAAATTG
The DNA here is from genome assembly GCA_036927795.1 of Iris macrosiphon. Classification (NCBI taxonomy): domain Eukaryota; kingdom Viridiplantae; phylum Streptophyta; class Magnoliopsida; order Asparagales; family Iridaceae; genus Iris; species Iris macrosiphon. The sequence goes on from JAYESA010000004.1 coordinate 291,033,989, forward strand.
GATCTCCTCTCTTATCCATCCTTTCTACCAAACATAAAGGAAATTTTTTTTTTCCTTTCTCTATGGAAGAAAAATACATCATACTCTTTTTCTTCCTTCCACTTTTCCATCATTCCTATCAAAGAAGTCTTAGGTAGTGTTTGAGAAGAGGAGAAAGTGGGAGCAAAAAAAAATTTAAGAAAAAAGTAAAAGAAAAATTATAAGTGAAGGTGTTTGGGAAGGGGAAAGAAAAAGTGGAAAAGAAAAAGTGAAATTTTTTTTTTATATGGATGCCACTAAAAATTATTTCTCCCAAAAATTGGAAGAAAAATAGAGAGAGATGAGAGGATTTAAAATAATTTATCCAACTATCCTCCATATAAATTATGATATGAGAATTTCAAAGACTAAATAATAATTATATTTCTATCCATATAAAAATAAAAAATTATTTTAAACTTTTTTTCTAATATTTTTTTTTTCATCAAAACAAGAAAAAAAAATTTAACTTTATTTTTATTTTTTTGCCCTCTATTTTCTTTTCTTTAAATTTTTCTTTCAATTCCTTCAAAAGTAACCGAACACAGTGTTAAGTTTTCTTTGAATGTTAGTTCTAACTAGGTAATATGAATTTTTCTTTCAATTCCTTCAAAAGTAACCGAACACAGTGTTTAAGTTTTCTTTGAATGTTAGTTCTAACTAGGTACACACTGTCATATGGCTTCGATTTGGTTCCCAAATTATGACATTGAAAAAAATAAAATTTATTTATTTTTGGGTGTAAAAAAAAAATTATATATATCTTTTCCTCCTCCAGCGGAACAAACAAGGTATCTCCACACTGAACGCCAAATAGTAGTACATTGACCGATCATTAAAAATAGTTTGGAATATGGGCAAGACTATGCTTACAACCAAATGCTTACAATCTTTATGCAAACCGTCACGTGGCAACTTCTACAGGAGGAGGAAGGTGAGAGATGGGAATCGGATGGAACCCACACAACAAAAGAGAGAGAGAGAGAGATTGTAATCATTTGGAAGTAAATTTAGCATTTTTCTTAGAATATAGACTTTCTTTGGCCATCTGATCATTATTTAATACAATGCTACTATGTTGTCCGTCGGATTGGTCCATCCCTCTCGTTCCATTGACAGGTCAATTGATGATGGATCCAAGCGACTAGGAAGTTAATGGAGTTCGGCCACAAGACGGACAGACCAATCTGCTTACGGGCAAGTCTGTCTGCAGACAACATATCATTTTCGTATTTAATATTTGTTCGTTTCTGTGCGCCTACCTGCCGGTAGAACCTCAGACCCGTAAGGTCATCTCCAATCCAAGTCCTCCAACACCTAATTGAGTTAATTTTCTCAAAATTTATTTCCAACCAAGTCTCAAATTGAGAATTTTTTTTCAAATATTTTGAGAAAATGATATTGGATCGTCAAATTTGAAAAAAAAAAAAAATCCTCAAATTTAAGAATCCACTATTCATGACAATTTTAACCTCCAAGTTGTAACTAATTACTAATATATCATACATAAGTTAAACACTAAACTTAATTAACTTACTATTTTTTCTAATTTATAATTATAAATAATATAATAATTATACCATTAAAATGTTCTTGTTGAGATCTTCCTATATAATCTAATATTAAATATATTTGTTATTAGTATTTTTTTATTATATTCATTTGATTAATGAAATAACATTTAAATAATTTGACTGAAATTAATATAAAATTATCAAACTTTCTAAAATTAAAATACATTAACTTAAAAAAAAAAACCAAGTATATCAAAATTTAAAATAACATCACCAACAACATCATTTAAATTGAAAAGCCTAAACGTTACAACAACATTGAAATTAAAAAAAACTTAAAGCATTACAACAACATTAAAATTAAAACATTCTAAAACACTTTCTTTAGAAGAAAAAAAGTTAGTGGGTTGGAGTTATATAAATATTATAAAATAATATTAATAATATTAAATAATATAATATTATCTCGATAAATAATATTAATAATATATTATTAATGTATATGATTATATTAAATAATTGTGAAGAAATAAATTTATGTAGAAGTAAATAATAATTGTTTATTATTTGAGGATTGATGGGTTGGAGATGTAAAATTTTGAGGATAGCATAATATAGGAATATTCTTTTTTTAGTCATCAAATTGAAGAAACTTTTAAGGATGGGTTGGAGATGGCCTAAGGCAAGGTCAAAGTTGCAGCCTACAGACGTAGCATTGATAAGGTTAAATTATTCTGACGACACTCCAATTAAAATGTTTGGATATTTTTATACATTAATTTTTACACGTCAGCTCCCCTCCCCCCACCCCTCGGACAGGCAGGCGGACGGACGAGCTGTGAAAGCAGGAAGGTTTGGGGCAATGGCCAATAGGAGGGGGTCACGTCAACGCTCGGACTGAACCGTGGTCCCCCTGGTTCAACAACAAATTTTCTAATTTTTAGTTGTTCGATTTTAACATTTTTTATTTCATAAATTATTTTTAATCATATTTCGTTAATTTTAAAATATATCGAAACTATTTTAAAAAATCTAACAATAAAAATATTTAAATTGTACTTTTATACTACAATAAGAATATTTTTGAAGTTGATTCGATGTTTTTCAAAATTGACAAAAAAATATTTAAAAAAATTTAGATATAAAAAATTAATCAATAAAAAAAATTAAGATGCCAAATTTTTTTGGAATGTGGAGTGCCATTAGAATAATTTATACCATTAATGAATATTGAAAGACGCATGCTGCCTCCTTATGTATATACGCCACCAAATTAACCATTCATTCATAGGAAAGGAATTTAATTCCTTATTTTTTTTTTTTTAAAAAATATTTTTTTATCTATTATTCTTTTGGGTGTTTGAAAATGCCAAATAAATTGGGAGAGAAAGTGAATACTTAAAGGTAGGAAAGTGAATCCTTGGTTTGATAGAGGGAACTAGGGGTCGCAATTTATTTCGAATGGGACGGAAGTTCGAATTTTTTTTTTTTCGCCACGGAGACGGGTTTGGAAATTTAAAAATGTGGACGGAATGAGGATATGGATTAAAAAAAGAAAATTTTCGGTCGAATTCGGGGCCTGGTATAGGTATAGTAATTTCTGTCCCGGTAAAATTTCGGTCCTGATTAATTATACCTATATGTGCAACCCATTAGTATGAGTTCATGAGCTATCTAATAGTATATGTTTATTTTTAAAATCATATTTTATTAACATGTATTGTATTTTTTTGAATGAAAAAATATTTTTTTAAGCTTATATTGTACAGTTAACTGGACGAGAGACAGGGACGGAGAACTCGGTCCCGAAAGTGTTAATGGAACGAAGACGGAAAGTACATTGTTTAATGAGGACGGGAAGTACATTGTTTAACGGGAACGGAAATGAGGGTAAAAAATTAAATCCGGAACGAGAATTCGAACACTACTCAGAGACATGAATGAAGATATGGTCTCCGATCCCTATCTGTCCCGTTGCCATCCCTAGAGGGAACTACTTTTCTTCCTAATTTTCTTTCCATTAGAATTGACTTTTCTTTCCTCCTTAATTTTTTTCGCATCTAAACATAGAAAGGTAATAACTTTTTTTTTTTTTTTCAATCTCATAATTTCGTGAACCAAAGGAATACTAAAGTTATCAACGAAAACTGTTTAAAAAAATTAATTTGTAAAATTAGGATCCAAAATACTAAACAATAAAAAATTAAGATGTCATAAAAAATTTGGAACGCGGAGTACCATTAAAATAATTTTATACCATTGATCAGTATTAAAAGAAGCGTGCTGCCTACTTATGTATATACTCCACCAAACAATAATGCAAAGTTTACTACCAAAGGCTCACAGCCTTCTTACAATCTCTCTCCCCCTGCTGTGTGGGCCACATCCAGCCCCACATCTTTTCCATTGAACCATCATCACGTGGCGTTTCTACCACATGACGGCCACCCGAACAGCCATCGAGTCCCACATTTTATCATTTTTTCAATATACGGCCGTCACGTGGACGTCACGTGGCCGCCACGTGGTGGTTGTAAGAATGTTATAAGCATTTGGTTGTATCCACCAAACCAATCATTCATTCATTCCTTCCATCAATATGGGTCTGCTGGGTAACAGTGTTTTTATCCGTTTTAGGATAATTTTGAACCGACCGTTTATGAAGTTTTTTAAAATTTCTTGTTTGTTAACTTTTTTGAGACATTGATTTTGACCGGCTCCAAAATCTCCAAAAACTGTGTAATGTAATTATAATTGTCTTTATAAACACTCATAAATCAATAGATTTTAAGAGATTTTATTATTTTATTATATTTATATCCTCACAAAAAATATATAACTATAACTACTAATAGCTTATCCTATTTTTTCTTTCTAATCTGTATTTCTTTTCTACTTCTTCCAAGCTACGACTACTTTTTCGAGTAAGTTCTTAACATATTTCTCTCCTGCTTTCATCCAGACGTTTTTATTATTTAACATCTCTATTATTTTGATCAAATATAGACTTCTACTTCTTCCAAAATTTTCTCCTACTTTCATTTAGACATTTCTATTATTTTATTTTTTAAATTATTTATGTGTTTCTATTATTTTATTTATATATAGACATATATGTAATTTTAATAGTGTAAAAATAAAAATTCAGAACCGTTCGTTAATGAATTACCAAGTATGGGTTAGACTGATATAAAAACCATTAGCGTTACTTAAAGCTATCTAAAATTGGACCGTTCATAACCGATACTCTAAAAATATCTCATAACCGCTTCCTATATAATTGTCTTAGATTACGTACTAAAGTATTTGATAAAAGTATTTAAAATATAATAATTTATAAAATTAAGATGACAACAATTAAATAATAAAAAGATTAAGATGTCAAAAAAAAGCTTAGTTATAAATTTATACCCTCAACTATAATTTGATAGGTGCTAACTTGTTATTCTGAAAAAAATGGACTAAACTGCCCCTCCTCCAACCCTCCCCCAAACCCCAGCGCCTCCTCCTCCCATCCCGGCGAGCACCCCCCCCCCCCCAGCGGTCTCGGCGACACCCCCTCCCACCCCGGCGACCCATTGCCGCTCGCTCCGCCCTGTCCCCGTTGTTGCTGTTGCTGCTCGTGCCGCGCACAAGCCAGCGCCGGGCACGTCAGCCCGCACGTACGCCCTCGCCCGCGTCTAGGCCCCTGCGCTGACGCTCGCCCCCCGCGCGCCCCCCTTTGCGCTGCTGCACCTTCCCTGCCCTCGCGCGCGCCCCGGTGTTGCTGCTCCGTCGGCTCGGGCTGCGCGTCCGTATTTGCCACCCGTCCGCCGCGCGCGCGCATGCATGCCTGCACTGCTGCTCCGACCTCCGGCACGCGCCTGCTGCGACCCTACCCCCTATGGTCGCCGGCGTCGGAGAGCGGGGGAGGCTGCCGGAGAGAAAGAGGGAGGGATGGATAGTTTTGTCTCTTTTTTTAAAAAAAATTGGGGGTATTAGCATGAAAATTATTATATAGTTGAGAGTATCAAGTTAAATATTTTGAATAGTTGAGGGTATCAAGTTGTAATTTAGTCAAAAAAAAATTGTAACGTGGTGTACCATTAGAATAATTTATACATTAATTTTTTTTTTTTTTGAAATGTCCGACGATACGTACGAAACTTTGTATATGTTACATTATATGTTATTTATGTCTACTGTCTCACATCTCTCTCGTAATTCTCGTAATTTGATTTCGATACCATCAGTCTAGCTAGAATGGTTATAGCTTCGGTTGAATTTATACATTGATAAATAATAAAAGACGCGTGCTGCCTCCTTATATATAGTATACTCCACCAAACAAACCATGTTCCTTCCTTCCTCCCTTCCTTTCAGCCATCACTAGGTTACGTAGCAGAGTAATGGAGAGCGTCACTACCTGTACCGATGCGCCCAAGAGCGACAGCTTATTTCTCCATATAGTCGAACACCCCGACGGCTCCGTCACGAGGCCCGTCGTCCCCCTCGTCCCCCCCGTCGTGTCCGACACGGAAGTCCTCTCCAAGGACGTCCCGCTTGACGCGGCCAAGAACACCTGGCTCCGCCTCTACCTCCCCAACCGCCCCCCGCCCCCGCCCGGCGCCGCCGCCAAGATCCCAGTGGTGCTCTTCCTTCACGGCGGCGGCTTCGTCCTCTTCAGCCCGGACTTCCTCTTCTACCACTCCTTCTGCGAGCGGGCCGCAGCCGCGCTCCCCGCACTAGTAGTCTCTCTCCACCACCGCATGTCCCCGGAGCACCGCCTCCCCCTCGCCTACGACGACGCGGCTGACGCGCTGCGGTGGCTGGCGAGCGCGGCCGACCCGTGGGTAGTCTCGCACGGCGACCTCTCCCGCTGTTTCCTGGCGGGAAGCAGCTCCGGAGGCAACATAGTCTACCATGTAGGTCTTCGTTCCGTGGCGCTGAAGCTGGCCGGGATGGTGATGATCCAGCCCTACTTCGGCGGAGAGGAGAGGACGGAGTCGGAGGCCCGGTCGGAGGAGGACCCCGTGCTGCCGCTGCGCGCGAGCGACATGATGTGGAGGATGGCGCTGCCGGAGGGGGCCGATAGGGACCACGAGTACTGCAACCCGATGACGAAGCCGATAACCAAGGGAGCGGTGGCGCTGCCGAGGTGTCTGGTGACAGGGTGCAGCGGGGACCCACTGTTCGACCGGCAGAAGGTGTTTGCGGAAATGCTGGAGAAGGCGGGGGCGGCGGAGCAAGTGGTGGTGAGGTTCGAGGAGGAGGGATACCACGCCATCGAGCTGTTCGAGCCGCCTAGCGCCGAGAAGCTGCTCGCCCACGTCCGGGAGTTTGTCTATGGTTCAGCCAAGCAAGCGAACGTACGTGAAAGTGTGTAACTAGTGTTTGGTTGTGCAAGGATTGATGCTTCTGTCTGTGATGTGTTTGCAATTTCATTCGGTTACATGTATGCTTCTATTTCTTTGGTACGCAAGACGCTTCATATGAATAATAAGAAAAAGAAAAAGAAAACTACCATTTGATTTTCTCATTAAACTGTATAGCAAGCAGGGGTTATTCAAAGTTCAAACCGGAGGAGGGCGGAGAGAGACGTCGGCGGGCGGAGGAGAAAGAGGCGACGGAACAGGAGGAGGGTGGAAGGCGGCGGAGCAGTGCCAAATATCATTTTCGGATTGAAAATCTTGTTCACAATCACTATCTGAGGGTTGGGAGGACACAAAGTGAAATCTCTCTCTCAACTATTGGGATTACCATAGCTATCACACCATCGATCGCGGTTTACAACGTGTAAAGAAGAGGACTACACTATAAAGTTTTTTTTTCCCCTCAATCTTGGACTACACTATAAAGTATTGATCTCTTCGTGAACTTTCTTCTTTATTACAATTCACACACATCTACATATGTTCTTATGCTTGGAAAATTCGAATCATACCAACTTTGTTTGGAAAATTCGAATCATACCAACTTTGTTTGTGTCCGCACTACTTTTCACTTGAACTACAAAACATCTCTCTCTATGAGCTTGAAATACATATTCATAGGAATCTTCGTTTTTATTTTACTTTTCCATTTTGTCTAATATGAGTTGGAATATATATTAGTCACATACCCCTCCAACAACACCAAAACTCCTCTCTCTCTCTCTCTCTCTCTCTCTCTCTTTTTTTTTTTTTAAATAGTAAGCTGAATTAGATTCAAAGGAAATAAAATTGTAAAAAGTATCCAATTGTTGGGAACACGATATGTCCTGTATCGAAATCGGCCCATAATGTGTGTTATTGGACTGGATCCATATATTTCTAAAATAAATTTCAACGTAAGGCATGAATCAATCATCAATTATCTATATCTTGTGATTCCACTTCCTCCAATTATCTTCACATCAACTGGAAATGAGATACAATCCAACCATATAGCTTATTTCCGTTAGCCGAACAACCAAGCACTCCGGCTACCTTTGCTTGACGTAGTTGCCTCTCGCCAGCCGAGCACCCATTAGATCCAACATATTGGCACGATCCGCCAATTTGTATAGTTGTCTCCAACATTAGGTCTGATCGCTTTTCTACGAATGTCTGACACTCAGACCACCTTATGAAGGATGCTTATGAGAAAAGAATCTGTATAATACGATTATACACATGTACGATTATACACATGTACGTTCAGTAAAATCTGTCTTGAACTAGTTAGAGTTGTCTAAACCAGTCTTGTAACCTTTGACTCTAATATCACTTATTGGGAACACAGTTTGACTAAAACCAAAGTTGGTCCATGCAGTGCGATAGTAGACTGAGTTCATATGCCTTAAAACAAATCGAAAAACAGACTGCAAAACAGATCGGAAAAAAAAACTGCGACTACGTACGTCTGTGGATTGGTCGAATGTTTTGTCGGCCTACGCAAGCAGGGATCTGACATCATTATTTTTTTTAAGGCCAATCATGAACTGCCACATGGCAGCTCGGTTTCTTTTTCGATCTATTTTTTTCGGACTGGCTACCGTTTTCCTTTTTCTTTATATATGTGGTTATATCGTTCTCACAGTAGGCTGACGACTAAGGTATTGCGTTGAAGAGAGCACCAGTAGACGAGAGCAAATCTGATGTTCTATTTATTATGTCTTTTCCTCTGTTTTTTTTGTTATTGTTTTGGGTGGGATCCACTAAACAAATAGGTGGGAGGACATAAAAAGAAACAATAGAACTGTATATTTGCTTCCCATTAGACTAGCCACCAGAAGCATGCATCATGCAGTTCTTAATTAAGCTTGCTGCTGGAATCGAAGACTAATTTATTGGAAGACTCCGTTCATTGAGGAGAGTTCTTTGAAGAAAAAAAAAAATTTGAAGCATGTATATATACATAGTATAATAAGTAGACTATGTCTCCATTTCCGTTTCTTTTTTGATCATCACAGCTCGATCATTAATCTAAATAATGCGCACTTCTGCAGATTACTTCTTCTTGTTTGATAGTCTACCGATCGTTGACAATCTCGCTAACTTGTATGCATAGTCTTTTTTTTTTTTTTTGATGCAAAACTGAAATTTGGCACGTCATGCTAATGAAGAAGGCCAAAAGCAGCTATCAATCTCTTTACGGATTTTTTCGTCTAAAGGGACGAAATTTTGATAAATCGCGGCTGAGAAAAAATGTTTGAAAAAATTACAAACGGAGGAATATCTCGCCAACTTAGTTGGCGGAGTCAAAAGGTTCGTGGCTGAGGAAAAATGTTTACAAAAATTACAAACGGGAGAATATCTCGCCAACTTAGTTGGCGGCGGAGTCAAAGGCCAATATGTCACGTTCCGATTTTGCCTAATCGATAATCGTCTCCCGGGCGTGATGTCGTACTGTCATGTCGCCAAGTCCTTCATTGAGGCACGATCCGTTGAATATGGGATCTGATTCCGAAGAAACCAATCCATAATGAGGAAAGGATCTTGATTCAATCTGTTCCGAACGAACGGTACCAAGTATTTCTTGGCCGCGCTTTGTGCAACTTTTAATCGTTCTCGAATCAACCGAACCTTTTGGACTGTTTGTTCAACCAGTTCCGGACCAAGGATTTGCCTCTCTCCAACTTCATCCCAGCAGATCGGTGACCTACACTTCCGCTGCGCCAGAAATTGTGCCTCAATTCGAGACTCGAATTGACTCTATCGTAGTTCGGCTTGTCTCTGTTGTGTTTCCATCAAACGCATCATTCGATACGGAGTTTTGAAAATTGGTCGGGTTTCTGGAAATGTGTCAATAGTGAACTCTATCTCTCGATCTGGCGGCATACCGGGCAACTCGTCTGAAAACACATCAGGAAAATCTGCCACAATGGACGAGCTAGGGACGTTGGGGGCAACGCTTGCCAACTCAGTCGGCGGGGAAGGGAAAATCAATACTGCTGACCCGAAAACCCCCTCCTCTGCCCACTCGAAGACAATCCCTTCCACCTCGAAGACCCCCCCTCCCGAAGACACCCCCTCCCTCTATAAATCTGCTCCCCACAATACTCTCATTTTCTCACAACACTCTCCTCTCCTCTTTGTATACAACATTTATATTCACTTTCCTTCAAGCAGCAAGATCAACCGGGAGAAAAAGAACCAAAAAATCTAATGTAAGTAAAATTATTATATTTTAGTCGTAAATAAAAATAGTTAGTTTTTTAAATCGTTGACAGACTTATTATATTTTAGTCGTAAATGATCATAGTTAGGTTTTTTTGTAGATGGCTAACCAAAATGACGATCGTATTTCTGGTGGACCGACTACCGACCTTATTATTAAGCAACGTGAAGACCACATATCTAGTCAGATATTTACTAGAGGTAATTTTTTAAATTATAAGTTTGCAAGTTAATTATAAGTAATTTACACATAAAATATAATGCATATATTTTTTATAGTTATACGATCATGATCTTGGTTTACGAACCTGGATCCATGTACATTGGCGGACCGAAAGAAACTATCGTACGTGGGAGCTAAATTCTGTCCAAAAGACTTTGGTGGAATCCTTTGGATTCCATTATATAGATCGGGTTAGATATTTAATCTACGATATTCATCTAGTTGTAAGTCTTGAGGAGCATTGGTGGCCTGAACGCAACACTTTCCAACTCCCATTTGGCGAGATGACGATCACCCAATTTGATGTGGCAAATATAATAGGGTTACCTATTAAAAGTGACGTTATATATTTTGATCTGGACTTAAAGGGATATGATCTGATCAGGAGGTATCTCAGTGTTACCCCTCTATCTGGTATAAATAACGGCCATTTTATGAAGTTTACATGGCTTCGTGGTAACTTCATGGACCCACATCACACTATTAATGGGGTAGTTGATGTAGATAAAATGCGGGTATATATTTTAATTAGTAAAATTTATTTATGACTTAATTTAGTATTTATATAACACTTAATATTTTTAGGTCATTCGTTGCACTAGAGCTTATTTGTTTTGTTTATGTGGTGCAATTCTATTTCCTAACGCATCAAAAAATATGGTAAATATGCAGCTTCTACCATTCTTGGATGATTTGACAAAACCTACTCAGCATGCATGGGGATCTGCTACTCTAACATTTTTATACGCAAATTTGACAGAATTTGTGAGATCCAGTCGCAAGAGTATTTGTGGATGTATTTCACTGATTCAGGTATGAATGAAAGACCTAAATTAGTTAGATTAGAATATAAATTTTGTTTGTACTAATATCATATTTTTGTTTTATAGTTCTGGTCCTACAAGCACTTATATATTGGTAGGCCTGTTACTAGCATTCTCAGTGATGTTGGAGTCTTTTCAGTTGCTATGCGATGGCCCACAGATGTAGTAGATTATCAACGCTACCAATACAGGAGTGTATCACTTTATCGTAGCCAATTTGATACACTGCAGTATCATGAGGTAATTATTTAAATATCTGATAAATATTTTTAAATTATTACAGTTATGATCGTAGAGAAACATCATATCTATTTGATACAATATCATTAAATAGGTTACCTGGTTACCTTACACTTGTGAAGATGATGCTCCAAAAATTAAGAGGACATCATATTTGTTTAGTTTACACATATCTTATATTATATATGATCGGTTCACCATGTACCATCCGGCAGACCGTGTTCTTTGACAATTCGGGATACGTCAAATAATTTTCGATGATCCACCGACTGTCGGTTATGAGCCAGCAAATGTAATAAAATGAATCCTTGGTCTTGTTGCTGATTGGAATAATCGGTTCAAGAATTATAGTGTGAGGGACATGTCTCCCGGACTAAGATCTGGTGATGAATGTAAGTTCTAAGTTACTCATTATTCGTATTAATTTAGTGTAAATAGTTTGCTAAAATTTTATTTACATTATGCAGACATTGGTAACTTGGATTATAGGCAATGGTGGGGATGCCCTCTTATGAGCAACCGAGTATACAAATATGAGGAGCAAATGTTCATGAGTAGATTCGTAGATGATTCTACTTTGCATGCTTTTGTCGATGGCATGCATAATTTGGTATGACTTCATTACACTTTCAAAATTATATATACATAGATATAATAAAAAAATTAATTTACATCTTTCATATTTTAGAGTGGTGTATACCAACAATATTTGCAACAACCTGAGATAAATCTTCCCACACAAAGTTAATTTCTTATGGAAGAACTTGTGACTCGTGTTGATCATCTCGGTATTGGGCGGGAAACTAAAATGCCTCCAGTACAATCACGTCTTCCACCAGACTATCCGACCGACTTTGTACGACAGAGACACTCTCGTCGTCGTAGGAGGAATGATGCAGAGGGACCTAGTCACTAGTATGCTGGAGACATTCCCTAATATTATGATGGGGCGAGCCCTATTCCCCAATATACTAGAGATATTTTTCAATACTATGCTGGAGCGGATCCTAGTCACCAGTATGCTGGAGCGGGCCCTAGTCACGAGTCTGCTGGAGCGGAAATTAGTCACCAGGACGCTGGAGATGAAAGCTACCAGATATTCACATAATTTTTTTTGACTCCATCAGCACCGCTGCCTACCCAGACTGTCACCCCCACATTTTAGATTAGGGGTATTTTCGTCTTTTCATGATTAATGTATAAAATATTGTATGATATTTAATTATAATTAATTACCGTAATTTTTAATTGTTGCGCCTTACCGTTGCTTCGATATTTGGAGCGCTACCCTAGCCATTGTCTTCCAACATATTCCACAATCTTGTCCTAGACATGCCTGCCTTCCATTCTGATCCTTGTGTAACTTATAATTATGTTCTCTTGTGCTTCATTTTAGTCGCACAATATTTGTCACGGACGTGTTTATTTAATTTGATATAAATTCAAACTTGTATCCTTGTGCGTTCTAATCGAAATTGGAGACACAATCTCGACCTATTTCATGCAACCCAAATTAGGGTAATATTCTATTATGAGTCTTCTTCATTTATGATACTTGTGTCCCACTTAAATTTAGCCCCTTGTACCTCTAATTAATTTAGAACACCAATTGTATTTATTTTAATTAAAATAAAACCAAAACCCAACCTTGTGCAATTTTCCAATTGTTGGGCACTTTTGTGCAAAAGTGCATTAAGGTGTCCACCCCGTTGGACACGACACATGAATAAACCCAATTCTCCTTCATGTGTATTTTTTTATAATTTTTAGGAGTGTGTAATTCAACACCAAGCTCCTTAAGACCATGGCCCTCCAAACCTTGAACCGATGTAATCTGAGCCATTCATTTTGAATCAAAACAAAACCTAGCCATTGAAATCCTACATGAGAAGCCAAATTCCAAGAGGGGTTGACCAGTCAAACCAATTTTAGGTCAAATCAAACCCCTACTTGTATAAATATTCTCTTCCTTATTTTTTTCTTTTCTTTCTGTTCCAACCCATGCCTCAGCCGATATTCACCATCTTCTTCCTCCTATTCTTCTCCTCCCTCCTTCCTCGCCGGAGTCCAGTCCCGCTGGAGCCCAGCCGCCTCGACCGAGCAATCCCCACCGTTCTTCTCTCCCGTCGGATCCCCCCTCCCAACGCCGTGGCCTCGCCGACCACTGGCCCGCTGTACTTTTCCCGCTCACCTGAGTCGTCCCCGACCTGCTACCTCTCCGCCGGAGCAGCACCCCCAGACTCGTCGACCGGAGACATTCCCTCCGCCTGAGCAGCAGTCGACCCACTGCCCCGTCCTTCGCCTGACAGGCGCGTACGCATCCCCGCTGCACACGACTGAACGCTGTCACCTCGATTTCGAGCCGGCCATCTCCCGGACGAACCTGCAGTGCACGACCACCCGAGCCGGCCAACCTCTATTTCCACCACCACCATTGTCACCTGAACCACCACCACCACTCTACATCGACAACTCACAGCGCCTCCACCATCCCGTCCCCGTTCACCACGACCCTGTCGTGAACTCGACCAGTCCGCCTCTCCTTCCTCCTCCATCATCGTCTTCCATCTACGTCGAACATAGAAGCCTCCTTCTCATCGACCCAACTGCACCGAGCAGCCCGAGCCTCCCCAAGCCGCTGGATCTCCGGCCTTCTCCATGATGCCTGAACCGCTGTGCACCCCCACCGTCTCCTCCATTCCCTCCGGCCATCCCTGTTCAACACCGCCACCTGAGCACCCGATCCAACCCGCCAGACCTCCCTCTGATCCTCCCTGTTCCTGTCTCCTCTCGTCATTATCATCATCCTCGCCATTGAGCCGGATTACACCCCGGCGGCCAACTCCATTGCCTGGATAGCCCCGGCCACCCCTGGTCGTCAAATCGTCACCATTACCATCACCATGATCATCACTATCACCTTCACCATCGTCATCGTCATCATGAACGTTGTCGTCATCATCGTTATCACCTTCACCATCAACATCGTTACCATCGTTGTCTTTATCATCGCCGTCATCGTCGATCTCATACCCGTGCACAGGTTCGTACCTGTCCCCCTTTCTTCATGATGTAGTATGTATGTTTATTAGTATATGTATAGTATATAATTGGTATGTATATGTATATATATAATATAAATTCAATCAGTGTATTAATATTAGTATATGTTAATATTAATATTGGTATATATATATATACATATATAGTATATTCTAAACTAATATATATGTACATACGTATATGTATGGTGCATGTATCCCTAGTACATGTTTAATATATATATATGTACGTAGTATTAATTTCTATTTAAAGTATATCTAAATGCATATATCTATTATAATTGTAATTAGTTAGTACTAATGTTTATGATAAATAATAATAGGTGTTATATGCCCATGTACTAGATGACCCTAATATAATTACGAATACCCCGTAGCTATCTTGACCTGTGACCACGTAGCATGTTAACAGACTGCCGCATGTACACTGACGTACCGGCAAGACCGTATCATTGACTGTCTGTCTTGCACCGTAATTACAAACACGACACCTGTGCAATTGACGCACACTTGACCTTAGTTGACCAGAGTCGTACCTAGCGTAGCCCTGAGTCCAGCGTATTTGTAATTGTGTGTTAGAGTAATATCTGATGCAATATTGTATTATATGCTGTCTTTAGGACTGTGGGATTTCAGACAAGATTCCGAAACAGGCTTTGGTATTGCTGTTTGGATAAACAAAGTTTATACGAAACTTTTGCTTACAAACGAGAAAAGAGAAAAGTACAAATAATCCTATACGAGGATATTAAGTACAATAAAATAATTCTGGGAAAATATTGCTATGGAAGTCTGATCTGCAGTCGATCAATTTGTTCCTTGGACTACACGATGATGAAGAAGTGCTGTAGAAGAAGCTTCAAACTTTCTCTGAACTGAAGCCAAAAGCCGGCCAAAGGAAAGTTGCAAGTAGGGTCGAATTC
This sequence comes from Iris macrosiphon, assembly GCA_036927795.1. NCBI lineage: Eukaryota > Viridiplantae > Streptophyta > Magnoliopsida > Asparagales > Iridaceae > Iris > Iris macrosiphon. The sequence goes on from JAYESA010000004.1 coordinate 291,049,411, forward strand.
TTGTTGCCAAAGTTGTCAGCCAAAACCCATTCCTCCCCTTTACCCTGTGACCAGGGGTCTCTATTTATAGAGATCAATCAAATAACTACCTGGTTGGCATAAAAGCCAAATAACTGTCTTATTGGCGTAAAAGGCCAAACTGTGAAGAAGATTGCCTCTTTTACGCTGCGGTTATGACAACTGCTACCCATGTTCCAATAATCTTCTGAATCTGCGTATGACATGTATCCCTTTATAAGGTAACGCGTATAACTGCTTCTCGAAGATTATGGCATGCAAGCCACGTAGGTAACTGCCCCCTGCATAAAACTTGATAATTCATGAATAATAGATAACCAGGGTAAAATAGCCAATTATCCTTCAGGACTGAGGTCTTGAGCGTATTCTGGGCTAAGTAGCCTTATCAACGTACCTTTACGAATATAGCCAAGTTAGCATATTTCGAGGAGATAGCATACTGTGTACTCCTATAGTTGAAAATAGCCTGGTTGGCATAAAAGCCAAATGACTATCTTGTTGGCGTAAAAGGCCAAACTGTGAAGAAGATTGCCTCATTTACGCCGTAGTTATGACAACTACTACCCACGTTCAAATAATATTCTGAATCTGCGTATGACACGTATCCCTTTATAAGGTAACATCTATAACTGCTTCTCGAAGATCATGGCATACAAGCCACGTAGGTAACCGCCCCTGCGTAAAACTTGATAATTCATGAATAATAGATAACCAACATAAAATAGCCAATTATCCTTCACGACTGAGGTCTTGAGCATATTCTGGGCTAAGTAGCCTTATCAACGTACCTTTACAAATATAGCCGAGTTGGCATATTTCGAGGAGATAGCATACGACGTACTCCTATAGTTAAAAATAGTCTGGTTGGCATAAAATGCAAGGATGGTGATGTGAGCGTAGCTTTCCTAGTCATGACAAATCAAATAACTGTCTGGTTGGCGTAAAAGCCAAATGACTGTCTTGTTGGTGTAAAAGGCTAAACTGTGAAGAAGATTGCCTCCTTTACGCTGCGGTTATGACAACTGCTATCCATGTTCCATTAATCTTCTGAATTTGCGTATGACACGTATCCCTTTATAAGGTAACGCGTATAACTACTTTTCGAAGATCATGGCATGCAAGCCACATAGGTAACTGCCCCTGCGTAAAACTTGATAATTCATGAATAATAGATAACCAGCATAAAATAGCCAATTATCCTTCATGATTGAGGTCTTGAGCGTATTCTGGGCTAAGTATCCTTATCAACGTACCTTTGCAAATATAGCCGAGTTAGCATATTTCAAGGAGATAGCATACGGCGTACTCCTATAGTTGAAAATAGCCTGGTTGGCGTAAAATGCAAGGATGGTGATGTGAGCGTAGCTTTCCTAGTCATGACAAATCAAATAACTGCCTGGTTGGTGTAAAAGCCAAATGACTATCTTGTTGGCATAAAAGGCCAAACTGTGAAGAAGATTGCCTCCTTTACGCTACGGTTATGACAACTGCTACCCACGTTCCAATAATCTTCTGAATCTGCGTATGACATATATCCCTTTATAAGGTAACGCGTATAACTGCTTCTCGAAGATCATGGCATGCAAGCCACGTAGGTAACTGCCCCTGCGTAAAACTTGATGATTCATGAATAATAGATAACCAGCATAAAATAGCCAATTATCCTTCACGACTGAGGTCTTGAGCGTATTCTGGGCTAAGTAGCCTTATCAACGTACCTTTATAAATATAGCCGAGTTGGCATATTTCGAGGAGATAGCATACGACGTACTCTTATAGTTAAAAATAGCCTGGTTGGCATAAAATGCAAGGATGGTGATGTGAACGTATTAGTCACAGTCTTAGCTTTCCTAGTCATGACAAATTTTAAAAATAGAACGAAATCTCGTGCATTCAATGCAGAGATATGCCTTAATCTCGTGCATTAAATACAGGGATATGCCTCGAGCTCTGTACAAAAAATAGCTTTTGACGTGGCATCTGATTTTATCTTGTATTGAGCGTAAAAACTCATTTCTGTCAATGTAGAATAGACATCATATTCAGAAAACTCTATTTTTCTTCCTTTGAATGCATAAAAATGACTTGTATCAAAAATATGTCACAAAATGACAACCTGGGTATCTGTGCAAAATTATTATCACAACCGTTCTCTCGATCATCGTGCAATACTTTTGTCAAATGTCAGGTTCACTGATTTGACTGACAAATTCATCCGAGGAATACGAAAAGTTTCTCGTATAACTTTACGCTGCATTAAAAATAACGTATTTTAAACTTTATGCAGGAAGGTATAGCAACCTTTTACGCAGAACAGCCTTGAAACTCTGCTTTACGCGGACAACTTTGAATCCTTATTTTATGCCAAACAACCTTGAAGCTCTGTTTTACGCAGACAGCTTTGACGCCCTATTTTATGCCAAACAATCTTGAAGCTCTATTTTACGCAAACAGCTCTGAAGCCCTATTTTACGCCAAACAACCTTGAAGCTATGTTTTATGCAGACAGCTCTGAAGCCCTATTTTACGCCAAATAACCTTGAAGCTCTATTTTACGCGGGGAGGGACTTCATGTATGTTGGGAGTTTTGACTTAAAATATGCGGACGATTCTCCAACATATTTCATGCTTCTACAATTGCCAGCAGAAGGACCCCAGGCGAGTACATTCTCTGACAGTTTCTATTATGTTGATTATCTCTATATGTCACACCCCAGTCTCAAAATATGTAGGACTAGGAATACGTAACACGCCCAGCCGTATGTATACGAACTCCAATATATGGAAACCATATACACACGTACGCTGTACATGAATATTTTAATCCACCAGTGGTAATATACTGTCACCACAAGTCACACAGAATCTATATCTCATCCATAGCACAAATAATCAGTAGGAATACAGAGCTGAATAATAACTGAATATCCAAAATAAATATCAAGTCAGATAGTCCGGTGGAAATAAATCCACTACAAACGACTATACTGAAGTAGAAAAATCTCTAAGCAGTGGCAATAAATCACATATACTCTGAGGGTAAGACCTCCTCAGTCAGTTACGTAGTGTCTGGTCCAGGTTAATACTCCTGTGGGTACTCCTGCCCGTCCATATCTGGAAAGGGACCAGGTCATCAGAGGGACGTAACAAGATACATATAAAATAAAATACTAAAATATAAACATCCACTGGGTCGCCTAACCGTCTAAGTGAATACAGTTTGAGAACAACTTTCTACCAAGTGGGATATCTGGCCATATAGTGGGATTGGCATAATTCTCTCGGAGAATCAGGGGACTACCAAGCATATCATCTTTTGAACGACAGAGGCCGCCAAGTAGTATAGGAGTCATCACGACCGCGTATCTCCGGTGGAGCATACGAGTTACATAAAAGGAAAGTGCAAAGGAGCCCAAATGTCTTACTTGTTGTTCTCCCCATCCCATGATCTAAGAATGCCACATCCATGACATGATAAAACCTCTAAATAACTGCTAGGTCTACTAGCATACAAGGTTTCTATCAGCAGTCATCCCTAATGCACGGCTCATTCGTACAGGTGATCAACTCAATACATAGTCCGGGATCTATATGAGACTCACAACTCGTGTAACAACTATTTTACGGCCAATAAATCTAATGATGCTTCATAATAATGGGGCAGTCTCATAAATAAGGTCCAATGCAAATACATAAGTAAAAACAGAATCATGCATCATTTGGAATATAAATAATGGTACTATAGCAAGGTATACTTGCCGAGCAAAATTCTGTATAGTACAAGCGTCCACACAGTATTAAGTTGAAGAAGTAAGGTTTATGGTTCGGGGTGTATTGTATGGATATACATAGAGAATAAGAGGCGGTGGGGAAACTTAGTGTTTAAGAAAACTACTGCCGCTGCTGTTTCTTTCTTTTCATTGGTTTTGGTTTCGGTTGAGGGGTGTTTAGTAATATTAGTGTTAAGGAGCGGTGGAATGAGAAGCTTACACGTGTGGAAAGAAAAAGGGAAGTCGGTTTGCTATTGCTGCTGTGATATTTATTTTACGCGGGTTCAGGTACAAGCGGGTGTTTGTGGTAGAAAACGAAAGAATGAAAGATGTATTCAATATGGGGTTTATACAGAACCCGCCTTCTTTGGTTTACAAACAAACTTGTACAATGTAATCCTATACGAGGATGTGGGAGTACAATTTATTTAATCTGGGTATAAATTGCTATAGGTGTCTGATCTGCAGTCGATCACTTTCTCCCTTAGACCACACGATGGTGAAGAAGCGCCATAGAAGACAGGAAGCAGCCTCGGGGGTTGCAGAAAAGGGTGGATGCACGATGCCCAGGTCGCCGATCCCTATCCTTTGTCCGAGCTCCGGGTTCCTCTCTCTCTCTCTCTCGATCTCCTCTCTCCTTGCTCGATCTTCAATTGTTCGACCTCTTCTCTGAGTCTTCAATTGTTCGATCTTTTAATTTGTCCACCTTTTTTCCATTGATAGGGGTCTCTATTTATAGAGTTTTTGTGACAGTGACCACTCAGTTGGTGTAAAAACCGAGGAGCGGACAACACAACACCCTTTTACACGACGGTTAAAGTAACCAATGCCTGCGTATGGATGATCTTTTGAATGAGCGTGTGACGCGGGTCCAACTAAGGGACACAACGCGTACAATTGCTACGAAGATCACGGCGTAAAAGCCACGTAGGTAGGTATCCCCCGTGTAGAAGAGGTGGACGTAAAAGCTGATGTCTGTCATCGTGGCATAGAAGCCAAGTAGGCATAGAAGCCGGGTGGGCGTAGAAGCCCGATAGGCATAGAAGCCGAACAGGCGTTGAAGCCGAACAGGCATAGAAGCCGAACAGGCATAGAAGCCGAATGGTCGTAGAGACTGAGTGGGCGTTGAAGCCGAACGGGCGTTGAAGCCGAATAGGCACAGATCCTGGGCGTAGAAGCCGCTGCGTACTGTGCCAAAATGCTGATGTGGACGTCTTTAGCCGGAATCACGGCTTTTGAAGATATAACCAAATCCCTTGCATTAAATGCAGAGATCCGCCATCATTCTATGTATTAAATGCGAAGGCTTGTTTTTGAAGGTCTGCAGCTCTCCTGTGTGTTCGTCGCAGAGACGTGCCTCGAGAAGACTGTTACCGCCTTGTCCGCCAATCGCAGAGACGTGCCTCGAGCCCTGCGCAACGTGCAGCTTTTGATGTTGCAGGCGGTTTGTCCGCTATGGAGCGTAAACAGCTCACGTCTGCCCGTGTAAAATAAGGCGGTGTATCCCCTTGCACGCGAAAGAGCAGTTTATGCTGAGGGGACCTCAGTGAGCGACGGTTTGGTGATATTTTAACCAAATCCTCTGCATTAAATGCAGAGATCTGCCATCATACTGTGGAGCGTGTTCCGAGGGGTCTGCCACTGTTTCCAGCCGTTGTCTGGGTAGTCGTGCAGCACTTTTTGTCAGAAATTAGGGGTCAGATTCACTGCATGACTTGACAGGTTCATTTCGGGGAAGACGAAGCGTTCCTCGTACGCTTTGAGCTGCTTTGAGAGCGGCTGAGTTTTACGCCATGGAGGCGATAAAAAACTCTTTTTTATGCTGGGGCAGCCTGGACGTACCGTACTTACACGGATGGTCCTTTGAGCTCATATTTCATGCTGTATTTGGCGGAAGAGCTCTGTTGCATGTTCGACGACTCTGGAGGCCTCTGCTTACGCTGTTCTGTATTAAGATGCCGCGTAGATCCTTCCAGCGTATTTTTCATGCTTCTACAAGACCCCCTTCAAAGCTTTTAAATTCATCGGAATTTGAAACGCTTTGAATGAAGCATGAACGGCCCCTCGTAACTCGAAACATTTCTGAGTAGAGCGTTAAAACGGTCAAGTTTTGACGCGTTCTTTCAGGCCGATCTTGATGGCAGATTTATTGGGGGTAGGTGTGACCTCGCTTGCCTATAAAAGGGCTGAGGAGTTAACCTGTTTCTTCCCACATTTCCTTTCACCATGTTGAGATGATCGCCGGAGTTCGTCGGGTCGACCTGAGGAAGAAGAAGACCATATTCTTCCAGCATGTAAGGAGCCGAGAAAGACGGCATCTTCGAGCAAGTGTCCATTGCAACGATGGATCATGGAAGGATATCTTAGCCTCCCTTGCTCGGGATAATCAGCAATTTTATGCGGCCTCTCACTCGGAGAGTGGGGAGGGGTCACTTTTGACCAGGCTGCTTGCAAGTGGTGCCTCATCTCGTTACCTTTGTGACGAGAGGCAGACAGACCGGCCAGGGTGGCGCACGGAGCTTAGGATCTGCAAAATCTATACAAGCCCCAACTCTGTCGTGTTTCGTCGGTGATCATTGCCATGTCAGCCAGTTTGCAGGAACTGACTGGCTGCTGGAGAAGATGGATGAAGAATTGACGCCCAGGCGAGAACCTGTCAGAACAGCTTCTGGGCGATCTTCGGACGACGATGAGGAAATCCTTTGTAGAAGGGATTTCCCTCATATGTAATCACGGAAAATAAAGAAAAATCCCCTGTAGACAGGATTTCCCTCATATGTAATTGTGATTTTAACTTTAATAAAGTCGTCTTTCTTCTCTGCATATGATCGTCTCTTGCCATATGTTGCTGTGAAGTCTGAATATGTGTAGCTTCGACATGTCTGATTCTTTACGCTGACTCTGATAGAAAGAGTACTAGGCCCTATCCATAGAACGCTGTTGAGCATTTTTTTTGAACATTTGGAACTGTCCTGTTGCTAGGACTGAGGGACCGCGTAGAGTTTCTCTGATGAACAAAACTTTTTGTTCAGACTTCGTCTTCAAGAATGATCTCTCGAAAATCCCTTGGAACAGGGTCGAGGCTTTGGCCGTCAAAAACTGAATTGCCATCTTGATAGACGAGATGTTCAGACTGAAGTCTGGATGAACCTCCAATTTTGATCCAAGAAGAGTAATTTCTCAATGTTCGAACTCTGCATGCTTCGGGTACTTGGGATGCTTTGGGTCAAGAACGAGTATCTTCTGTGTGAACTCTTTGTATTTGACCGCTTGGAGAACTCGTCCGGATACACGGAAAGTCAGAGATCCGTCGTGTAGATGAGCTGGGAATCCTGAGTTCATAGCTTATTGAGCGTAGAAAGCCACCGAGCGTGAGATCGTGGGTTTGTATCTGCTAAGCGTGAAGTCGTAGGTTTGTAGCCTCTCGAGCATGAAAGCTACTGAGAACAAAAGGCATCCGGGCATAAAACCATAGACTTATAGCTGGCGAGCGTAAAACCGTAGATCCGTTGCTGTCGAGCGTAGAAAGCCCCTTAGCGTAGAACTGTAGATTCGTAGCCTGTTTAGAGAAAGAAATCTTCGAGCGTAGGGTCTGTGGACCTATTGCTTCCGAGCGTAAACTAAACGCCACCGAGCGTGAGATCGTAGGTTTGGTAACTGCTGAGCGTGAAGTCGTAGGTTTGTAGCCTCTCGAGCATAAAAGCTACTGAGCATAAAAAGGCATCTGGGTGTAAAACCATAGACTTGTAGCTTGCGAGCGTAAAACCGTAGATCCGTTGCTATCGAGCGTAGAAAGCTCTTTAGCGTAGAACCACGAACCTGCTTTGCACAAAAACTCTTCGAATTTGCTGACTGTCCGTCTTCCGAGAGTAGTGGGCTGACGTAGCATCCAATCATAATCAACTATTAATTGTGAGATTTGGTTAGAGTTTCGAGGAATCCGTCTGAGGATTCGAGGAGTCGATCCGACCCCTATATATATCACGAGCTTTGGAGAGAAAACTTTTCATTCGTCTACTGCGAAAGAGAGTCTTCGTCTGTTCGAGTTTTTCTCCGTTGCTTCTCCGAGCACTCAGAGTTTTCAGAAATGGCGCCGAAGCAAACCTCCTCCACTAAGGGAAAGAGTGTAGGTTCTTCTTCCCATTCTTCCGCCCCGGCGAGGGAGTCTTCGGTTGGGCAAGGCAAACTTCATCCTGAGCAAAGTATCCCGCCGACGAGCAGCGCTCCTGGCCTTAGAGGTAGAGCCCTTTTGGATGACATAGAATGACGAAAAATCCTTCGCACACGTTGAACGTGATCGCGCTAGGTCGTCTTCTGTGCTGATAGCCTCTTTGAGGAAGATGATGCACGGAGACGTTTTCATCTTTTACGCTAACATTTCTAATGTGCCAGCGTAAGGGCTCCATTGTTTTCCCAGTTCTGGGCGTAACAGCTCCGAGTGTCGAAAACGTGGTGTATACTATAAAATTTTAGTTTTACGCCTGGGGACGGAGCCTCCGGCATAATAACTAGATTTTTTGGTAGCCCGGCGTAAAGCACGGATCGTACGCTGCCAGTTACGTCTCTGGATGAGACTTCCTGCGTAAAATGGCCAAATTTGTACAGTCTTGGCGTAAAGCGCAGACTGTCGTTTCTCAGTCCTCATGTTGCAAGATTTCTAATGAATGTTTTTCTCGCGCTTTTGCAGTTAATTTGGGTGAGTCTCCCCTGGCTGAGGTGATGGGTTCTGCCGCCGGGATGCTGCACTCGAACTATCTGGAGGATCTGTCCCACGTGGCATTTCCTATCTCCGGACCCCAGTATCCTGAGGGAAAGGAGATTTTGATATCGGCCCAGGGCGAGCGGACGCTGCTGGATATGATTAACGGGGAGCCCCTGACGTATATAGACGGGGAGCAGTACATAAAGCTAGCTTTTCTCTTTGGGGACATGATTGACAGACGGTCCCAGACGAAGCCTAAGAGAGAACCTTGGGTATTTCTTGCCGGGAACCTGGTTTTGTATCTGCCGACGATGCAGAGGGATTATCCCATCTCGGCCTTCTTCCATGCGACACACCGTAGGAGGATATCGTGGAACCTGACGCCCGATCTTTATGACAAATCGGGGAAGATCTTTCATCTGAAAGGAGCTGACCAGGGGTCGTTTGTCAGTCGTCCTTCTGGCCTCGTGACGTCGTTCAGGGGACTGAGCCCGGGCAGTGCTCCGAGCGAGGACAGTCTAGTAATCCAGCCAGTCCAGTTGCCGACTTTCTGCAATAACTTCATGGGGAGAGAGGGAGTATATCCCAAGGAGAATCCTCGATGCAACGGGTGGATCACTCCAACAAACCGTCAATGGGCCTGCCTTGTTGACTGGGCCTTGAAGCACTGTCAGAGAGAGCTGGAGTGCATTGGGCTGTATGCCGCTGTGAGTGCGACCAGTGTTGGGTTGCCTGCTAACCCTAACCTGTACTTGGCACTGATGGAGCGATACATTTTGCTCACTGGGACCTTCGCCACTCCGCTGGGGGAGTTGGGATTGGCCCTCCATGAGATGGCAGTGATCTCGAGGCTGCCGATGGGGGATACCCCATATGAAGAGTACGTCCCCACCAATCGGGAGTTGGAGGATTCGGACCCTCGGGTAGTAGAGGTGTATCAGGAGCTGATGTGCCACTACTTCGCGTGCACGGCCTTTTACGATGAGCCTTCTGATTTGGCCCATACTACCAAGTGGACGTCCTACCTCTTCTTCCAACGGGCCAGGGCCGCCAAGCCGGAGAAAGTCTCGGGGGGCAAGGATAAGCCCGTAAATTGTTTGGGCGTGCTTAGTGCCCAGGTCGTCGAGGCTCTTATGGATGACGCCAAGGCTTCGGACCAGATTCTTGATTACGGGGTAGGAAAGTATCCCGAAGGCACTAAGGCCTATAGCTACTTGAGGCGTTGTCGCAGGCCTCTGTCTAAGGAAGCCCAGCTGGCTGGTTTTCTCTCCATATGGCTGCGTCGAGTAGTGGTGCCCGACACTGCATCTGCGGACCGCATTCACCGAAATATCCTGTGGCCCGCGGTGCGTCTGGTATTTGGGGCAAGACTGGGCCTGCTCCCTGCTATGGTGTGCCGTATACAGGCTGGCCTGAGGGCCATGACTGACGGGCTGCTCGCCGATGAGACTCGACGTGAAAGCTTTCTCAGGGTGGAATTACCATACCTGTATTTAATGGGATGGTTAATTCTCCACAACCCTCGGGTGATGTCCCCTGGCTCCGGTAGTAGCCCGGGGGGTAGCTTCCTGCTGAATTATAAGGACTCTCCCTGGAATGTGAATACAGTTTTAGACTGTAGGCTGACACTGGGCCTCAGTCATGGCTGGAAGCTCCTTTGCATTGCTCTCCCAGTACATCGTAATCAATCGGGGATCAGGCTGGAGGATTTAGGTGGAGAGAAGACTAATCTTTCTCCGGAGGCCTTCAAGTGGTTGATCTGTATCAGGCCTTCCCACTTGTTGTATAGAAGTGAAGACCATTGCTTCCTCGAGCCTTACTTGCCTAGTCGGTTCGCAAGGCAATTTGGGTACGACCAGTTGCACGTGGGCAATGTCGTTACCAGCTTCAGGTCCAGGGGCGGCCTCATCGATGGAGCCAGAGGATGGCGATATTTCATCATGGGATGCACTGGAGCAATCTTTACCGTGCCGGTCGTCACACCCTCCACGGAGCTGCGCATCCTACATTCGTATGCCCAGTTCTACGTGGCGGTTAACACCTTCCACCATGATTTTGACATGCGTGGGAGTTTTAGGGTGCCGCCCCCCACGCCTGGGGGAAGAGTCGAAGTCCCTTCGGTTTCTCCTGACGAGGGTGAGGAGTTCGCTACTCCTGATGAGCCGTTGGTGACGGTGCCGAGGTGTGAAGTGCCTTTGCCTGCGGGGGCTTTGGTAGTCTCTGGGAAGTGAAGGGCCGCTGCTCCCAAGGAGATTTCTCCTCGCAAGAGGAAGAGGACGGTCAGTCGTTCTCTTCGAATCCCTGGTATCGAGGCTCCCAGAGAGGAACCTGCTGTTTCGCCTGTCGAGGATGTTTCCCTGATCGGGGGTTCCTCGCCTTCTAGGGAGGGACCCTCAATTTTGGCTGGCGGTGCCGTGGCATTCCGTCTTGAGGATGTCGTCGCCGCTACTGCCTCCGGTAGTGGTACGAGATTGTCGGTGTGGCCGGGGCAGATGGGAGAATCTTCCCTTAGACCAGCAACGGATGAAACCCCTGCCGTGTCCGTGAGTATGCCTGGCGAGGTCCCAACTGACGAACCTCGACCGCGCCTTGGTAGAGGCTTAGTAGAGCTCCTGGCGATTTCGGTTGGCCCACCCCCTTCTCCAGGTATGATAGTTCGCATTACGTCATTAAGGCGTGATTTAGCTACCTCGACTGCAGATGCGTCGTATATACCGCTGGCCACGGGTAAATGTCATCTTTATGTCTCCTTTTTAGAAAGAGTACCATTATATTGATATCAACTCTCTTGTCCTTTTCCTAGGGGATGGCGTCCACGGGGAATATAGCTTTGAAGCGCCTTCTGGCTCTACTCCGGCTCCTGGCGATGATACAGAGGCGTTTGATCTTGAGGAGGAAATATCTTCGGGGGCCGGTTCGCCTATTGAAGAGGCTTCGATATCCCAAGAAGAAGAAGAGCCTGTCATTGCGACTACTTCGGTTGACGTGCCTCTTTTGGTCGCACCACCTGTCGAGGCGACGGTTGTGACCACTTCGTTCACAATCGTTCCTGGAGGGGGATTTGCCAATGCCGCGGCCACTCCTGGGGCCTAATCGGATTTAGCTGCGCTGACCGAGCAATATACCCGTGTCTTCTATGCTACTTTGAAAGCGCTGATATCGATGTTGCTGAAGGGGAATCTGGATCTCGAGCGCCTGAAGAAGTCCTCTCTGATTCCGATAGAGGCGATCCGGGATTTTGACGTCACCGGGATAGCTGATGCCCTGGAGGCGATGGTTAATGGTTTGGAGCAACCCATTAACGAATATCTGTAGCTAACTCGGGGCGATATTGAAGCTGAGGTCCAGTCCAGATATGACTTCATGACTGTGCAGTTTGCCAAACGGATGGAGAGCTTAGATAAACTTGCTCAAACACGTCAGTTGGAGATGGACGAAAGAAAGACCGTCGAGGAGGAGGCCCTTGCCCTTCAACTGAAGTGCCAATCCGAGCATGAAGGGAACGTAGCGAGGGCTCGTAAGTTGAAAGAGGAGCTCGCTCAGGCAGAGGAGTTGTTTCCCAGTCGTTGGCAGGTCTAGACGTAGAGATCGCTCGATTGAGTGCAGCACGACGGGATTTGGATCGTGCAGAAGCTGCCCGCGCGGGTGTTCGTCGGGCGAGGGCCGAATTGTCCCTCAGGGGTGACAACGAAGCATGGCTGGAGCAGGCCCGCGCCGATACCTTGGCCTGCAGGGATGAGAGGATAGCCGTACTGGCGCGGCAGATTCATGATCTGACTGCTCCACCGCAATGATGTACCCTCTTTTTTTTTTTGCTTGCCAGTGTATTTCTGCTCTTTCTTGGGAATAAAGCGAACTCTTTTCTGACTTTGTGGACCCATCATTTCGGAATGTAAATAATAGGTTTGGACGAGAGTGATATTAGAGGTAGTATGGACGTGATAAACTCTCAGGAAACTCTAGCAGGACATATTTATTCAGAGGTCATACGGACATGATAGAATATGCTCTGACTAAGGTTTGTTGGTAAGATACTATCAGAGGTGATATGGACATGATAGGCTCTCAAGAAACTTCAGCAGGACACATTTATTCAGAGGTCATACGGATATGATAGAATATGTTTTGGCTAAGGTTTATAGGTAAGATACTATCAGAGGTGATATGGACATGATAGGTTCTCAAGAAACTTCAGCAGGACACATTTATGCAGAGGTCATACGGACATGATAGAATATGCTTTGGCTAAGGTTTGTAGGTAAGATACTATCAGAGGTGATATGGACATGATAGGCTCTCAAGAAACTTCAGCAGGACACATTTATGCAGAGGTCATAAGGACATGATAGAATATGCTCTGACTAAGGCTTGTGGGTAAGATACTATCAGAGGTGATATGGACATGATAGGCTCTCAAGAAACTTCAGCAGGACACATTTATGCAGAGGTCATACGGACATGATAGAATATGCTCTGACTAAGGCTTGTGGGTAAGATACTATCAGAGGTGATATGGACATGATAGGCTCTCAAGAAACTTCAGCAGGACACATTTATGCAGAGGTCATACGGACATGATAGAATATGTTCTGGCTAAGGTCTGTAGGTAAGATACTATCAGAGGTGATATGGACGTGATAGGCTCTCAAGAAACTTCAGCAAGACATATTTATGCAGAGGTCATATGGACATGATAGAATATGCTCTGACTAAGGCTTGTTGGTAAGATACCATCAGAGGTGATATAGACATGATAGGCTCTCAAGAAACTTCAGCAGGACACATTTATTCAGAGGTCATACGGACATGATAGAATATGCTCTGACTAAGGCTTGTTTTGGAAGTAGTTTTGTCAGAATTGAGGTTTCCGCTATATTCTACCCGAGCAGAGGAGATTAAGCATAGTACCTTTTTAGGAATTTGCCGTTGATAGGAGCCATTAACAGGTCTCCATTAGGCTGGGCTAACCTGTAAGCGCCATTTGAGAACGTTGTCTCGACCACATAAGGACCCTCCCATTTGGGCTGGAATTTGCCCTTACTCCTGTGGGTAAGAATCATCGGCCTTCTTACGGCTAGAACTAGCTCGCCGACTCTGAACACTCTTTCCTTTACTTTATGATTGAAAGCTCTGGAAATGCGTGCTTGGTAGAGCGCGATGTGCTGCTGAGCTTGGAGGCATTTCTCGTCTAATCCTTCTAGCTCCTGAAGTCTTAAAAGGTCGTTCTTCTCTTGAGTCAGCTCGTTAGCCACAGCTATTCTGAGTGACGGGATCTAGACTTCAATGGGGAGAACTGCTTCGCTCCCGTAGACCAGTGAGAATGGAGTACAACCTGTCGGTGTTCGTACCGTTGTGCGATATGCCCAGAGGCATTCGCCCAGTCTCTCATTCCAATCTCTCTTGTTTGAAGAGACAAACTTTTTCAAGAGTTTGATAATGGTTTTGTTGAAAGCTTCCGCTAAACCATTATCAGCTGGATAAGATGCCGTAGAGGTAATATTATGTATCCGATTTTTATCGCAAAATCGATGAAATGCTTGACTGATGAACTGAGGCCCATTGCCGTGAATTATCCTCCGAGGTACCCCGAAGCGATAGATGACGTGATGCTTGATGAAGCTGATCACATTAGACACTTTTACCTCTGCGAGAGGGATTGCCTCTGCCCACTTAGAGAAGTAATCCGTGATGGCCAGTATGAACTGGTGACCCCTGGAAGAAGACGGGTGGATAGGACCAATGACATCCATACCCCATGCTTCGAAAGGCCAGGATGCAACCGTAGGATGTAGATATTCAGACGGTTGATGTATGAAGTCCGCATGGACCTGACAGGCCTTGCATTATTTTGCATAGCTGATCACTTCTGTGATCATAGTGGGCCAGTAGTAGTCCATTCTCCTGATACGATCCTGTAGCTTAGGACCGGGTTGATGCGCTCCGCATATGCCGTCGTGAGCTTCACGGATGATCATCTGTGCCTCGTCGTCAGAGAGGCATCTTAATAGCAGTCCGTCATAAGTCCGACGATATAGGCATTGTGAAGATGCATCGAAGTAGAAGCGTAAGGACCGCCTCTTGACGGATACTGCTTCTTTAGGGTCTTCCGGCAAGATCCCGTATGCCACGAAATCTATGAAAGAACTCTTTCAATCTCGTCCGGGAGGATTGGCGTATGCAGCGTAGCTGTGTTCTATGTGAGAGTTGTTTTTCACACATAATAAATCTCTGTTAAGAAGGATTACCGAGTCCTGCCTTCTTATAGGAGTAGCCAGATCTGCGGCTAGACTGGCTAGGGCATCAGCTTCAATATTCAGGGATCGAGGTACATGCTCCAGGAAGAACCCTTTGAATATCACGGCTATCTCGACCATTGCTTGGTGATAGGGGATGAGGTCTGGATTCCGGACTTCATATATTCCTCTGACTTGATTGACGATAAGCAGGGAATTATCGAAAGCTTCCAGGGATTCGACCCCCAGCTCTTTAGCGACTTGGAGCCCGATTAAAAGAGCGTTATACTCTGCCGTATTGTTGGAGCAGGGCTCGTTGAGAGAGTATGCCCGGTAGATGACGAGTTTGTCGGGAGTAACTAGGACGATTCTTACTCCTGAGACCACACTTCCCCTAGGACCGGTTCTGGAGGCACCATCAAAGAATAGTTGCCATGCGTCGCTCTCTGTCGCGGAATTACATTCTGCAACTTCGTCAGGGATGTCCTCGTACAACATGGAGGTCTCCGGGATTGGATGAGCAGCTAGGAAGTCGGCCAATGCTTGGCCTTTGATGGACTTCTGAGAGACGTACACCATGTTATATGGTGTTAACAGCATCACCCACGTTGCGAGTCGGAAATTAAGAGCACTTGGCTTGCTCATTAGTACTCGAAGAGGGTTGATCCTGGAGATGATATGGATAGTCTGGCCGGTGACATAGTGCCGCGTCTTCTGAATAGCGAACATCAGAGCCAAGCATTCTTTCTCCACTGGGTTCTACCGGTGTTAGGCTCCGACCATCATTCTACTTAGATAGTAGATAGCCTGTTCATGCCCTACATCGTTCTTCTGCACAAGAAGAGCTCCCAGGGAATGGTCCATTGCTCGAACGTATAGGAAGAATGGTCTTCCTACGATGGGGGGCACCAGAACTGGCGGATGAGTGAGGTAGCGTTTGATATCGTTAAATGCTTGTTGACAGGCTTCATCCCATACGAAGGATACACCTTTCTTCATGAGGCGAGAAAAAGGCTGACATCTTCCGGAGAGGCTGGATATGAATCTCCGGATGTAAGCCAGACGACCTTGAAATCCCCTAAGCTCCCTCAGATTGCGAGGCGATCGCATTTCTACAATGGCTTGGACTCGATCGCATTTCTACAATGGCTTGGACTTTCTCAGGGTCCACTTGGATGCCTTTTGCGGTAATGACAAATCCCAGGAATTTGTCGCTAGATACACCCAGAAAGGACTTCGTAGGATTCATCTTGAGTTGGTGTTGGCGCATTAACTCGAACACCGACCTCAAGTCTCGAATGTGATCGTCCTTGAGGTGACTTTTGACAGCTATGTCATCTACGTAGCATTCTACCATTTTGTATAGATGCTCATGGAATATGTTACTCATAGCTCATTGGTATGTTGCTCCGGCGTTCTTTAATCCGAAGGGCATTACTGTATAGCAATATACCCCCAGTGGTGTTCGAAAGGCGGTATGCTTCTCGTCTCCAGGATGCATATTGATCTGATTGTACCCCGAGAATCCGTCCATGAAAGACATGCGTTCAAAACTGCAGGTGTTGTCGATCATGATGTCTGTGATGGGAAGAGGGAACTCATCCTTGGGGCAGGCCGCATTCAGATCCCGGTAATCGATGCAGATGCGTATTTTTCCATTTTTCTTCACGACTGGGACAACATTGGCGACCCAGTCGGGATGTTGTTCCTCCCGAATAAAACCGCAGGCTATCAACTTTTTGACTTCGGCTTCAATGGCGTCCATCATATCCGGGCGGAACCGGCGCTGGTGTTGCTTCACCGGCTTTGAATCGGGTGATATGTTGGGTTTGTGGGTAGCCATCTCTGGATCAAGTCCTGGCATATCCTCATAATTCCACGCGAAGACGTCGATGTATTCTTTTATCAGTTGCATAACTTCTTCCCTTTCGGTTGGGGAAAGATTATTACTGATAAATATTAGCCTCGGTGAGAGTTCATCCCCAACGTCGATCTGGATAACTTTATCTTCAGTAGGAGGTTCTCTCTGCTTGAAGCGGAACTCCCATTGTGTATCCATCTGTTGAGCCCAAGAGTTATTTTCGAACGGCTCAGACTCTGGCTCGTTCGCTCCGCAGGGATCTGTCATTACCATATTTACTGATAATGTCCGTTCGAGAGCGTCCGGTGAGTCGGGGGGTGACGAGCTGTCTTGATAGGAGGAAAGGACATTCTCGCCTGATTTGGAGGATGCGATATACCCTAACCCAAAACAGGTCTGTTGATAGCGGGGATTGCCGAACAGTGGCATTCGTCTGCCCTTCCCGTAGTTGAGGCCTGGCTTCCGCTCCAAGTCATAGCCCATGCTTTGCATGATCCTCAATGCCTGTGGGCTGTATTGGTGGACCTGCATCTTCCCAGTATCGTTATCGAGAGGATCCTCTTGGACCGTCGATTGATTGCACATGCGGCCGAAGACTATTGTACGCTGGTTGCCGCAGGTAGACGGGACGAGAAAGATAGAGTCCTCTTGTGGTCCGTATGCCGCGACGACATTGGATGATGATGTCACCTCCCATATGTACGGGTGATAGGAATCCATAGCTGCCAAGAATTTTTGTGCTATAGGTTCTTTATCATCATGGGGAGAGGATTCCTGGTTCGGAATCAGAGCGTTGACATACTGGAAAAGAGGATGTTTATTATCATCTGGGGCTCGGTTCTTGGTTGCATTTATATCAGTTGGCTGCTTGTGGCGCCGGAGGTTGATGACCAAGGGAGGAAGCTTCCGGTTTGAAGTGATCACGAGAGGATCACCCCCTTTTCCTGAACCGGATCTGTTAAGGCGGATAGCCATAGGTTCTATGGCTTTTGGACGAGTGGTTCGTCCCTTTACCCTGATTGACAGTGGTAGTGCGACAGAGGGTTCTTCTGGCTCCCGGTGGGATTCCTTCTCTGCCTCGTCTGACACCTCTTTCGTGTGGTCATGAGAGTACAACACGGTATCGGAATAGTAGGATTCTACTCCTTTGAATGGGTTTAAGTCAGCAACCTCCGTTCGTACTATTCCTTGTGTGTCTACATATTTAAGACATTGATGTAGAGTTGAAGAAACAATGTTGTGGTCGTGGATCCACGGTCTTCCCAGCAAGATGTTGTAGGATACCTCTGAATCGATGACGTAACATGTGGCTACCGATCTGAGGTTGCCAATTTGGATCCTCAGGCAAATTTTTCCCAAAGGCTTGCTCTTTCCAGCGTTGAAACCCACGATTGTGGTGGTGGTAAAAGCTAACTCGCTAGTAGGGATCCTCAGTGGCCTGAGCAGACTGTGGGGGATTATGCTGATTGACGATCCCGGATCTATGTGAATCTGGTCGACCTCCATGGAACCGACGTACCCGGTGTAATAGAGGGCCCTGTCATGCTTGTTATGTTTCAATAGCATGTCGTCTTGAGTGAAAGTGATATTCGGCACCACCTCCATCATACTGTGGCACTGGGGACACGCCACTGGTTCTTCGTCGGGGGACTTGAGCTGGGTCAAGCATGCCTCTGCCTGCATTAGTGCTTCACTCAGGGCTAGACGAGTGCCCTGGGAGAGCCTGAGTAGCTCAAAGATGGACAGCCTGGCTGGTGTATTAACCAGTTGGGCCAGGATGTCGAAGTTGTAGGGCTTTTCTAAACCTTTGTTAGGGATGTTTCTCACAGGTTTATCAAAGCGAACTTCCTTCTGCTTTCCCTTGTCCATTGGAGTCGGCCTTGCAGGATCGGCCTCTGGCCCGACGAACTCGGGTCCCGAAGGTTTGGTGGCTGAAGTACCCGTCGGTGCACCTTCCTGATTTGCTTCGTAGTCATTGAGGTAAGCTCTCCCTGAACGGGTTGCGGCTAGTACCTCGTCCTCGTCTGACGGTACAAAAGTTGCAACCATATGACATGGTTTGCATTTGGAGCTCTTTCTAGACGCAGCTCTAGGAGCATTAGACTCTTTCTCGAGCTCTGACACCAGATCCGGATGAACCCACATGATCTCGCCTCGTCGGGTGGTTAGGGGTACCAGGTCGTGATTTTGACCCCTAGCTGGAGGAAGATTGACGATGTTCATCGTGGTCCGAGAGATAGACGCAACACCATTCGGGACCTCCTGGGGAGGCAGATTGCCAAACTGTAGAGAGACCATGTTGGCTGTGACTGTCTTCTCAGTGTTGTGCAGGGTTATGGATTTGGCATCGATCAAACCCTGGATCTTCCTTTTCAGTATGTAATACGCCTTTGTCGGGTGGTGCACATATCTGTAGAAGATGCAGTATTTGGGGTCGTCAGTACTGCCGACTTCTTGGGGCCGTTTTAACTCCGGAAGGGTGATCTTGCCACTTTTGACGAGACACTCGAATATACTCGGGATATCCTCGTCGTCAAAGGAGTCGACTTCTACGGGCCTGGACGTCCCTGGTCTCGTTTGCGTGGTTGCCGTAATCTTTTGTCTGGACGTATTGACCGTCAGAGCTTCTTTCCCTTTTGGACCACGAGGATGGTCGCTGCCGGGAGATGACTTCTTGCCTTTGTCAGAGGCGGAGATCATAATGCCATTGTCGCGCGCCTTGCGACTGTTGTCTTCAGCGGCTACGGCCGAGAGGATGAACGAGGGCCAATCACGGAACTGATATGGTCCTGTGAACACCGAGACCACGGGAAGGAGGTTTTTCCTGCAAATGTCTACCAATGCAGAGTCTGGAACTCCTGGAGGCATCTGTAAGGTGGCCTGACGAAAATGCTCGATGAAGGCGCGAACGTCTTCTTTTTCTCTTTGCTTGACTTCGATGAGAGAGGACATGGACATGTCCATTCCTCCCTCGTAGAATCGCGTGAAGAATAAAGCTTCGAAGTCCTCGAAGGAAGTGATGCAGTTGTTCGCCAAGCTACGGTACCACTGATAGGCTACTCCCGAGAGGCAGCCTTTGAACACCCGGGTGAGGAGGGCGTCGTTCCCTTACAGCAACACCGTCATCATACTAAAATAGTTCATGTACTGACTTGGTGATGTTTTCCCCTCGAACAGGGCCATGGTCTGAGGTTTGTACCTCGGAGGGAAAGGGACCTCTTCCCAGATAGCTGGGTAAGGCTGGTTGATTCCCAGTTTCTTGAGCTGATCTTTGTGCTTCAAGGCGTCAAACTGGGCTTTCAACTCTCGCACTGCCTGCATCGAATTTTTAGTCGGAGGCGGGACTACGGAGTGGTGCGGAGTTGGCTGCATTGTGACTCCAACGGGAGGTAATATATTCTCCGAAAGCGGAGGAACCGCTGACTCTTGATCTAGAGCAGGTCCTTGGCTTGGATTAGATGGTGTCAAGTCCACCCCCACACGTATCTGAGTTGGCGGGACCGATGCTTGAGCCATGGTAGTTGCGTGCTGGGTTAGCATCATCTGGTACATATTTTCTATCATGGATTGCATTTGTTTTAGAGATGTTTCCAGCGTAGTGATGCGTTGCTCCGCGTTTCCTGATGGTGAAGCCTCCTCGCGTTCATCTTCAACGGCGTAAACTCCCATCTCCTTGGGTGTCGTCGAAGGATGAGTATAGGTCGCTGTAGAAGTCGACTCTACGCTTTCAGTATCTGATTCAGGGGCCTGGCGATCCTCAGCATCGAAATCAGAAGAGGATGAAGCTGGTCATCGTGATCTTGCACGTGTGTTTTGGAACACTCCGGCTTCAGCATTTCTGAGGAGTTCATTGAACCTCCTTCGGCTCGGAGGCCTGGAGGGATGACGTCTTGAGTTTGAATCCCGTCTAGGCATTCGTGAAGCCATGTTCACAGATGCATGCGCGGGCTCCTTTCCCTGAAAAGACAGAGAGTAGCTTAACCGGTCGAAGACCGGTCGTCTTGTATTAGAGCAGCAACAGTTAATCACAACTCTATGGCTATTGCAACAGTGCTCGTCAGGAGGCGTAATAGACATATTGGAAGGTTCCCTCTCTTTGTGCTTCTGGATTAGATATTTGCGCAGGTCAGGAGGAGTTGCAGAAGAGGATGATTGTTTGCTTCCTCTGCTCCCATCAGTGGTTATGCGAAGGTTGGGCACCATGGCCCTTGCTGCGCCACCTGTGTACAACAGGTTGGCCGTCTGGGTGGCGGGTAACCCCCGGCGTATCTTGGAGATTTGCTCAGGCTGGCGTGAAGCTGAAGAGGTCCTCAGTCGGCCATCGGCTTCTTGCGTAATCCGGAGGGTATACAGATTGTTCCCTCGCTGGCGTAAGGGCCGAGCAGTTGCGCATTCCGTCGCCTGTTTTCCCCCGCGGAGATTACAGCGCTCATCTGGTTCCCCGTAGAGGTCAGACGTCGTCTTGTGTGCGGAGCGTGACCTGTACTTCTGATTTGGCGCTAAGGCCTCATCAGAAGTTTTGTCTGTACCGCGCGTAGCGGGAGACTGATTTCTGCGCGTAAGGCACAGTGGATAATCCTGGGTCAGCGCTGAGGCTTTGCCCGAAGTTTTGTCTGTACCGCGCGTAGCGGGAGACTGGTTTCTACGCGTAGAGTGCAGTGGATACTTCTGGGTTAGCGCTGAGACTTTGCCCGAAGTTTTGTCTGTACCGCGCGTAGCGGAAGACTGAATTTTACGTGCGGGGCACGGTGGATACTTCTGGGTTAGCGCTGAGGCTTTGCCCGAAGTTTTGTCTGTACCGCGCGTAGCGGGAGACTGAATTTTACGTGCGGGACACGGAGGGAGCGATGCTACAACCTCATTGGTCGGAGAGATCGGAGAGATCGGAGAGTCCACAGGAACGGTAGAGGATGTCTTGGGCATCCAGACCTTGCGTAGCTTCCTGTTGTCTTGGACGGAGAGAGGGTGAGAGCGGAAAGTCCACAGGAATGGTAGAGGATGTCTTGGGCATCCAGACCTTGCGTAGCTTCCTGTTGTCTTGGACGGAGAGAGGGTGAGAGCTACCCCCGGTTCGAAGCATGTCTTCGTAGGCAGACTGGTCGAATTGGACGACCAGTGTCTTCTTCACGGTTCCTATAGATACCGCATCGTGTTGAGCAATTACTTCCTCATCAGAAGAGAAAGCTTTCCCCAGCAGAGTCGCCATCTTGTTTGTGGTAGAAAACGAAAGAATGAAAGATGTATTCAATATGGAGTTTACACAGAACCCGCCTTCTTTGGTTTACAAACAAACTTGTACAATGTAATCCTATACGAGGATGTGGGAGTACAATTTATTTAATCTGGGTATAAATTGCTATAGGTGTCTGATCTGCAGTCGATCACTTTATCCCTTGGACCACACGATGGTGAAGAAGCGCCATAGAAGACAGGAAGCAGCCTCGGGGGTTGCAGAAAAGGGTGGATGCACGATGCCCAGGTCGCCGATCCCTATCCTTTGTCCGAGCTCCGGGTTCCTCTCTCTCTCTCTCTCTCTCTCGATCTCCTCTCTCCTTGCTCGATCTTCAATTGTTCGACCTCTTCTCTGAGTCTTCAATTGTTCGATCTTTTAATTTGTCCACCTTTTCCCCATTGATAGGGGTCTCTATTTATAGAGTTTTTGTGACAGTGACCACTCAGTTGGTGTAAAAACCGAGGAGCGGACAACACAGCACCCTTTTACACGATGGTTAAAGTAACCAATGCCTGCGTATGGATGATCTTTTGAATGAGCGTGTGACGCGGGTCCAACTAAGGGACACAACGCGTACAATTGCTACGAAGATCACGGCGTAAAAGCCACGTAGGTAGGTATCCCCCGTGTAGAAGATGTGGGCGTAAAAGCCGATGTCTGTCATCGTGGCATAGAAGCCAAGTAGGCATAGAAGCCGGGTGGGCGTAGAAGCCCGATAGGCATAGAAGCCGAACAGGCATGGAAGCCGAACAGGCATAGAAGCCGAACAGGCATAGAAGCCGAATGGTCGTAGAGACTGAGTGGGCGTTGAAGCCGAACGGGCGTTGAAGCCGAATAGGCACAGATCCTGGGCGTAGAAGCCGCTGCGTACCGTGCCAAAATGCTGATGTGGACGTCTTTAGCCGGAATCACGACTTTTGAAGATATAACCAAATCCCTTGCATTAAATACAGAGATCCGCCATCATTCTGTGCATTAAATGCGGAGACGTGTTTTTGAAGGTCTGCAGCTCTCCAGTGTGTTCGTCGCAGAGACGTGCCTCGAGAAGACTGTTACCGCCTTGTCCGCCAATCGCAGAGACGTGCCTCGAGCCCTGCGCAACGTGCAGCTTTTGACGTGGCAGGCGGTTTGTTCGCTGTGGAGCGTAAACAGCTCACGTCTGCCTGTGTAAAACAAGGCGGTGTATCCCCTTGCACGCGAAAGAGCGATTTATGCTGAGGGGACCTCAGTGAGCGACGGTTTGATGATATTTTAACCAAATCCTCTGCATTAAATACAGAGATATGCCATCATACTGTGGAGCGCATGCCGAGGGGTCTGCCACTGTTTCCAGCCGTCGTCTGGGTAGCCGTGCAGCACTTTTTGTCAGAAGTCAGGGGTCAGATTCACTGCTTGACTTGACAGGTTCGTTTCGGGAAAGACGAAGCGTTCCTCGTACGCTTTGAGCTGCTTTGAGAGCGGCTGAGTTTTACGCCATGGAGGCGATAAAGAACTCTTTTTTATGCTGGGGCAGCCTGGACGTACCGTACTTATGTGGATGGTCCTTTGAGCTCATATTTTACGCTGTATTTGGCGGAAGAGCTCTGTTGCATGTTCGACGGCTCTGGAGGCCTCTGCTTACGCTGCTCTGTATTAAGATGCCGCGTAGATCCTCCCAGCGTATTTTTCATGCTTCTACAGCGGGTAGTGGGCTGAGGAGTTGCGATTTGGGTTTTACGCGCGGGTGAAGGGAAAAGTATACGCGGGGTGATGAGTTGCTGCTGTTTTCTTTCTTCTTTGTTCTGGTTTACGCGGGGGTGTTTAACGGGTTGCGGGTTTGATCCAATAGAAAATTCTATTTTCTATTCTTTTCTTTTTCTTATTCCTTTTTCTTATTAATAATATATATATATATATATATATATATATATATATATATATATATTTATACATAAAAAATTATAAAAGATTTATATTGGTACATACGGTTAAACTAGCAACTGTCCAAAGGGTCTCCTACATGAAATAAATTAGGAAAAAAAAAATTATAATGGCTCCATAAATCTCCTAGATGCACAAACAGCTTAAATAAATATTAAATAAAATCTATTTTTTCTATTTAGCTCATAACTACCATGAATAAAATAATAATACGAATTTTAGAATTAGAGGTTTTACACTATAACTACCGACTAGGCAGATAGGGCCCTAAGAAGCAATGGTCTTCACTTTTGTACGACAAATAGGAAGTTCTAATGCAGACCAACCAATAAAAAGCTTCGGGAGAAAGAACGGTCTTCCCGTGACCTGAATCCTGAAGTTTCGTCCCCTGTTGATTAATATGTACAGTGGGACGATACAGAAGAGCTTTCAGCTATGAGCAAAATTTAATGCTCGCCGATAATCTACCACGGTCGTCACATTCCAAGAGGAATTCTTGTAATTCAACAAAAAATTATTTTTTGAACTACTGGCAGAGCCGGAAGACATCACCCTGGGGTTATGAAGAATTAACCATCCTATTAGATATAGGAATGGTAACTCTACCCTGGGAAAGCTTTCATGCCGTGTCTCATCAGCAAGAAGCCCATCAGTAAGGGCCCTCAGGCCTGCTTGTATCCGGCATACCATGGCAGGGAGCAGGCCCAGTCTTGCCCCAAACACCAAACGTACTGCAGGCCATAAGGTGTTACGGTGAATGCGATCCGCAGATGCGATACCAGGTACTACCAATCGGTGTAGCCATACAGAGAGGAAGCCAGCCAGTTGAGCTTCCCTTGACAGAGGCTTGCGGCAATGCCTCATATAACTGTAGGCTTTAGTGCCTGCAGGATAACCCTCGATCTCCTCATCGAGAACTTGATCTGAAGCCCCAGCATCTTCAATAAGATCATCGACTATTTGGGCATTCAGTATGCTCAGAAGATTCAAGGGCTTATCTCTGCTATCCACAACTTAGTCTGGCTTAGCATCTCTGGTCTGATGAAAGAAGAGATAGGATGCCCATTTGTTGGTATGGGCTAAATCAGAGGGCTCATTGTAGAAGGTGGTGCACGCTAGATAATGGCTCATTAGCTCCTGGTACACTGCCACTGCCCGAGGGTTTATATCCCTCAGCTCCCTGTTTATGGAAACATACTCTTCATAAGGAGTATCCTCCATTGGCAGTCTTAAAATCTCTGCCATCTCGTGAAGGGCCAATCCTAACTCCCCTAGCGGAGTGGCAAAAGTCCCAGTGAGCGAGATATACCGCTCCATCAAATCCAAAAATAGGTTGGGGTTGAGAGGTAGCCCAACACTGGTAGCATTCACAGCCGCGAACAGACCAATGCTCTCCAGCTCCGTCTGAAAATTCTTCAGGCCCCAGGAAGTTAAATGAGCCCATCGAAGATTTTTGGAGATAAGTCACCCGCTGGTCCGAGATTAAACTTGGGGTATACTCCTTCCCGCCCCATGAAGTCCTTACAAAAAGTCGATATTTGAACCGGCTGGAGTAGTGCAGTGTCTTCACTCGGGACACTGCCCGAAAATAATCTCCTGAAAGGCATAACAAGGCCTGAAGGACGGCTCACAAATAATCTTTGGTCTGATCCTTTATGATAAAATATCTTCCCCGGCTGGCAGTGAAGATCAGAGGTCAGGGTCTATGACATCTTCCTGGGATGCGTGGCATGGAAGAATGCTGAGATAGGGTAATCTTTCGGCATCCTGGGCAGGTACATGACCATGCCCTCAGTAGTAAAATTCTAGTTTTACTTCTTGGGCTTCGTTTGAGATTGTTTATCAATCATATCCCCAAATAGGAAAGCTGGTTTTATATATTTGTCCTCATCTATATACGTCAGGGGCTCCCCGCTGATCATACTCAACAGCATTCGTTCTCCTTGAGACGATATAAGAATTCTCCTTCCATCAGGATACTGGGTTCCAGAAATAGAAAAGGTCACATGGGACAAATCCTCCAGATAATTGGAGTTCAGCATCCCAGCAGCAGAATCCATCACCTCAGCCAACGGAGGGATCTGCAAGTCCACTACAAAATACAAGAAGAACAAAGTCAGTTTCTATACTAGACATTACAGTCTTGCAGCTTACGCCAAAGATCAACAGTCTGTGCTTTTACGCCAAGACTGTAAAAACTTGAGTTTTTACGCTGGAACCTATTTCCGAGGCATAAAATTCATGGTTGGCAGTATACACAAAAATCTCACAGTCTGTGTTTTTACGTCAGAATGCCAAAATTTGAGTTGTTATGCCAGAATTTTCATCAAAGGCGTAACACTCAAAGTTTGTAGTATACGCCAAATTTTGGCAGTCAAAGCTTTTACGCCAGACTGCGAAAATATGGAGTTTTTATGCTGACACATTAGGAATGTGGGCGTAAATGATAAAACATCTCTGTGCATCATCTTCCTCGAAGAGGCTCTCATCACATAAGATGACCTAGCGCGTTCACGTACAACGTGTGCGAAGGGTTTTCTTCGTTTTCTCGTCCTAAAATCTTTACCTATGACGCCTGGTGCACAGCTTGATGGTGGGACACTTCGTTCAGAGCGAGGTTCGCTCAGCCCAATGGGAGTTGCTCGTGCTTGAGCAGAAGAGTGAGAAGAAGACGCAGCTTTCTTTTCCTTAGAGGTGGAAGTTGGTTTCGGTGCCATGGCTAAAACTCAGAGTTCTCAAAGGAAGAGACGAAGAAGAGCTCTCAAAGGAACAAATGATTTTTACAAAAGACAGATGAAGAGGTTCTTCTCTCAAAGCCTTGGGGTATTTATAGAGTTCAGATAACTCTTCAAATTCCTAACCAAATTCGATATTTAATATTCGGTTATGATTTGGGACTATGTCAGCCTATCATTTAAAAGACGGACGGTCAGTGGATTCAGAACTTACGCACAGAGCAGATCTATGATTTTACGCTCAGGAGTTTTTACGCTAAAGAGACCACAAATCTACGGTTTTACTCTCAGAGACTATAAGTCTATGGTTTTACGCCCGGATGCTTTTCTGCTCAGTAGCTTTTACGCTCGAGAGGTTACAAACCTACGACTTTACGCTCAGAAGCTACAAATCTATGATTTCACGCTCAGGAGTTGTTACGCTCAGAGGCTACAAATTTATGATTTCACACTCAGAGACTATAAGTCTATAGTTTTATGCCCGGATGCTTTTATGCTCGGTAACTTTTACGCTCGAGAGGCTACAAACCTACTACTTTACGCTCAGAGGCTACAAATATATGATTTTACGCTCAGAAGCTACAAATCTACGATTCTATGCTCAACAGCTACAGATGGCCAACCGCAAGGGTTTACACAGAAATGTTCCTTCTTGGCTACAAAATATTCCAAGTGCCCAAAACATACAGAGTTCACCATTGAAGATGGCTCTCCTTCTTGGGTCGATTGGAAGTTCATCCTAAGTCCAGTCTTTTACACAAGTTCAAGTATGGCCTGTTTGACGGCCATTTCTCGCCCTTTTCAAGGGATTTTCGGGAAAACATTCTTGAAGGCGACGGTCTGAACAATAAATTCTTCGTATCAGAGAAGTAACAGTTCAAAATTCTACGTAACTCCTAGTCCAAAACAGCATGACAGTTTGGATCTTCAACTTAATGCTAAGGAGCTTTCTACGCGTCTTCCATTTCGCGTAAAAGACGGGACAAGATCAAATACTCTTTTTAATCGGAGTCGGCGTGCTGAAGCTGCACATATTCAGACTTCCTCACAGCAAATATAACAAATCATCAGATGCGCAAAAGAAGAAAATTTTATTAATCATGATTACATATGATAAAAATCCAGTTTACAACGAATTTTTCATCTTCATGATTACATATGATGAAAATCCTTGTTCTACCAAGGGTTTCTTATTTTCATTTAAAAGATCACACCGAGAATCTGCTACGCCAGGTTATCATATTGGTGGAGATCTTTGTCTTCTTCTACAGCACTTCATCGGCCTCTGCAACCAATGAACAAGAAAATAATTAATGGCGGGAGGATACAGAACTGGGCATGTATCAATTTCGTAAGCCCATCCTCCATACGCCATGGCAGGCATGCCCTAGAATTGAGTTGAGACCCAACTCAATATTGGAAGACATGGCCAAACTGCCTACCCTCGTCCACCGCCATGATGGAAGAAACTACAGCTTACAAGCTGTGTGGTCGAATGAGACCCTTCCTCTCTCCTGGACGAATCGCCATATGAAATTGCTGATCATCCCGAGCAAAGGAAGCTATTATATCCTTCCATGATCCATCGTTGCAGAGGATATTTGCTCGAAGATGCCTCTTTTTATGGCTCCTTATGAACGGGAAGAGCATGATCTTCTTCTTCTTCGTCAAATCAGCATGACGGATCTCGGCAACCATTTCTGTGTGGTGAAGGAAGTGTGGGAAAAACAGGTTAACTCAATCGCCTTTATATAGGCAGAGGAGATCACATTAAATCCCAACAAATCCCTAAATATTTGCCGAGAAATCAGCCTCGTAGAACAAGTCAAAATTGACTGTTTCATACTTCATTCAAAGTGTTTCAAATTACGAGAAATTTAAAAACTTTGAAGGGGTCTTGTAGAAGCATGAAAAATACGCTACAGGATTATACGCAATATACATGAAGCCCGCGTAAAGCAGAGTTTCAGTGTTGTACAGCGTAAGACATGACTTCAGAGCCATTGGCGTACAGCAGAGTTTTAACACTATTTCAGCGTAAAATATAGCTCCAGAACAACCCGCGTAATGCAATATTTCCAGACCACTTCAGCGTAAAAGGGTTACTACATCGCCTTTATGGCGTAAAACCCATCTGCTTTTAATGCAGCATGGAAGTGTACGAGGAACACTTCGTATTCCTTGAATGAACCTGTCAGATAGTACAATGAACCTGACTCCTGACAAAGAGTACTGCAGGACTATCAAGACGACAGCTGTAATGATGATTCGGCACAGAGCTCCAGACTATCGTTTAGTGACAAAGCCTTGATTTAAGTCATTATTTACGCAGACAAGGAATACACTGCCTAGTTTTACACAGGCAGACGTGAGCTTTTATGCTCAAGATGAGACAAAGCTGACCGCCACGTCAAAAGCTTCTCTTCGTACAGAGCCCGAGGCACGTCTCTGCAATTAATTCGCGAGATGGGGGTAGATCTCTGCATTTAATGCACGAGATTTTGTTCTATTTCCAATGACTGGGTGAGCTATAATTAGGGCTAATATGTCCACATCACCATTCCTGCACATTACGCCATCAGGCTACTTTCAGCTATAGGAGTACGCCGTATGCTATCTCCTAGAAATATGCCAACTTAGGCTATATTGGCAAA
This sequence comes from Iris macrosiphon, assembly GCA_036927795.1. Taxonomy (NCBI): domain Eukaryota; kingdom Viridiplantae; phylum Streptophyta; class Magnoliopsida; order Asparagales; family Iridaceae; genus Iris; species Iris macrosiphon. Next base: position 291,078,537 of record JAYESA010000004.1, read on the forward strand.
GGTGCGTGATAATGCTATTTGGCCCGAAATACGCTCAAGACTCCAGTCAACATCAAGCTTTACGCAGAACTTGGCTTCTACGCCAACATGACAGCTATTTGGCTTCTACGCCAACATGACTGCTATTTGGCTTCTACGCCAACATGACAGCTATTTGGCTTCTACGCCTACATGTCAGCTATTGGGCTTCTATGCCTACTGGGCTTCTATGCCTACCTGGCTTCTATGCCATCTTAACAACTACTGGGCTTCTACGCCTACCTGGCTTTTATGCCATCTTGACAACTACTGGGCTTCTACGCCTACCTGGCTTCTACGCCAGTATGACAGCTATTTGGCTTCTACGCCAACCTGACAGCTATTCGGCTTCTACGCCAATTATCTCTACACGAGGGGTAGTTACCCACGTGGCTTGCATGCCATGATCTTCGCAGCGGTTATACGCGTTACCTCATAATGGGACACGCGTCACACGCAGAGTCGAGAGATCATTTAGACGTGGGTAGCAGTTATCATAACCGTCGCGTAAAGAGCGCCACGCTCTCCACTGTTCGGCTTCTACGCCGACTAGACGGTTATGGCAATTGTACTCTATAAATAGAGACCTCTATTGACAAAGGTCAGAGGTCGGATTTTATTTGGGTCGAAAAGAGGGTCAATGATCGGATTTTATTTTTTGAGAGAGAAGATCCTGGAGCACAGATAGAGGGGAGTGATTGACGACTTTGGCATCGAGCATCCAATCCCTCTTGCAATTTTTGAAGCTTCTCCTTCTTCTACAGCACTTCTTCGTTATCGTATGGTCCAAGGGACAAAGTGATCGACTGCAGATCAGACTCCTATAGCAATATTTACCCAAAATTAAATTTTGTACTTAACATCCTCATATAGGATTAATTGTACTTCTTATTTGTAAACCATAGAAAGGGTTTTGTATAAACCTAGTTTTATTTCTTTCGTTTATTATCAAACACAAGATGGCGACTCTGTTGGGGACTACTTTCTCATCTGACGAGAAGGCTATTGCTCAACACGATGCTGTATCCGTCGGAGCATCGAAGAAGACTCTGGTCGTCCAATTCGACCAATCTGCTTATGAAGACATGCTTCGCGCAGGGGGTAGCTCTCATTCCCCATCTGTTTAGGATAGCAGGAAGTTGCGTAAAGTATGGATGCCCCGGACATCCTCTACTCTTCTTGCAGTCTCTCTCTCTCCGATCAACAAGGTTGTGGCATCCCAACCTATACGCTCTGTGCGTAAAAACCCGTCTCCCGTCTGTGACATGGCAGACAAAGCTTCTGGCAATGCCTCAGCGCTAATCTAGAAGTCGACTCCGTGCCTTGCACGTAAAACTCAGTCTCCCGTTGCTGGCGGGGCAGACAAAACTTCTGGCAATGCCTCAACGCCAATCCAGAAGTATACAACGCGCTCTGCGCATAAAAACTCGTCTTCCGTCGCTGGCGGGGCAGACGTAGTTTCTGACAAGGCCTCAGCGCCAAGTCAAAAATTTCAAAAGCGCCCCGCGCGTAAAAATACATCTCCCGCATATAAGGGGGCAGATGGTCCATTCAATCTCCGTAAGGAAAAACAAGTGGCAAATTTTCTGACCTCTCAGTTTTTACGCCATCAAGAGAAGAATCTGTCCGCTCTTCAGATTACGCGGAACGCTGATGGCAGTGTGAGGACTTCCTCAGTTTTACGCCAACCTGAGCAGAGTTCCAGATTACGCCAGGACAAGCCTCTCGGCGTAAAGAAGACCCAGTTTGTGGATAGATACGCTCCTCATGGATCATGTGCTACTCACATGGCTGAACTGCTGTATTCCTATAGCAGAGAGAGGGTTGGGGTTCCCAATATCCTCGTTCTGACTAATATAAAAAGGCAGAATAAGCCTTCTTCTTCTTCTTCTTCTTCTTCTTCTTCTTCTTCTATTAATCCCCCTGATTTGTGCGATTTCTTGATCCAGAAACGCAAAGACAAGGGATCTTCTGATATGTCTATTACACCCCCTCGGGAGCACTGTTGTAATAGTCACAAAGTTTTAGTTAATTACTGCTGTTCTAAAGCAAAATGGTCAATTTTCGACCGGTTGAACTACTTTTTGTCCTTACAGGAAGAGGAACCGACATTCGTATCGGTAAATATGGCATCGCATATTCCTAGAGGAAGGTCAAGTTTAAGACGTCATCCTTCTAGAACTCTGAGCCAAAGGAGATTCGACAGACTCCTCGAGAACATTGAAGCAGGTGTTTTTCGAAACACTCGCTCGAGGTTGCGACAATCGGCTTCATATTTTTCCGATTTCGACACTGGGGGTCACCAGTTTCCTGAAGGTGATACTGACAGTATAGACTCAATCTCCACGGAGGTCTATACTGATCCCTCAGTAGTACCCATGAAAATGGGAGTCTATTCCATCGGAGATGAACATGAAGTAGCTTCCCCATCAGAAAGTATAGAACAACGTATCGCTGTCTTGGAGACATCACTCAAAGAGATGCATACCATGATGTAGAGTATGCACCAGATGTTGGTAACTCAACACACAGCTGCGCCTGTTCCTCCAACTCAACTACGGGTGGGGGTAGATATACCATCAAGTCAGGAACGTATTCAATATCAAGAATCGGTTGCTCCTCGACCTCTCAACCCGAAAAACGTATTACCTCCTGGTGGGGTCACCATACAATCGATCTCTCACCCCTCTGCGGTTCCTTTCCCAGCTGAAGATCCGATGCAAGCAGTGTAGGAATTAAAAGCCCAATTTGACATCCTGAAGCACAAGGATCAGCTCAAGAAGTTGGGCATCAACCAGCCTTACCCAGCTATCTGGGACGAGATCCCTTTCCCTCCAAAGTACAAACCACAGGCTATGGTTTTGTTTGAGGGAAAAACGTCACCAAGTCAATACATGAACTACTTCAGTATGATGACGGTGTTGCTACAAGGGAATGACGCCCTTCTCACTCGAGTATTTAAGGGCTGTCTGTCTGGTGTAGCCTATCAATGGTACTGTAGCTTGGCGGACAATTGTATTACTTCCTTCGAAGACTTCAAGACTCTTTTCTTCGCTCGATTCTATGAAGGAGGGATAGAGATGTCTATGTCCTCACTCATCGAAGTGAAGCAGAAGGAGAAAAAGAATGTTCGTACTTTCATCGAACGTTTTTGTCAAGCCACTTTGCAGATGCCTCCCGGTGTTTCGGATTCAGCCTTGGTAGACATTTGCAGGAAGAACCTGCTTCCACTGATCTCGGTGTTCACAGGACCATATCAGTTCCATAATTGGCCCTCGTTTATCATCTCAGCGGTGGCCGCCGAAGCCAACAGTCGGAAGGCACATGACAATGGAATCATGATCTCCACCTCTGACAAAAGGAAATGGTCATCTTCCAATGGCGACCATCCTCGTGGTTCTAAAGGAAAGGAAGCTCTGGCAATTAACACGTCCAGGCAACCTATACCGACAACTACACAGACAAAACCTGGGACTTCTAGACCCATAGAAGAATATTCTTTTGATGATGATGACATTCCGAGCATCTTCGACTGTCTAGTCAAAAGTGGCAAGCTCACCCTCCCCGAGGTGAAAAGGCCTAATGAAGTCGGCATTACCAGCAACCCTAAGTACTGCATTTTCCATAGGTATATACATCACCCTACCAAGGCGTGTTATATACTAAAAAGGAAGATCCAGGAGCTGATCGATGCCAAGGCTATCACTCTGCACAATAGGGAGAAGACAGTCACCGCCAACATGATCTCTCTCCAATTCGGTGATCTGCCCCCTCAAGAAGTCTCGGATGGTATAGTACCTATTCCCCGGATGACGATGAACATTGTTAATCTCCCTCTGGCCAGGGGTCAAAACCAGGATTTGGTACCCTTAACTACCCAGCATGGTGAGATTATGTGGGTTCATCCTGATCTAGTGTCAGAGATTGAGGAAGAGACTCAAGCTACTAAGGCTAAGTCTAAAAAAGAGCTCAAACCGCAAACCATGTCACTTGGTTGCAATTTCTCCGACATCAGAAGAAGAGGCTTTAGCTACCGAAAACCGGTCAGGGAAAGCCTGCCTCAAGGACTATGAAGGAAATCAGAAAGAAACAACGACAGACACTTCAGCTGCCAAGCCTTCAGAGCCTAAACCTGTCATACCAGAGGCAGGTCCTTCTAGACCAACTCCGACGGACAAGGGCAAACAGAAAGAAGTTTGTTTTGATAAACCTTTAAAAAACATTCAAAATAACGGTTTGGAGAAGTCTTATAACTTCGACATTCTCGCCCAACTGGCTAATACTCTAGCCAGACTGTCCATTTTTGAGCTGCTTAGGCTATCCAAAGACACTCGTCAAGCCTTGAGCGAAGCTTTGATGCAGGCGAACGTATGCTTGACCCAGCTCAAGTCCCCCGACAAAGAACCTGTGGCATGTCCTCAATGTCATAGTATAATGGAAGTGGTTTCTAACATCACTTTAACTCAAGAAGATATGCTGTTGAAACATAACAGGCATGACAGACCCCTCTATTACACCAGATACGTCGGTTCAATGGAGGTAGACCGAATTCATATATATCCGGGATCGTCGATCAACATCATCCCTCATAGTCTGCTCAGGCCATTGAGGATTTCTACCAGCGAACTGGCTTACACCACCACTATAATCGTGGGCTTCAACGCCAGAAAAAGTAAGCCGCTGGGGAAGATTCGTCTGAGGATCTAGATTGGTGACCTTAGATCAGTGGCTACTTATTACGTCATTAATTCGGAGGTTTCCTACAACATTCTGTTGGGCAGACCATGGATCCACGATCACAATATTGTTCCTTCCACTCTACATCAATGCTTCAAATATGTTGACTCCCAAGGAACAGTAAAGACAGAGTTTGCTGATCTCAACCCGTTCAAAGGAGTTGAGTCCTACTACTCTGATGCCATGTTGTACACCCAAGATTACATGAAGGAGGTAACGGGCAAGACGAAAGAGGAATCCCACCGGAAGCCAGGAGAATCGTCTGTTGAGCAACCTCTATCAATCCAGGTAAAAGGGCGAACTACCCGTCCTAAAGTCATGGAACCCATGGCTATCCACTTGGACAGAAAGGATCCCCTAGTGATCACTCTGAATCAGAAGCCTCCACCCTTGGTCATTAACCTTCGGCGCAACAAACAGTCGATTGATGTAAATACAATCGGGAATATGGTTTCTGATGATAATAAAGAACCTCTTTTCCAGTATACTGATGCTCAGATTCCTAATCAGGAATCAGCCCTCCATAACGATATAGAGCTATAGCACAAAAATTCTTAAAAGCCATAGAACTCTATCAACCGTATGTATGGGAAGTGACATCAACATCCAATGTCATCACGACATACAGGTCATATGAAGATTCTATCTTTATTGTCCCACCGACCCGTAAAGATCAGCATCCAATAGTCTTCGGCCGTATGTGAAATTGATCGATTGTACAAGAAGATTCTTACGAGTCTGATGCTGGGAAAATACAGGTCCACAGATATAGCCCACAGGCTTTGAAAATTATGCAAAGCATGGGTTATGACCTGAAGGCAGAACCTGGCCTCAACTTTGGAAAAGGCAGGCGAATGTCGTTGCATGGTGATCCCTATTTTTAACTAACTCACTTCGGGTTAGGGTATACCACGGCTCTTGCAACTTCTGAGTCAAGTGAGGATATCATTTCCTCTTCTCAAAATGGTTCGTCGTCCTCTAATTCATATGATGAACTCCCACGGGTATTGTCAGCAAATACGGTATTGACAGATTCTCTTGAAACAGAGGAACAAAAATTTGAACCATTTGAAAATGACTCTTGGGCACAACAAATGGATACACAATAGAAACTCCGGTTCGAGCAGAGAGAACCGCCCACTGAAGATAAGTTATCCAAATTGATGTTGGGGATGAAATTTCACCAAAGTCGATATTTATCAGTAGCAATCTTTTCCCAACAGAAAGGGAAGAGATGATCCAGCTGATAAAAGAATATATCGACGTTTTTGCGTGGAATTATGAGGATATACCAGGTCTTGATCCAAAAGTGGCTACTCATAAACTCAATATACTACCCAATTCAAAACCTGTAAAGCAGCACCAACGCCGGTTCTGCCTGGATATGATAGATGCCATTGAAGCTGAAATCAAAAAGTTGATAGCCTGCGGGTTCATCCATGAAGAGCAACATCCTGATTGGGTCGCCAATATAGTCCCGGTCATGAAAAAAAGTGGGAAAGTTCGTATTTGCATCGACTTCCGAGATCTCAATGCGGCTTGCCCCAAGGATGAATTCCCTCTTTCCATCACAGACGTCATAATCGACAACACATGCGGTTTTGAACGCATGTCTTTCATGGACGGATTTTCAGGGTACAATCAGATTAAGATGGATCCTGAAGACGAAAAGCATACTGCCTTCCGCACGCCACTGGGGGTATATTGCTACACAGTCATGCCCTTTGGATTGAAGAATGCCGGGGCTACATATCAGCGAGCCATGAGTAACATATTCCACGAGCATCTACGTAAAACAGTAAAATGTTACGTAGATGACATCGCTGTCAAAAGCCGTCTCAAGGCTAATCACATCCAAGACTTGAAGACAGTGTTCGAGTTGATGCGCCAACATCAACTTAAAATGAACCCCACAAAGTCCTTTCTCGGTGTATCCAGTGGCAAATTCCTAAAATTTGTCATTACCGCCAAAGGCATTCAAGTGGACCCTGATAAAGTAAAGGCTATCTTAGAAATATGACCGCCCCGTAATATGAGGGAACTCAGGGGATTTCAAGGTCGTCTGGCTTATATCAGGAGATTCATATCCAACCTCTCTAGGAGATGTCAACCTTTCTCCCGTCTGATGAAGAAAGGTGTGTCCTTTGTATGGGACGAAGCTTATCAACAAGCGTTTGACGATATCAAACGCTACCTTACTAATCCTCCAGTTCTGGTGCCTTCCGTCATAGGAAGACCATTTTTGTTGTATGTTCGAGAAATTGATCATTCTTTAGGGGCTCTCCTCGCACAGAACAATAATGAGGGTCATGAACAGGCTATCTATTACCTAAGCAGGATAATGATCGGAGCTGAACACCGGTAAAATTCAGTGGAAAAAGAATGCTTGGCCCTAATGTTCACCATTCAGAAGATGCGACATTACATGACATGCCAAACTATTCATATCATTTCCAGAATCAATCCTCTCCGGGTATTGATGAGTAAGCCAAGTGTTCTTAATTCTCGACTTGCGACTTGGGCGATGTTATTAACACCGTATGATATAGTGTACGTCCCTCAGAAGTCCATAAAGGGTCAAGCCTTGGCTGATTTCTTAGCTGCCCATCCGATTCTGGAAACCTCCAAACTATATAAGGACATTCCCGACGAAGTTGCAGAATATAATTCTGCAATGGAAGATGATATATGGCGGCTATTCTTCGATGGTGCCTCTCGGACTGGTCCCAAGGGAAACGTAGTTTCAGGAGTAGGAATTGTTCTGGTAACTCCTGATAAACTCGTTATCTATCAGGCATATTCTCTTAGCGAACCCTGCTCTAATAATGTGGCAGAGTATAATGCCCTACTCATCGGGCTTCAAGTCGCTAAAGAATTAGAGGTTGAATACCTGGAAGCTTTTGGTGATTCCCAGCTGATCGTCAATCAGGTCAGAGGAGTATATGAAGTCCGTAATCCAGACCTCATTCCTTATCACCAAGCAACGATCGAGATAGCCACATCTTTCAAAGGGTTCTTTTTAGAGCATGTACCTCGATCTCAAAATTTGGAAGCTGATGCTCTGGCCAGCCTAGCTGCAGATCTGGCTATTCCTATAAGAAGGAAGAACTCAATGATCCTTCTTAACGGAGATTTGTTTTGTGTGAAAAATAATTTTCACATGGAATGCAGCTACGCCGTAAATACGGTTCCTCCTAAGAGAGACTGGAGAAGTCCCTTCATAGACTTCGTAGCATACAGAATCTTACCAGATGATCCCAAAGAAGCAGTATCGGTTAAAAGACGATCACTTCGCTTCTATTTTGATACTTTTTCACAAAGTCTATATCGTCGAACATACGATGGACTACTACTACGATGTCTCTCTGACGATGATGCAAAATGGGTTATCCGTGAAGCTCACGACGGTGTATGTGGAGCTCATCAACCCGATCCTAAGCTACATGATCGTATCAGGAGGATGGACTACTACTGGCCTACTATGATTGCAGATGCAGTAAAATATGCAAGACACTGCAAAGCCTGTCAGGTTCATGCAGATTTTATACATCAGCCTTCTGAGTATCTACATCCTACCATTGCATCATGGCCCTTCGAAGCATGGGGTATGGACATCATTGGTCCGATTCACCCGTCATCTTCTAGAGGACATCGGTTTATATTGGCTATCACCGATTATTTCTCTAAATGGGCGAAGGCAATCCCCCTTGCTGAGGTAAAGACATCCAACGTGATCAGCTTTATCAAGCATCATGTCATTTATCGCTTTGGGATACCCCAAAAGATAATCCATGACAACGTGCCTCAATTCATCAGCCAAGCGTTTTACCGATTTTGCGATAAGAATCGGATACAAAATATGGCCTCTACGGCATACAATCCTGTTGCTAATGGTTTGGCGGAAGCCTTCAACAAAACCATAATTAAACTCTTAAAGAAGTTCGTTTCTTCGAATAAAATAGATTGAAATGAGAAACTGGGAGAATACCTCTGGGCATACCGCACAACGGTACGAACACCGACATGTTGTACCCCATTCTTGTTGGTTTACGGGAGTGAAGCAGTTCTCCCCATTGAAGTTCAGATTCCCTCACTCAGAATAGCAGTGGCTAATGAGTTAACTCAGGAAAAGAACGACCTATTAAGGCTTCAAGAGCTAGAAGGATTAGACGAGAAATGCCTTCAAGCTCAACAACGTATTGCGTTCTACCAGGAACGCATTTCTATAGCTTTTAATCAAAAAGTAAAGGAAAGGGTGTTCAAAGTTGGCGAGCTAGTTTTAGCTGTGAAAATGCCAATGATCATTACTCACAAGAGTAAGGGTAAATTTTAGCCCAAATGGGAGGGCCCTTATGTGATTGAGACGACGTTCTCAAACGGTGCTTACCGATTAGCCAAGCCTAATGGAGACTTGTTAATAGCTCCTATCAACGGCAAATTCCTGAAGAAGTACTATACTTAATCTTCCTTGTTTAAGCGGAGTATGGTGAAGATCTCATTCTGACGATACTACGTACAAAATCTAGTTGGATCATACACTATCATGTCCATATAACCTCTGAATAAATATATCCAACTAATTTGGAACTTCAAAACCTATCACGTCCATATTACCTCTGATAGTATTTTGTATACAAATTTAGTTGGATCATATTCTATCATGTCCATATAACCTCTGAATAGATATGTCCAGCTGAAGCTTACCGAAAGTATATCACATCCATATTACCTCTGATATTACTTTCACCCTAGCCTATCATTTATATTCAAAAATGATAGGTCCACAAAGTCAGATAAAGTATCTTTATTATCTCCAAAAAGAGCAAGTTACATATAAAAGCAAAAAGTACATCATTGGGGAGGAGCAGTTAAATCACGGATTTGCTGCGCCAGAGCGGCCATCCTCTCATTCCTGGAGTTCAAGACGTTAGCGCGAGCTCGCTCCAACCTTGTCTCCTCATTGTTCAAGGCAGACAGTTCAGACCGAGCATGTACAAGACCTGCGTGGATGATACCCGCATGTGCCAGGTTTTGCTGAGCCGCTTCCATTCGGTCCTTCAACACATCTCGAGCTGCCGATGAAGCGAGAGCCCTCTCCTTTGCCTGAGCGAGTTCATCTTCCAATTTGTGGACCCTCGCTGCCTCTTTCTCATATTCGGCCTCACAATTAGCCAGCTGGGGAATGGCATACCCCAATACAGCATGCTCTTCATTCATCTCTTGCTGCTGTGCCTCGATGGATTTGCTCAGAGTTTTTATCTCCCTAATAAGCCTCGCAGTCAAGGAGTCATACTTAGCTTGAATCATACCATCGACATTATCTCGAGACAAATGCAAATAATTGTTAATAGGTTATTCCAAACCATTAACTATTTGCTCTAGAGCATCAGCTCGTCCAGCGTCATCGAAATTTCTAATCTGCGCTATGGTGAGATTGGAGGACATCTTCAGAGCATCAACGCCCAGATTCTTCTCCAGCACCATGGATATCAACGATTTTAAAGTGACATAGAATATATTAGTATATTATTCAACTAGCATGTTAAAATGCGAATGGATGCTGGGAGTGGCCGCGATGTCAGTAAAAACCTTTTGTGGAACGTTGGCAAAAGATGTGGCCACAATTGTTGCTTCAGCAGATGACGCTACAAAAGAACTAACACCAGCAATGGTTGAAATTACTGGTGTACCCAACGAAGGAGGCACAGTCGCAATGATAGGCTCATCCTCCTCTGAAGATATCGGGACTGTATTGGGCGAGGCTACACCCAAAAATGCTGCATACGAAAGAGCAACATCTTCAAAGCATGCCCCTTCTGTGTCAAGCACCGCCATTTTATCAACAGAATCCGCAGCAAAGTCAAAAGTTGCGTCGACCCCGCCTTTCCCTGAGATGTCTTCACCTGAAAAGAAGACAAGAGAAAATTAATATCAATTTGATGCTAATTTTCCTAAAAAGAGGCATAAGGACAATATTTACCCAAGGCTGATGGTATATATGTCGCGTCCACAGCCAGTACAACTAAATTATTTCTTAATGATGCTAAGCAAGCTGTCATACCTGGAGAGGAGGGTGCACCAAATGACGTCTGAGGGTAGTCATCCAAGTCTTCACCCAGATCCACTCGAGGTTCATCAGGAGGAATCTTGTTGGAAATACTTACAGATGAAGAAGGGGCTGGACCCATTATTGGTCTGGATAAAGATATCCTTAATTTGATCGGCCTCGAAGGTGACCTCACTGCACTACCAGTAGCGGTAGTAGCGACAGCAGTCTCGAGCAAAGAATCTCCAGCACTGTCAGCCGAAACTATGGAGGTTCCCTCTCTAAAAGACGAGGGACCTCTAATCAAAGAATCATCCCCACCCGAGGAAACAGCAGGCTCACTCCTAGGAGCCTCGTGGCTGGAAGTCCTTGTAGGACCATTGACAGTCTTCTTTTTCTTGCGAAGGGAAGTCTCTTTTAGAGTAGGAGCCCTTCGCTTACTGGGGATAACAAGAGGCTCTGCAGGCGGAGGTATTATGCCTCTCGGTACTGTCAACAAAAACTCATCTGGACCGACATGGTCTTCACCTTCGTCAGAGGAGACTGATGGGACCTCCTCTCTTCCAGTAGACTTATGAGATGGCATCCTAAAACTTTTACGCATATCAAAATTGCGATGGAAGGTATTGATGGCCACATAAAATTGTGCGTATGAATGGAGGATACGCAACTCCATGGAGAGAGAAGTCGCGGGCACAGTAAAGGTTGCTCCAGTACAACCCATCATGAAGTACCGCCATCCTCTCGCTCCATCAATGAGTTCACCTCTGGACTTGAGGCCGGTGATGGCATTTCCCACATGCAATTGGTCATACCCAAACTGCCTGGCAAACCGACTAGGAAGATAGGGCTCCAAGAAGCAATGGTCTTTACTTCTGTACGACAAATGGGAAGGTCTAATGCAGACCAACCAATAAAAAGCTTCGAGAGAAAGAACGGTCTTTCCATGACCTGAATCCTGAAGTTTCGTCCCCTGTTGATTAATATATACAGTGGGGACGATACAGAAGAGCTTCCAGCTATGAGCAAAATTTAATGCTCGCCGACAATCTACCACGGTCGTCACATTCCAAGAGAAATTCTTGTAATTCAATAAGAAATTATTTCCCGAACTACTGTCAGAGCCGGGAGACATCACCCTGGGGTTATGAAGAATTAACCATCCCATCAGATATAGGAATGGTAACTCTACCCTGGGAAAGCTTTCACGCCGTGTCTCATCAGCAAGAAGCCCATCAGTAAGGGCCCTCAGGCCAGCTTGTATCCGGCATACCATGGCAGGGAGCAGGCCCAGTATTGCCCCAAACACCAAACGCACTGCAGGCCATAAGATATTACGGTGAATACGATCCGCAGATGCGATGCCAGGTACTACCAATCGGTGTAGCCATACAGAGAGGAAGCCAACCAGTTGAGCTTCCCTTGACAGAGGCTTACGGCAATGCCTCATATAACTATAGGCTTTAGTGCCTGCAGGATAACCCTCGATCTCCTCATCGAGAACTTGATCTAAAGCCCCAGCGTCTTCAATAAGATCATCGACTATTTGGACATTAAGTACGCTCAGAAGATTCAAGGGCTTATCTCTGCTATCCACAACTTTGTTTGGCTTAGCATCTCTGGCCTGATGAAAGAAGAGATAGGATGCCCATTTGTTGGTATGAGCCAAATCAGAGGGATCATTGTAGAAGGTGGTGCATGCTAGATAATGGCTCATTAGCTCCTGGTACACTGCCACTGCCTGAGGGTTTGTATCCCTTAGCTCCCTATTTGTGGGAACATACTCTTCATAAGGAGTATCCCCCATTGGCAGTCTTGAAATCTCTGCCATATCGTGAAGGGCCAATCCTAACTCCCCTATCGAAGTGGCGAAAGTCCCAGTGAGCGAGATATACCGCTCCATCAAAGCCAAAAACAAGTTGGGGTTGAGAGGCATCCCAACACTGGTAGCATTCACAGCCGCGAACAGACCAATGCTCTCCAGCTCCGTCTGAAAATACTTCAGGGCCCAGGCAGTTAAATGAGCCCATCGAAGATTTCCGGGGCTAAGCCACCCGCTGGTCCGAGATTAACCTTGGGGTATACTCCTCCCCGCCCCATGAAGTCATTACAAAAAGTCGATATTTAAACCGGCTGGAGTAGTGCAGTGTCTTCACCCGGGACACTGTCCGGAAATAATCCCCTGAAAGGCATAACAGGGCCTGAAGGACGGCTCAGAAATAATCCTCGGTCTGATCCTTTCTGATAAAATATCTTCCCCGACTGGCCGTGAAGATCAAGGGTCAGGGTCCATGACATCTTCCTGGGATTCGTGGCATGGAAGAATGCCGAGATAGGGTAATCTCTCGATATCTTGGGCAGGTACATGACCATGCCCTCAGCAGTAAAAACCCAGTTTTACTTCTTGGGCTTCGTTTGGGATTGTTTATCAATCATATCCCCAAATAGGAAAGCTGGTTTTATATATTTGTCCTCATCTATATACGCCAGGGGCTACCCGCTGATTATATTCAACAATATTCGTTCTCCTTGAGACGATATCAGAATTCTCTTTCCTTAAGGATACTGGGTTCCAGAAATAGGGAAGGTCACATGGGACAAATCCTCTAGATAATTGGAGTTCAGCATTCCAGCAGCAGAACCCATCACCTCAGCCAACGGAGGGATTTGCAAGTCCACTAAAAATGCAAGAAGAACAAAGTCAGTTTCTACACTAGACATTACAGTCTTGCAGCTTACGCCAAAGATCAACAGTCTGTGCTTTTATGCCAAGACTGTAAAAACTTGAGTTTTTACGCTGGAACCTATTTCCGAGGCGTAAAATTCAAGGTTGGCAGTATACACAAAAATCTCACAGTCTGTGTTTTTATGCCAAACTGCCAAAATTTGAGTTATTATGTCAGAATTTTCATCCAAGGTGTAACACTCAAAGTTTGTAGTATACGCCAAATTTCGGCAGTCAAAGTTTTACGTCAGACTGCGAAAATATGGAGTTTTTACGCTGACACATTAGGAATATGGATGTAAATGATAAAATATCTCTGTGCATCATCTTCCTCGAAGAGGCTCTCAGCACAGAAGATGATCTTGCGCGTTCACGTACAACGTGTGCGAAGGGTTTTCTTCATTTTATCGTCCCAAAAGCTTTACCTATGACGCCTAGTGCACAGCTTGATGGTGGGACACTTCGTTCAGAGCGAGGTTCGCTCAGCCCAATGGGAGTTCCTCATGCTTGAGTAGAAGAGCGAGAATAAGACGCAGCTTTCTTTCCCTTAGAGGTGGAAGTTGGTTTCGGTGCCATGGCTAAAACTCAGAGTTCTCAAAGGAAGAGACGAAAAAGAGATCTCAAAGGAACAAAAGATTTTTGCAAAAGACAGATGAAGAGTTTCTTCTCTCAAAGTCTTGGGGTATTTATAGAGTTAAGATAACTCTTCAAATTCCTAACCAAATCCGATATTTAATATTCGGTTATGATTTGGGACCACGTCAGCCTATCATTTAAAAGACGGACGGTCAGTGGATCAAGAACTTACGCGCAGAGCAGATATATGATTTTATGCTCAGGAGATTTTACGCTCAAGAGACCACAAATCTACGATTTTACGCTCAGAGACTATAAGTCTATGGCTTTACGCCCGGATGCTTTTATGCTCGGTAGCTTTTAATCTCGAGAGGCTACAAACCTACGACTTTACGCTCAGAAGGTACAAATCTATTATTTTACGCTCAGGAGTTTTTACGCTCAGAGGCTACAAATCTATGATTTCACACTCAGAGACTATAAGTCTATGGTTTTATGCCCGGATGCTTTTATGCTTGGTAGCTTTTACGCTCGAGAGGCTACAAACCTACGACTTTACGCTCAGAGGCTACAAATCTATGATTTTACGTTCAGAAGCTACAAATCTACGACTCTATGCTCAACAGCTACAGATGGCCAACCGCAAGGGTTTACACAGAAATGTTCCTTCTTGGCTACAAAATATTCCAAGTGCCCAAAACATACAGAGTTCAGCATTGAAGATGGCTCTACTTCTTGGGTCGATTGGAAGTTCACCCTAAGTCCAGTCTTTTACACAAATTCAAGTATGGCCTGTTTGACGGCCATTTCTTGCCCTTTTCAAGGGATTTTCGGGAAAACATTCTTGAAGGTGACGGTTTGAACAGCAAATTCTTCACATCAGAGAAGTAACAGTTCAGAATTCTACGCGACTCCTCGTCCAAAATATCATGACAGTTTGGATCTTCAACTTAATACTAAGGAGCTTTCTACGCGTCTTCCATTTCGCGTAAAAGATGGGACGAGATCAGATACTCTTTTTAATCGGAGTCGGCGTGCTGAAGCTGCACATATTCAGACTTCCTCACAGCAAATATGGCAAATCATCAGATGCGCAAGAGAAGACAATTTTATTAATCATGATTATATATGATAAAAATCTAGTTTACAAAGGGTTTTGCATCTTCATGATTACATATGATAAAAATCCTTGTTCTACCAAGGGTTTCTCATTTTCATTTAAAAGATCACACCAAGAATCTGCTACGCCAGGTTATCATATTGGTGGAGATCTTTGTCTTCTTCTACAGCACTTCATCGGCCTCTGCAGCCGATGAACAAGAAAATGATTAATGGCGGAAGGATACACAACTGGGCATGTATCAATTTCGTAAGCCTATCCTCCACACGCCATAGCAGGCATGCCCTAGAATTGAGTTGAGATCCAACTCAATATTGGAAGACAAGGCCAAACTGCCAACCCTCGTCCACCGCCATGATTGGAGAAACTACAGCTTGCAAGCTGTGTGGTCGAATGAGACCCTTCCTCTCTCTTGGATGAATCGCCATATGAAATTGTTGATCATCCCGAGCAAAGGAAGCTATTATATCCTTCCATAATCCATCGTTGCAGAGGATATTTGCTCGAAGATGCCTCTTTTTACGGCTCCTTATGATCGAGAAGAACATGATCTTCTTCTTCTTCCTCAAATCAGCATGACGGATCTCGGCAACCATTTCTGTGTGGTGAAGGAAGTGTGGGAAAAATATGTTAACTCAATCGCCTTTATATAGGCAGAGGAGATCATATTAAATCCTAACAAATCCCTAAATATTTGTCAAGAAATCAGTCTCGTGGAACGAGTCAAAATTGACCGTTTTATGCTTTATTCAAAGTGTTTCAAATTATGAGAAATTTGAAACACTTTGAAGGGGGTCTTGTAGAAGCATGAAAAATATGCTACAGGATTATACGCAATATGCATGAAGCCCGCGTAAAGCAGAGTTTCAGTATTGTGCGACATAAGACATGACTTCAGAGCCATTGGCGTACAACAGAGTTTCAACGCTATTTCAGCGTAAAATATAGCTCCAGAACAACCCGCGTAATACAATATTTCTAGATTGCTTCAGCGTAAAAGGGTTACTACATCGCCTTTATGGCGTAAAACCCATCTGCTTTTAATACAGCATGGAAGTGTACGAGGAACGCTTCGTATTCCTTAAATGAACCTGTCAGATAGTACAATGAACCTGACTCCTGACAAAGAGTACTGCACGACTATCAAGACGACGACTATAATGATGATTCAGCAGAGAGCTCCAGACTATCGTTTAGTGATAAAGCCTTGATTTAAGTCGTCATTTACGCAGTCAAGGAATATGCTGCCTAGTTTTATACAGGCAGACATGAGCTTTTACGCTCAAGATGAGACAAAGCTGACCGCCACATCAAAAGCTGCTATTCGTACAGAGCCCGAGGCACGTCTCTACAATTATTACGCGAGATGGGGGCAGATCTCTGTATTTAATGCACGAGATTTTATTCTATTTCCAATGACTGGGTGAGCTATAATTAGGGCTAATACGTCCATATCACCATCCCTGCACATTACGCCATCAGGCTACTTTCAGCTATAGGAGTACGCCGTATGCTATCTCCTCGAAATACGCCAACTTAGGCTATATTGGCAAAGGTACGTGATAATGCTATTTGGCCCGGAATACGCTGAAGACTCCAGTCAACATCAAGATTTATGCAGAACTTGGCTTCTACGCCAACATGACAGCTATTTGGTTTCTATTGCAACATGACAGCTATTTGGCTTCTACGCCAACATGACAGCTATTTGGCTTCTACGCCAACATGACAGCTATTTGGCTTCTACGCCTACATATCAGCTATTGGGCCTTTATGCCTACTGGGCTTCTACGCCTACCTGGATTCTATGCCATCTTGACAACTACTGGGCTTCTACGCTAGTATGACAGCTATTTGGCTTCTACGCCAACCTGACCGCTATTCGGCTTCTACGCCAATCATCTCTACGCGAGGGGCAGTTACCCACGTGGCTTGCATGCCATGATCTTTGCAGCAGTTATACGCATTACCTCATAATGGGACACGCGTCACACGCAGAGTCGAGAGATCATTTAGACATGGATAGCAGTTATCATAACCGCCGCATAAAGAGCGCCACGCTCTCCACTGTTCGGCTTCTACGCCGATTGGACGGTTATGGCAATTGGACTCTATAAATAGAGACCTCTATTGACAGAGGTCAGAGGTCGAATTTTATTTGGGTCGAAAAGAGGGTCAAGGATCGGATTTTATTTTTTAAGAGAGAAGATCCTGGAGCACAGATAGAGGGGAGTGATTGACGACTTTGGCATCGAGCATCCAATCCCTCTTGCGATTTTTGAAGCTTCTCCTTCTTTTATAGTACTTCTTCGTCATCGTGTGGTCCAAGGGACAAAGTAATCGACTGCAGATCAGACTCCTATAACAATATTTACCCAGAATTAAATTTTGTAGTTAACATCCTCGTATAGGATTAATTTTACTTCTTGTTTGTAAACCAAAGAAAGGGTTTTGTATAAACCTAGTTTTATTTCTTTCGTTTATTATCAAATAATAATGATGTTCCAGTATTTCTTTATTCCAGCATTCCCTTATTCTATTATTTCTTATTGCAGTTATCCATATCTGTCTTATATTTCTTTACACTGTGCTATAGATTTTGTCAATATATGTGGAACTGCTGTTAGAGGTGTATTTCATTCCAATTCTGACTGGATATTTTTTCCAGACTGTGACATAGAGGACTTGTTTCTGACATAGTTGGAGACCGAATGTTTTGGATTGCATGTTAGACTATTTATTGTTGTTTAGACTTGTCTTGTATTTCATTGCTTGCTTCGATATCTCATTGTGCTTTATTTTTTGTGATTGAGTATATTCCGTATTTTATGGTGATATCTGTGTCTCCTTATGGAGTTGGATATTCATGTGAGATTGATTAGATAGTTACATGATATAGACAGCGTTCTACCGCCGATGCTGCGGCGTAGGCTGGACGTACCCACGCTCTCGTGCCCCTATACCGGGTGCGGGTCGTGACACATTTTTAGTGGTGGCCCATGCAGGTCAGACTTTGCAAGTTGTGCGATATTGTGGTAGTACGACGTCTTAGTTGTACTACTGCATGCCTGCTATAGAATATAGGACATAGGATACTAGGATGTGAGGGGATACTCAATCACAAATTTTTTGAAAGATTCCTGGGACGACCCCTTGAGAATCTTATTATGATTTCCAATTTAAATCTTTTTTCTTATTTTCGTCCGCTCTCGCTTGTTGTTATTGAACTTGATTCTTGTTGATCAGTTATTAAATTAAAATCTTGGTATCATTGTTGAGTTTGATTCTTGTTGACCAGTTGTTAAATTTAATTCTTGGTATCGTTGTTGAGTTGATTTTCTATCGAGATGAATTTTATGGGCTAAAATTTATGGTATCATTTGATGACATATATTGATGAGGACAGTGAAAGGTAAAACTTCTACTTTGGTTATGGAACCTAGAGTTTATCACAGCCATATTAACTGTCGTGACAAGAACATAGGAACCTAACTTGGATGTACATACTTTAGTTATGAAATTTAGAGTCTCTCGCAGCCATACCGGTTGGCGTGGCGAAGATTCTAGATGACATGATTATAGAGTTGTATACCTTAGTTACGAAATATGTCATTTATCGCATCTATGCTTACTGGCGTAGCAAGGATTCTGAGTGTCATGATTTCTGACAAACGTGTATGATTATCAGGTTGTATCTTAAAATGGTTCTTAAAGTATCATCTCATGACTTATCTATTTTTGTTATTACACGACTTTGTTCCATCGCTTCTTTTTTTTTTACTAGCAGCGAAGATACCTTCAGTCCTTAATCCAGTTCCTTTTTGAGCTTCTTTTCTTTGAGAATTCCTTGTTAGTATGATAATTAGTGACTTGCAATTATGTTTGTGTCTTGTATTAGTGTTGACTGAGTGTGACTTGTTAGTTGTAAGTATTTCTTAGTTGGACATGTGAGCAGTAGACATTAATCTAGAGATAACCATAGCGTAGTACCTTATAGCAATAGCTCTAGGATAGGTGTCATTATAGTACTATAAGTAGAAGGAGAGTACAGAGTATCGGTGATAGTTCCAAGAGTTAATATCAGAGCCAGCATACCCGTCCTGGATAGTCATGAATTTATGTAATTGGATGATCTATGTAAATATTTAAGAATTAAGAAATTGTGTTGAAGATTAATGGAGCATGATATTCAATTTAATGGTTGATACTTGGGTGTGTCAAGAGTAAAGAAGTGCATATGCATAAAGGAAATTAACGAGTGTGCCATAGTAGGAGGATACCCATAAGTGTATAAGAAAGTGTGAGAGAATAAGAATGTATTATGCTAAGTAGTGAGACTTGTGTTACAGATAAAAGTAGGGCCTTGATAGGTTATTTGATCTGAGTGTACCGATATAGGACTAATAATGGGGTATCACCTAATATTGAGGCAAGTAATATGTTGGAAGCAATAGGTGAAAGAGTGTCTAAAAATTTTGTGCATGGTGGGTAATAAGTATCAGAAAATAAAAGTTCATGAAAGTGGAAGCATGAGTATTAGAAAATTCCAATGGCGTATCATGGGTTGAGAAATATCAAGATGGATTATGCAAGGTATGAAGTGTATCACAGACTAGTGTAATAGGCTGTAAAAGATTTAAGAGAAGATACGTATACAAATCGAGATATGGAACCATATGCTTGCCTTTGAGAGTGAAGTAAAACATGGGTGTTATAACTAGTGCGGATAATCATGAGTTCTAATGAGTACGATGAGGTGACCTAATGATGGAGCTAGTGTTACCATACCAATAGTGCTAGTAATTCTATATCAAGGATTTGTTGAGCAAGGTGCTAATAACAGTAAGTACTTCGTGTGATGATAATTAGATTTGTGTATCAATTAATATAGATTGAAAATCATTGGATAAAATACGTGTGATGATAACTTTGATTATTGGAAGTAATATTGCAAGTAATCCGGGCAGTACAAATATCAGTACACAATTGAGGAATGTAGACAATTGGTGTATTGTGTGCACCTTGAGTATTAGAGATTGTGAGTATATATGTGTACTTAGATGCTTGTGGATTTAAATTTATAAATTGAAGAGTAGAAATGAATTTCAATTTTTAAAGAATTTTTGAGGAGTTGAGATTTTATGTTATTAAATTTTGAGGATTCAAATTCAATTCAATAAACATAGTCAAAACTATAAAGATTTTTTGGAAGTGATTAAAATTTTATTTTAATATTTGAGCATTTGACTTTTAAGAAAAGTATATGCGTTTTATTTTAAATCGTTCGAGAAGTAAATTTTGATGATTTTATTTTGAGGATGAAATTTTATGGTGGATAAGAAATATATACTAGTATATGAGTGGATGAAGTGCATACGTAAGGATCTGTTGGCTTGAGCATGCTTGAGATGGCACTGCAAACAGACTTGGGTGCCCATCAAGAGTTGTATTAGAATGAGTAGTACTTAGTATGGTATGTTGCACTTGGTGTACACTTGAGTGATAAGAATAACGAGTATAAATAATTACAATAGGTAAGAGAGTTAGCAGTGAGTATGCTTGTAGTAGAAACATGGGTACCTAAAATGATACAGGTATCAAACTTGGATGCATTAATTGATCTATGGTTGTGTTAGAGGTTCTTGGTATCAGATTTTGGTATTAATAGATAGATGTGTGTAATGTGGATGTATCCCTGGATATCTTGTGGACTAGTGATTAGTTGATATGGGTATCAGTGTATAGGGACAGGAAATTGTGAATAAATGTGCCTGAGTTAAGTGTATTATAGAGGTTGTAGATGTCCGAGTAATGGGTTAGAAGGCTATGTTCTGTTCTTTCTTTCTGTTCCTTTCCGTCTATTGGATTAATTAATTTTCTAGTACTATAGCTTGCCTCAATGATTCTCTTGCTAGAATGTAGTTAGTAGTACCCCTCGAAAGAGACTACAATATCATGACAAAAGAGACTATGACCATGCATGTTTCATCTAAATTGCATATTTTATCTAGAATACGTGTTGTATTGCGTGTTGTATGACTATAGGTAGGATTCTCTTAGATTTTGATTGTTGAGAGTTGACCGTAGTGAAAGAATTAATGAAAAGTTTATGATTTGACAAAGAGAGACAAGATGCCTTAAATTTTGAGGATAAAATATTAATTTAAATAAAGAGTGAGAATTAATATGGCGGAATTGACGATTTGTTAAATCATAAATTTTTATGAAGATTGTGGTATGATTGAATGTCACTAACATTTGAGAAAATTAATTAGATTATCATTATATTCATTGGCCTGCAAGTTATGAACTTATATTGAATGTGGTATTGAAGATTTTATAACTATTATATTATTTATTTTTGTGTGGAAAAAGAAATCGAGGATTGAGATCACTAATGGGTTAGTGTTCGATTTTAAATTTTGGGATGAGGATTTAAATTTTATAAATATGCATTGACTGGACTTCAATTAAAGGATTGGATAGTAAATTTTGTATTTAGTGATTTACTCAAAATTTGAGGAGTAAGATGATTAATGGGTTAGTGTTTGAATACAAACTTTTTGGATGAGATTTTTAAATTTTATAAATGTGCATTAATTGGATTTAAAATTAGAGGATTGAATATTAAATTTTTGGGTATTTAATTACTAACATCAAATTTTGAGGAGATTATGATACGAATGGAATTCAATTTTTAAATTTGAGGATTTTTTAGAAATATGATATCTGTAGAATTATGAAAGTTTGTGAAATAACAATGTGGGATTACTTCATGATTATGGGGTTCGATAAATTTGAGTTTTGATGGAAAATAAAATAATAAATAAATACGACTGTTGAGGATCTTAAATTTTGAGGACAAAATTCTTTTAAAGAGGGTAGACTTGTCACCCCCATATTTCAGATTAGGGGTATTTTTGCCTTTTCATGATTAATGTATAAAATATTGCATGATATTTAATTATAATTAATAACCGCAATTTTTAATTGTTGCGGCTTACCGTTGCTTCGATATTTGGAGCGCTACCCTTGCCATTGCCTTCCAACATATTCTACAACCTTGTCCTAGACATGCCTGCCTTCCATTCTGACCCTTGTGTAACTTATAATTATGTTCTCTTGTGCTTCATTTTAGTCGTACAATATTCGTCACGGACGTGTTTATTTAATTCGATATAAATTCAAAATTGTATCCTTGTACGTTCCAATCGAAATTGGAGACACAATCTCGACCTATTTTGTGCAACCCAAATTAGGATTATATTCTATTATGAGTCTTCTTCATTTATGATACTTGTGTCCCACTTAAATTCAGCCCCTTGTACCTCTAATTTATTTTAGAACACCAATTATATTTATTTTAATTAAAATAAAACCAAAACCCAACATTGGGCAATTTTCCAATTGTTGGGCACTTTTGTGCAAAAGTGCACTAAGGTGTCCACCCCGTTGGACACGACACGTGAATAAATCCAATTCTCCTTCATGTGTAGTTTTCTATAATTTTTAGGAGTGTGTAATTCAACACCAAGCTCCTTAAGACCATGGCCCTCCAAACCTTGAACTAATGTAATCCGAGCCATTCGTTTTGAATCAAAACAAATCCTAGCCATTGAAATCCTACACGATAAGCCCAATTCCAAGAGGGGTTGACCAGTCAAACCAATTTTAGGTCAAATCAAACCCCTACTTGTATAAATATTCTCTTCCTTATTTTTTTCCTTTTCTTTCTATTACAACCCATGCCTCAGCCGACATTCACCATCTTCTTCCTCCTATTCTTCTCATCCCTTCTTTCTCGCGGGAGTCCAGTCCCGCCGGAGCCCAGCCGCCTCGACCGAGCAGTCCCCACCGTTCTCCTCTCCCGTCGGATCCCTCCTCCCAACGCCATGGCCTCGCCGACCACTGCCCCGCTATACTTTTCTCGCTCACCTGAGTCGTCCTCGACCTGCTACCCCTCCGCCGGAGCAGCACCCCCAGACTCGTCGATCGGAGATATTCCCTCCGCCTGAGCAGCAGTCGACCCACTGCCCCGTCCTTCGCCTGACAGACGTGTATGCATCCCCGCTGCACACAACTGAACGCTGTCACCTCGACCTCGAGCCGGCCATCTCCCCTGTCACGCCCTGATCTTCCGCAGGCTAAAATGGCCGTTACCGCTAGGCGAGAGTGTCACGCCCCAGTCCCAAAATACCTAAGGACCGGACACGTGGCAATGGTCAGCAGCACACTCCGATGGACAAACCCAATTTAACGGATCCATCGGGGCATACTTAAGCTGTAAAACAATAATCAGGGTCAACTAATCTCATCTACAGAAATGAATATATCAATATCAACAAAAGGAATATAAACATCAACATCAAGTCACATGTAATTAAATCGGAGAACAACCCGATAATCAAGTCTGATACAATTATTCATTTAAACAAGAATGTAAAGAACATCACAGACTGAGTATGGAAGAAACATATACTCAGAAAAATCCATTTTAAAAATCCTGAAAAATCAGGGGATTTACAATCTACCCCCCTTAAGAGGATTGCGTCCTCGCAATCAAAGAATAACCGATTAATAGAGATGACACGATTGCAAACATTGTTCAAAGCTCATCACAATCAAGGAGAATCGAGGTTTTAAGAAGAACACGTAGGGAAAATCATTTTCCTAAGCGATAAAAGTTATGCAATTTCCCGAATGAAGGAAATCTAGAAAATTATAATTTTAGAAAAACAGGTTATCCTTTATAAAAATATATTAGACTAACAATTATAAAACATTCTAGGTTATCAATTATTAACAAGTTTAAAGTTACCAGGTCAAGGCTAAGGTCACGAACCAATAGGCACGAACTAAAGCAAATCTAGAAGAAGATAACTATAAAAACTTACGCGCATTAGCTACTCCATGAATCTGGGCGTTCTCCAAGGTCATCGCGAAAGCTTGTCCGCATCCTTGCGGTGGATTCCTCTGCTGCTGCTGGACCTGCTGGAAGAGTGCTGCTTGTGGTATCAAAGGTGGCCTCGGCTTATACCCTCCTAGAGGTGGTGGTATGACTCTTTCAACTCCCGTTTGCGGTGCTCCCAATGCTGGATAGACTGGCCTTGGTGCTGGTAAAGCTTGTTGATGAATCATCAGTGTTTCTCCTTGATGTGTTGTGCAATTTCTGGCTAAGTGTTGTCTGGATCCATAAATTAAGCACATTCTCAGCTTGAGTCTGCATTCTCTTTTAATATGGCCTACCTTGCTACAGTAGTAGCAAGTAGGAAGGAATAATGCTCTCGGTGCTGCTCTCGGTGGTGGATTTAACTGTTGACGCTTTGCAGACTCCCCTTGTGCTGCTCTGGTTGGTGCGGATGTGGAAGGTCGCTTCAGGTTGGTCTCTCTCCTGATGACGCGCTCCATGCGTCGGGCTGCTGCAAGGATGTCCAAGTAAGAAGTAGGTGCAATGGATCCGATCAGTCTCTGTAGCTCAGAGTTTAGTCCGTCGAAGAACTTCTCGGCCTTCTCTTCTTCTGTCGGGATCAAAGTAGGGGAGAAGCGACTCAGACGTATGAACTCCGTGTTGTACTCTTCCACTGTCATACTATCCTGAGTGAGGCGATTGAACTTGTCACGAAGTTCTGATCGAGCGATGGCTGGAATGTACATCTCCTGAAAGAGTCTAGAGAACTCTTCCCAAGTGACTCGGTCTGGTCCGAGCAGTATCTCCTCAGATAGCCACCAGTGATGTGCATTGTCCGTCAATTACATTCTGACAGTAGTCATCCAACGTTCCCTTGGAAGCTCAGCTGCTTCTAATTGATGTTGAGTATTGGTGAGCCACTCATGAAATTCTGTGGGCTCTTCTTTTCCTGAGAAGGTACGAGGCTTTAGCTGGCGAAAATTGGCGATAGAGCCCATCGTTGGCCGTCGTGCTGGTAAATCTGCCTGCTCCAGTGCGATTACTAGGCTGCTCCTCAAGTTCTCTGCCTCATGACGCAGATCCTCTTGTTGAATTTGTTGTTGAGCTTGCATCATTGCATAGATCATTTATAATATCTGATGCCCGTCTATAGCCTGCCCTTGTGGGAATACGGGCATTTGTGGAGTAAAATGCGTCGATGGTGGAATGTCATTTTATTGGATTCTCGAGGCATGCTGATTCACTTGACTGCTTTGGTGTGCTGATTGACCTCCTTCCACTAGTGTTACTTCATCTTCGTTGGTTACCACAATATCTCGTGGTGATCTTGCAGGAGTCTCGTCGTTTGCTTGTGGGTCCATAACTCTGCATCCAAAATAAACAATTAGAGGCGTACATGAATCAAGGCAGGATGCAAGTCAAGAAATTTATCCGAATTTGATATAGATATCAAGAACGATTCAAGCAAGTGGATGAGATCCTAAAAAACTTATCCTATTCTTATTGCAGGCTTGCTCGGTCCCTAAGTTGAAACCGAAGAAATTTAGTCGTTGACCTGCATGGGCCACCACAAAAACCATGTCACGCCCCAGTCCCAAAATACCTAGGGACCGGACACGTGGCAATGGCCAGCAGCACACTCCGATAGACAAACCCAATTTAATGGATCCATCGGGGCATACTTAAGCTGTAAAATAATAATCAGGGTCAACTAATCTCATCCACAGAAATGAATATATCAATATCAACAAAAGGAATATAAACATCAACATCAAGTCACAAGTAATTAAATCGGGGAACAACCCGATAATTAAGTCTGATACAATTGTTTATTTAAACAAGAATGTAAAGAACATCACAGACTGAGTATGGAAGAAACATATACTCAGAAAAATCCATTTTAAAAATCCTGAAAAATTAGGGAGTTTACAGAGAATCACCGCGCCAGTGCTCCCGCGGAACGATCGCTTTATGACCCATCCGGGCGTGATGCCACACAAGCGTGAGCTACGCCCGTACAAGGCCGTGGTTCATTGGATGGCGGTAAGAGTTCTAAGCCACAGAGTCGCACAGATTATCCGAGTGCAGCGGAGTCATAAACACATAGCAATTTAGTAACAAGTTCACTGAGTCGACAATATAGCGGAAATATTGAATAACATAAGTTGAAGTAAATCAACTCTTTTATTGATATAAACATGTGTTACAGGCAGCGTATAGCCGAGATTACAAGTCGCTCAAGCCTCTCTCTCTAAAACAGTAAAAGCGTGCCAAGTGGCTACAATTGTAAAATAATTGTACATACGATATTCACAACATTATGTCTTGTATATGTGCTTCTGTTCCGGACGCAATGCTGATTCGGAGTGATCTCCATGCTTTAGCACGCGCGAAGGAGGCATCCGCACCGAACGAGGTTCTTCCGCACCCTGCATACAAACTGGTGGATTATCAGTACATTGAATGCACTGGTGGGGAAGCTACTCGCCCGCTCGACAAATCCAAGCACGTAAGATAAGTTCCGTGCACAAACTATTAAGTTGTCTTTCTAGTTGCCTTAGGATCAGTTTCATGCAATTATTGAATAGTCTAACTCATGTGGCAGTGCACCGTGCAACATGAGAGAAAATACGGCAAGACTTACAAACTTACCATTTGGCCTTTCCTGTCCAAGGCAAACATTGTTAATTCAAGCACGGGCAAGTATAAACATTCAGGAGGCATAGCATATGCAAACACGAGGGTCGTTATATCAAGATCGTTCAGGTGTTCAGTTGTTTCTTGATGCGATGCAATGACTCACACGCGGATAGCCACTAAGCGAGGATGACTTATCTATATGAACATGAGTCGCTGGCATAGCCATAAAGGACTAATCCCAGACGAGAATGGAACACAACAAGAGTACACGATGCGCTACGAACCATCTCGCCTGTACACGATGGATTTGCACATGAGGTGGTCCCAGGCCAAGTGGAATACAACGTAAGTACAAGAGGTGCTACAAACCACTCGACCGCACACGATGAACCACCCGCAAGGTTCCATCCGGATCGGATCGGCCCTAGTGCCCCGGAGACCGTCCGTGGAACCATACCTCGTTTCTGAGTTGTCCGTGACATGCAATTATTGGGTCTTTCAATTATTACGAGATATACGAGAACACGAGAATATGCCTTGAATCATGATTCTGTACAGTAAATAAATTGCCTTGATGCATTCCCCTGGTTCGGGGCTGCCTTTAGTGACCTAACGGTCCCGGATACTTGCAGGTTCTATCATGCACGGAACGACTACTTAGTAGTCTCCCAGGGTTTGGATAAAAACAATACAACATACAAGCATGCAATTGTATAATTACAACATTCACGTTAGCTCGGGCTCGAAGGTAAGCTGAGGAGTGAGATCGTTAGGGGACTTCCCGAGCGACATGTTCTAGGGTAGCATGCGAGGGTCTGAACATATATAAAAGCAATGTTTCATTTCCATGTTCTAGCATAAGCAATACAAGTTGGGATTACTCTCTTAGCTAGGTGCGTTAGATTCTTATTAGCATGCATGGGTGATTCACCTAGCGACTAGCATGAATATTCCATATTTTATGTGTGCTGGCTAAGCAAAGACAAGTTCACCGTAGCCACCCACCTTAGCGATGATTCGCCTCGGTAGAGCGATACGTCAAGCGAGCCTCTGAAAGACTAAGCTGGATCCTGTAGGGACAAGTCTGGCTATTATTTGCCTCAAACGAGTATTCTCGCCTGAGCAAAGCAGGTCGGGACATGCACTTTTGTCGTTTGAATCGGCAGGTCCGCTTGAGCGGAAAGGGGTGTTACATCCCCGACCAACCTGCAGTGCACGACCACCCGAGCCGGCCAACCTCCATTTCCACCACCACCATTGTCACCTGAACCACTACCACCACTCTACATCGACAACTCACAGCGCCTCCACCATCCCGCCCCCGTTCACCACGACCCCGCCGTGAACTCGACCAGTCCGCCTCTCCTTCCTCCACTATCATCGTCTTCCATCTCCGTCGAACATAGAAGCCTCCTCCTCGTCGACCCAACTGCACCGAGCAGCCCGAGCCTCCCTAAGCCGCCGGATATTCGGCCTTCTCTATGATGCCTGAACCGCTGTGCACCCCCACCGTCTCCTCCATTCCCTTCTGCCATCCCTGTTCAACGCCGCCACCTGAGCACCCGATCCAACCCGTCGGACCTTCCTCTGCTCCTTTCTTGTGTCCTCTTGTCATCATCATCATCCTTGCTATCATGCCGAACTATACCCCGGCGGCCAACTCCATTGCCTGGACAGCCCCGGCCACCCCTGGTCGTCAAATCGTCACCATTACCATCACCATGGTCATCACCATGACCTTCACCATCGTCATCGTCGTCATAAACGTCGTCGTCATCATCTTCATCACCTTCACCATCAACATCGTCACCATCGTTGTCTTTATCATCGTCGTCATCGTCGATCTCATACCCGTGCACAGGTTCGTACCTGTCCCCTCTCCTTCATGATGGAGTATGTATGTTTATTAGTATATGTATAGTATATAATTGGTATGTATATATATATATATATATATATATATATATATATAGTATAAATTCAATCAGTGTATTAATATTAGTATATGTTAATATTAATATTGGTATATATATACATATATAGTATATTCTCAACTAATATATATGTACATACTTATATGTATGGTGCATGTATCTCTAGTACATGTTTAAAATATATATATGTACGTAGACCGACGTATCGGCAAGACCGTATCATTGACTGTCTGTCTTGCACTGCAATTACAGACGTGGCACCCGTGCAATTGATGAACACTTGACCTTAGTTGACCAGAGTCGTACCTAGCGTAGCCCTGAGTCCAGTGTATTTATAATTGTGTGTTAAAGTAATGTCTGATGCAATATTGTATTATATGCTGTCTTTAGGACTGTGGGGTTTCAGACAAGATTCGAAAACATGCTTTGGTATTGCCAACAACAGGACCCCAGGCGAGTACATCCTCTGACAGTTTTTATTATATTAATTATCTTTATAAATCTTGTTGTATAGCGTACATGACTCTGACACTGTTATTATACGAGTTGGCATCATTGAGACCTGTCACGAGGAGTCGTGATTGGAATCCATCGTGCTAGCTGGGGAAAAATAGGGAAATATTAGTAGCTTATGTGATCATATCCAAACTTTACATGCATCATAGCTCACCCACACCTTACGTCGGTGCACCCTTACTATTACATGCTTCATCGCTGTTACATGTGGTTAGCCTGACTTTACAGGGATGATCGCTAATAAATATAATGAGTCTTATCAGGCCCAAGCCGATCACATGATATGCTGATATTTCACACACTTAGTTAGATAATTCTTGACATGTATCTCTAGTATATTGATCTAGCATCTCTACATATTTTAGTTATTGTCCTTGTATACACTTACATACCAGTTCATTATTCTTGTGTGTACTTGTATTTCTATTTTATTGCTAGATGTAAATTGATGATGATGTTCCAGTATTTCTTTATTCCAGCATTCCCTTATTCCATTATTTTTTATTGCCAGTTATCCATATCTGTCTTGTATTTCTTTACACTGTACTATAGATTATGTCAATATATATGGAACTACTGTTAGAGGTATATTTCGTTCCAATCCTGACTGAATATTTTTTCCAGACTGTGACATAGAGGACTTGTTTCCGACATACTTGGAGACCGGATGTTTTGGATTGTAGGTTAGACTATTTATTGTTGTTTAGACTTGTCTTGTATTTCATTGCTTGCTTCGATATCTCGTCATGCTTTATTTTTCGTGATTGATGTCACTCCCCAGTCCCAAAAATACCAAGGGACCAGACACGTGGCAATGGCCAGCAGCACACACCGATGGACAAACCCAATTTAATGGATCCATCAGGGCATACTTAAGATGTAAAATAAAGTCTATGACAACAAGGCACAACTAATCTCATCCATACAAGAATAAATTATGATCCACAGAATATAAGGAATGTAAATCATCAACCAGTCTCAACAAGTGCTTCGGGGAACAACCCGATAAATATCTGATACAATGGTTCAACAGACCAAAATATAAATGATTGAATAAAATAAATACTGAGCATGAAACATAGATGCTCAGGAAAAGTCTTCAGCTAACACCTCGCCCTCGGGTGTCGGTACAGCTCCTGTATCTGCTTCTGCTCCGGTCCCGTATACCTCGGGATAGATCTCGTCTGCAAATCCTGGGGACATAATCCGGATCCAGGTCCTCAGGGGACATAACAAGGTACAGATAATACAAGCCAAAATAAATGCAGTACAGCAGATAATAAAATAAATATGGTAAGTATGTAACAATCTATGTGAAAATGCAATATGAGAGCATCACGAGTACTCAGGCTGAGCCACTACAAGCTCTATGTCGGGGAGCCATTAGCGGTAATAACCGGTAATGTGTCTAGCTCTGCTACGAGAGTCTACGACCTCATAATAGTTGTAGATATATATAAAACAACCTGTAGCCTGTGTGTCTCTCCCCACCCAATGTAACCACGCATATCATGACCATAACGTCTCATGTCCATGTCAAGCGGGATCATAGCTAATGCAACAAGTCATAAAGTATCTATGAATATAGTATCTCAGTCAAGTCCTGTATCCTATACAGAATCACCATGAATATCTCAGGAAGATCCTGTCTCATGAATAGTATCAAGTGTCCTGGGTTATAGTGTACTTGATACGACAAGTACGAGAATGTAAAGGGGTCACGAATGTCCATCTCTAGATGACAATACACAACACCGCGTACGGTGTTGGCACCCGACTAATAATCGGACGCTAAGCAAGTCACACGGTCCTAGGTTAAGCATGCACAGCAATATAAATGAATCAAGGAAAATATGTGACAATACTGCAGAGTTTGGCAAGGTACACTTGCCTGGGGTTTGAATACCAACAATCGTCCCTGTATCAGTGGATCCTGTAGGTACTCCTCCAAAAGCTATAATAAACATCACCAACAGTCTCAGAAAATATCAAATAGCTATAAACGCCTGTCCTTAAGTCCAATTTGGACACAAGGGCAAAAATAATATTTCCGGGCCAAAGCGGGGTCCATATGTGGGCCACTTTGCACCGAAAAGCGTGTCAGGGTCAAAGGTCTCCAAATTCCTCAAACTCAGTATCAACAAGTCAGGAATGATGATACCAACCCAACAGAACTTTCAGAATTGGATTCCGATGAGCCGATCACAAAATCGCCCGTCAAGTGGAGCCGGTCGGGCCCACGATACGCAATTTTGTCAACGTTCTCAGAATTGAACCAAACTTGGGTCACAGGACCAGCGTATTACTACGAGTCCGATGGCGCAAGTTTTGTCTCGATCCGACGTGTGTACACAAAGTTATAGCATATTCCAGAATAGGCGGATACGGGACGTTGTCGGCGGATACGCGTTGATTCCGGTGTGCTCGCACATCCAAATCAACTTCTGTAAAATCTCGTACGTCCGTATCAACGTCGCGCACGTTTCGGTAAAAACCACGTGTGACCAAGTCGTCCCGTTTGGAGGGGTGCACTCAGTTCCGGGATAAAACAGGGCATTGGTTTTCCTGTTTTTGGATCGCGGTTTGCGATCACCACAGGACGCGACGCACCGAGCGGATTACATGGGCATCGAGAAGGTTATACAGTCTATGCGTTGCAACAGACGGAATCGAAAACGGAATTACGAGGAGAGAGGAAACGCTACCTGAACAGGGCTCCGAGAAGTCTGAATTCTCGTGTCCGTGTCCTGCTCGTGTCCTGGTCGAGAGCTCCTGTGTCCGTGTGTCTGCTGCTCTAGGGTTCTGATCTGGAGACAGCGGGGTGGCATGCCGGAGACTGCGCTGCCGTGGTTGGCTTCGCCGGATGGGTCGACGTGAGCGAAGGCGGTAGCGACGTCGGGGTTTGCTGTCGAGCAAGGCGGAGCGGGGGCTCTCGAGGGCTTCGAGCGTCGGTCGGGCTGCTATGCTCGTGGCGGATGACGGAGAAGGGGGAGTCGGGCTGGGCGAACTCGGCGGCGGTGAGTTAGGTCGGGGAAGGTTGGCTGCGGGTCAGGGGAGCCGACGAGGGGTCTGGTCGAGGGCGGCCTGGCGGTAGGTGGTTGAGGCGGAGGAGTTGGGGAGGACGACATCGTCGGCTAGGGTTTAGGCAAGGAAGATCGGAGGGAGATGATGGCACGGACGAGCTAGGGTTTCCGAAGACTGGGCACGCACGTCGAGGGGGGTTTTATACGCTGCTACAGTGAATCCGGGGGGGGGAATTTAGGGTTCGGTCGGGTTCGGGTTTGGGTTGGGTTTGACTCGGATTCGACCCGACCCGTTATGCTTGGTTGGCTTGATTCGGTTCAATCAGCGGTTTGGTTCAGTCAGGTTTGGTTTATTTCAAATAAACCAGTTTAATTCAGGGTTTGTTTTGGTTTATTTCTACATAGGGTTTTAGGGCTTTAAACGTGTTTCCGGAGTCCAATAAATTCATAAAAAATTATCCTATGTCCGGTTTCCCATTTTACACCATAAAATATTATTTTCATAATATTTTAACATCAATTAACAGCATTAAAAATCTTTTAATCACAATTACCTTGGTTCTTTATCCAGAAAAATATCGAAAATATGGGGAAAAATATATTAAAATTATTCTGAAAAATTAGGGTGTTTACAATCTACCCCCCTTAAGAGGATTGCGTCCTCGCAATCAAAGAATAACTACTAAAGGAAGAACTATGGAAATTACAAGAATGCTTTGGCGATAACTGCATCCGCGAATAAGTGAGGATAACGCTGGCGCATACTATCCTCTCGTTCTCAAGTCGATTCACCAGGAGAATGATGTTTCCAAGCTACACGGACCAGTCTAATTGTCTGTCCTCGCAATGTCTTCTCACTGATGTCGAGGATGCCAACCGGTTGTTCTTCATATCTCAAGCTTGGGCCCACCGCGATCTCTGAATGATCGACTACATGATTTGGGTCGGTCACGTACCTTCTCAGCTGTGAGACGTAAAATACGTCATGCACTCCCTCTAAGTATGGAGGTAATGCAAGACGATAAGCCACCTCACCAATGCGCTCTAGAATATCAAATGGCCAGATATACCGCGGGCTCAACTTGCCTCTGCTTCCAAATCTGATAGTACCATGAGTGGGCAAGATCCTCAGGAATACGTGCTCTCCTTCTTTGAACTCTAGGGGACGTCTGTGAGTATCAGCCCAATGCTTCTGTTTATCCTGAGCTGCTCGAAGATGATTATAAATTTGTTTTACCTTCTCCACTGTCTGTATTATCAATTCTGGATCCAGTATTTGACGTTCACCAATGTCACTCCAACATATTAACGATCTGCACTTCCTTCCGTATAATGCCTCGAATGGTGCTATCTGAATGCTGGCATGATAACTGTTGTTGTAGGAGAACTCCACCAAGTATAAATGATCTTCCCAAGATCCTCTAAAGTCTAGCATACATGATCGCAACATATCCTCCAAGATCTGAATCGTGCGCTCCGATTGACCATCTGTCTGTGTATGGTAAGCTGTACTGAATTTGAGTCTGGTGCCCAGACTCTCTTGCATGCTTCGCCAGAAATGAGATATAAATCTCGAATCTCGATCCGATACAATACTAACCAGCACTCCATGTAATCTTACGATTTATCGCATATATATGTCGGCTAGTACCTCTGTGGACTGTCCAACTCTAAATGGCAAGAAGTGTGCCGATTTAGTGAGTCGATCCACGGTAACCCATACCGCATCTTTTTCGCTGGGGCTCCTTGGAAATCCTGTGACAAAATCCATCGTAATATGTTCCCACTTCCATTCTGGTATAGGAAGCGGCTGTAACATACCTGCAGTCCTCTGATGCTCGGCCTTTACTTCCTGACAGACTAAATATTTAGCCACAAATCTTGCAATCTCCCTTTTCATTCCATGCCACCAATAATACTACCTCAAGTCTCGGTACATCTTGGTTCCTCCTGGGTGAACAGAGTACATAGAGCTATGTGCTTCAGTCATTAACTCCTGTCTCAATTCTCCATTTGGAACGTACAGGCGATTCCCAAACCTCAATGTCCCGTCTTCATGTATGCAAAGTCCCGTCTGCATGCCTGCTTCCGTCCTCTCTTTCAGTCTTCAAAATCTAGCATCGGCGGGCAATGCGTCTTTAATTCTTTCCACAAGTGATGACTTGACTTCAAGATTAGCTAGCAAGCCACTCTGTCCTGGTAAAACCACCTCTATTTGAAGCTCCTGTAGATCTTTCAATAGCTCAGGCTGCATCGTCAAGAAATAAGCCGTAGGCTTCCTGCTGAGTGCGTCTGCTACGACATTCGCCTTTCCCGGATGATACTGCAGATCTATATCAAAGTCTACCATCAATTCCAGCCAATGTCCCTGTCTCATGTTGAGCTCCTTCTGAGTATATACATACTTCAGACTCATATGATCTGTAAAGATGTCTACCTTCTCCCCATAAAGGTAGTGCCTCCAAGTCTTCAATGCAAATATAACTACTGCTAACTCCAGATCGTGTGTTGGGTAGTTCTTCTCATGGACCTTCAACTGTCTCGATGCATAAGCAATGACTTTGTCATGTTGCATCAAAACACATCCTAGTCCACTACCTGATGCATCACTGTAAACAACAAAACCTCCTGACCCTGAAGGAAGAGTCAAGACAGGTGCTGTTGTTAATCTTCTCTTCAATTCTTCAAAAGCCTTCTGGCAGTCTTCTGTCCATGTAAACTCCTGGTCCTTACGTGTCAGCTTCGTCATAGGTTCTGCAATCCTTGAGAAATTTTCTACAAACCGGTAATACCCCGCAAGTCCGCGAAAACTTCTCACCTCTGCAACTGATGTGGGTGTAGGCCAAGTCTCTATTGCAGCAACTTTCTCCGGATCAACTAAAATTCCTTCTCCTGAGATGATATGTCCCAAGAAAGGCACTTTATCCATACAAACTCACACTTACTGAGTTTGGCATATAACTTCTCATGTCTCAAGGTCTCTAGCACAATTCTGAGATGCTCCTCGTGCTCTTCGTGGCTCTTAGAATATATTAGAATGTAGTCAATAAACACAACCACAAATTTATCCAAGAACTGATGAAAGACTCTGTTCATCAAACTCATAAACACTGCTGGCGCGTTGGTTAAACCAAACGGCAATACCAAGAACTCATAGTGTCCATACTTGGTCCTGAAAGCTGTCTTCGGTATACCCTCCTTCCTTACTTTGATCTGATGATAGCTCGATCTAAGGTCAATCTTCGAGAATACCCTAGCACCACTCAATTGATCGAATAGATCATCAATGCGTGGTAAGGGATACCTGTTCTTGATGGTCACAGCATTTACTGCCCGGTAGTCAATGCATAACCATACTGTTCCATCCTTCTTCGGTACAAATAATATGGGTGCTCCCCAAGGTGAAACACTAGGCCGAATAAATCCCTTCTCCAGAAGATCATCAACCTGTTCCTTCAACTCCACTAACTCCTTAGGTGCTAGCCGATATACTGATGAAGTGATAGGCTTTGCTCCTGGAGTTAAGTCTATTATGAATTCTATTTCCCGATCAGGCGGTAAACCTGGAAGATCATTAGGAAATACATCCACGAACTATGATATGACTCTTGGGTAACCTGTCTCCCCTTCTACAGATAGTACCCTAAGAGTAGGCTGAACTCTTTGCTCTACTGCTCCTCGAAGAAACTTAAATTCTGGATGTCCAGGCGGTCTAAATATAACTCGTCCAAGTCGGCAATCAAGAGTCGCATGGTACTGACTTAACCAGTCCATACCAAGTACAACATCATAATCCGGCATGGAAAATATTAAAAATTAAGCTCGCATCTCTCTTCCACAGACTACTACAGAACATGATCTACAGACGTCACTAACCAGAATAATTCTACCTCCCGTAAGAATTCTCTTTATCTTAGGAAGGGGTACGGTAGCTACTCTATGGGTGGCTACAAAGCTAGCTGCTATAAATGAATGCGATACTCCAGAATCAAATAAAGCTACAGCTGGTAATGAAGCTACTAAAATAGTACCTGCGATAATCTCGCCTACAGTAGCTTTCTCCTCAACAGCCAATGTGAATGCCTGGCCTCGTCCCTGAGCTGGACCTCTCTGCTGCTGAGCCTGCTGAAATAGGGCTGCCAGTGGTGCCAGTGGTGGTCTCTGCTGGTAGCCTCCTGTAGCTGGTGGTCTGATTCCTCCAACTCCAGTCTGCGGTGCTCCTACTGCTGGATAAGCTGGTCGTGGTGCAGGTAAAGCTAGTCTCGGTGCTCCGTCTCTGCGTTCAGAACTGTCCCTGGATAGATGCTGATTGGATCCGCAGCTCAGACATAGTCCCAACTTACGCCTGCACTCTCTCTCAATGTGTCCTACCTTGTCGCAGTGGTGACAAGTAGGAAGGGATATGGCCCTGTGTGCTGCTCTATCTGGCATACTCCTCTGGGATCGTTTTGCAGAATCCCCATGTGCTGTCCTGGATGGTGCTAATGTGATTGGCCTTTTCAGATTCGACTTCCTTCTAGCGACGCGCTCCATGCGTCGTGCTGTTGCAAGGACGTCGGTATATGATGTAGGTGCGACCGATCCAATCAATCTCTGGAGCTCGAACTTTAGTCGGTTAAAGAACTTCTCAGTTTTCTCTTCCTCTGTCGAAATCAAGGTTGGGGCGAAGTGACTTAGGCGAATAAATTCTGCGTTGTATTCTTCCACTGTCATATTGCCTTGGATAAGGCGGTTGAACTTGTCTCTGAGCTCCGACCGTACAACTGCTGGAATATACATCTCTTGGAAGAGTCTGGAGAACTCTTTCCAAGTGACTCGGTCCTGTCCGAGCCTCCTTTCTTCTGATAACCACCAATGATGTTCATTTTTAGTTAACTGCATCCTGACTGCAGTCATCCATTTCTCTCTTGGAAGTTAAGCTGCTTCCAACTGGTGCTGTATGTTCGTGAGCCATTCATGAACTTCTGTTGGCCCCTCCTTACCAGAAAAGGTACAAGGCTTGAGCTGATGAAAATCGATGATAGATCCCGTCGCTGATCGCCTCGCTGGTGGATTTGCCTGCTCCAATGTGGATACCAGGCTGGTTCTCAGATACTCTGCCTCGTGACGATGTGCCTCTTGCTGAATCTACTGTTGGGCTTACATCATGGCATACATCATCTGAAACATCTGTTGCCCGTCTATGGCTTGCCCTGGCGGGAAAACTGGTATCTGTGGAGTGAATTGTGGCGGAGGTGGGATGTCATCACGCCGGAACCTTGGATTAGGCTGGCCGGTTTGATTGCTCTGCGATATTTGTCCTCCATTCTCTGGTGTCACTCCATCTATATAAGTAACCACAACGTCGTATGGCGTATCCAAGGGAATCTTATCTCCATTCCTGGGATCCATTACTCTGCAACCAAAAAATAAACTATAAGAACGCTCAGAGGAATCAATACAGGATGCAAATCAAGTAACAATTTTGAGTTCGATATAGAGTTCAAAAATGGTTCAAATAATGGATGAGATCCTATAACTTATCATATCCTTAGGGCAGGCTTGCTCGGTCCCTAAGTTGAAATCGAACAATTTAGTCGTGGACCTGTATGGGCCAACACAAAAACTATGTCACGCCCCAGTACCAAAAATACCGAGGGACCAGACACGTGGCAATGGCCAGCAGCACGCACCGATGGACAAACCCAATTTAATGGATCCATCACGGCATACTTAAGCTGTAAAATAAATTCTACGACAACAAGGCACAACTAATCTCATCCATACAAGAATAAATTATGATCCACAGAATATAAGGAATGTAAATCATCAACCAGTCTCAACAAGTGCTTCGGGGAACAACCCGATAAATATCTGATACAATGGTTCAACAGACCAAAATATAAATGATTGAATAAAATAAATACTGAGCATGAAACATAGATGCTCAGGAAAAGTCTTCAGCTAACACCTCGTCCTCGGGTGTCGGTGCAGCTCCTGTATCTGCTTCTGCTCCGGTCCCGTATACCTCGGGATAGATCTCGTCTGCAAATCCTGGGGACATAATTCGGATCCAGGTTCTCAGGGGACATAACAAGGTACAGATAATATAAGCCAAAATAAATGCAGTGTAGCAGATAATGAAATAAATAGGGTAAGTATGTATCCATCTATGTGAAAATACAATATGAGAGCATCACGAGTACTCAGGCTGAGCCACTACAAGCTCTGTGTCGGGGAGCCGGTAGCGGTAATAACCGGTAATGTGTCTAGCTCTGCTACGAGAGTCTACGACCTCACAATAGTATTAGATATATATAAAATAGCCTGTAGCTTGTGTGTCTCTCCCCACCCAATGTAACCACGCATATCATGACCATAACGTCTGATGTCCATGTCAAGCGGGATCATAGCTAATGCAACAAGTCATAAAGTATCTATAAATATAGTATCTCAGTCAAGTCCTGTATCCTATACAGAATCACCATGAATATCTTAGGAAGATCCTGTCTCATGAATAGTATCAAGTGTCATGGGTTATAGTGTACTTGATACGACAAGTACGAGAATGTAAAGGGGTCACGAATGTCCATCTCTAGATGACAATACACAACACCGCGTACGGTGTTGGCACCCGACTAATAATTGGACGCTAAGAAAGTCACACGGTCCTAGGTTAAGCATGCACAGCAATATAAATAAATCAAGGAAAATATGTGACAATACTGCAGAGTTTGGCAAGGTACACTTGTCTGGGGTTTGAATACCAACAGTCGTCCCTGTATCAATGCATCCTGTAGGTACTCCTCCAAAAGCTGTAATAAACATCCCCAACAGTCTCAGAAAATATCAAATAGCTAGAAACGCCTGTCCTTAAGTCCAATTTGGACACAAGGACAAAAATAACATTTTCGGGCAAAAACGGGGTCCATATGTGGACCACTTTGCACCAAAAAGCGTGTCAGGGTCAAAGGTCTCCAAAT
Source organism: Iris macrosiphon (assembly GCA_036927795.1). NCBI lineage: Eukaryota > Viridiplantae > Streptophyta > Magnoliopsida > Asparagales > Iridaceae > Iris > Iris macrosiphon. Next base: position 291,117,742 of record JAYESA010000004.1, read on the forward strand.
TCCTCAAACTCAGTGTCAACAAGTCAGGAACGATGATATGAACCCAACGGAACTTCCAGAATTGGATTTCGATGAGCCGATCACAAAATCACCCGTCAAGTGGAGCCGGTGGGTCCTACGATACGCGATTTTGTCAACGTTCTCAGAATCGAACCAAACTGTTGTGACAGGACCAGCGTATTGCTACGAGTCCGATGGCACAAGTTTCGTCTCGATCCAACGTGTGTACACAAAGTTACAGCATGTTCCAGAATAGGCGGATACGGGGCGTTGTCGGCGGATACGCGTTGATTCCGGTGTGCACGCACATCCAAATCAACTTCTGCGAAATCTCACACGTCCGTATCAATGTCGCGCACGTTTCGGTAAAGACCGCGTGCGACCAAGTCGTCCCGTTTGGCGGGGCGCACTCAGTTCTAGGGTGAAACAGGGCATTGGTTTTCCTGTTTTTGGATCACAGTTTGCGATCACCACAGGACACGACGCATCGAGCGGGTTGCACGGACATCGAGAGGGTTATACAGTCTACGCGTTGCAATAGACGGAATTGAAAACAGAATTACGAGGAGAGAGAAAACGCTACCTGAACAGGGCTCCGAGAAGTCTGAATTCTCGTGTCCGTGTCCTGCTCGTGTCCTGGTCGAGGGCTCCTGTGTCCGCGTGTCTGCTGCTCTAGGGTTCTGATCCGGAGACAGCGGGGTGGCGCGTCGAAGACTGCGCTGCCGTGGTTGGCTTCGCCGGACGGGTCGACGCGAGCGAAGGAGGTGGCGACGTCGGGGTTTGCTGTCGAGCAAGGTAGAGTGGGGGCTCTCGAGGGCTTCGAGCATCGGTCGGGCTGCTGTGCTCGTGGCGGATGACGAAAAAGGGGGATTCGGGCTGGGCGAACTCGGCGGCGGGGAGTTAGGTCGGGGAAGGTTGGCTGCGGGTTAGGGGAGCCGACGAGGGGTCTGGTCGAGGGCGGCAGGTGGTTGAGGCGGAGAAGTTGGGGAGGACGACGTCGTCGGCTAGGGTTTAGGCAAGGGAGATCGGAGGGAGATGACGGCACGGACGAGCTAGGGTTTCCGAAGGCTGGGCACGCACGTCGAGGGGGGTTTTATACGCTGCTACAGTGAATTCGGCGGGGGGGGGGGGGGTTAGGGTTCGGTCGGGTTCGGGTTTGGGTCAGGTTTGACTCGGATCCGACCCGACCCGTTATGCTGGGTTGGCTTGATTCGGTTCAATCAACGGTTCGGTTCAGTCAGGTTTGGTTTATTTCAAATAAACCGGTTTAATTCAGGATTTGTTTTGGTTTATTTCTACATAGGGTTTTAGGGCTTTAAACGCGTTTCCGGAGTTCAATAAATTCATAAAAAATTATCCTATGTCCGGTTTTCCATTTTACACCATAAAATATTATTTCTATAATATTTTAACGTCAATTAACAACATTTAAAAATCTTTTAATCATAATTACCTTGGTTCTTCATCCAGAAAAATACCGAAAATATGGGAAAAATTATATTAAAATTATTCTGAAAAATCAGGGTGTTTATAATTGAGTATATTCCATATTTTATGGTGATATCTGTGTCTCCTTATGGAGTTGGATATTCATATGAGATTGATTAGATAGTTACATGACCTCGACAGCGTTCTACCGCCGATGCTGCGTCGTAGGCTAGACGTACCCACGCTCTCGTGCCCCTATATCGGGTGCAGGTTGTGACACAGACTCAGCAAGATGAGAAGGAGGATGAGTAGATGAATGTTTAGAAGTATGATTTGTAACAATGTTTGATTGTAATATTTGTTAACTTTCATTATCATACTCACTATTACAATATTTTTAAGTTTGTATTAAACAATTCTATTTTACTCTCTCGGTTGTCTAGTACATCTTCTTCAGTTGTGTCCCATCGCATCACAATTACCACAACAAAGATCTCTCGTCGATGAATCCTGGGATTTGATGCGGTTCTTCTTTGGTCTTTCGGCTTTGCGTCTTACATCTGGTACTCCAATTTCTTCTCTAACCAAAGGAACTTGGATCTTGTAGGAAACTGAAATTGGTTTCATTTTTGGTGCGTATACACTTCTCAAGGTCTTCGTCGAAAATACTGCAGGATAAAAACTATCAATACTAATATTGTAATATCTACAAACAAAACATACATGTATACATGGTATATAAGTATGGTACCATCTAAAATATATACAAGATATGTCGGTTATATTATTAATATAGGATTTACTTATTGCACGGTCTATTATTTTAAACTTATAACTATCAATAGCTAATATTTTTAGGTGAGTCTTCTCTTTGATAATACAAGCCATAGTCTTTAACATCTTCGGACAATAATCCGTATCTATATTTTCAGCATTCTTTCTATGATTGTCATGAAGTATAATAATCTTGGCTCTAGTACCATAAAAAAGTATTGTTATTGGCTTATCTCATAATTTCTTAATCCAGCTATTGAAACATTTAGCAAGATTAGAAGTATTAATATCTAATCTAGGACAAGGAGCATACGCTGTTATCCAATGTTCAAATCGACGCCTTTTATCGTTTACACCAATAAGCCAATCGTAGAATATTATGTTCTCGGCTTTAATTATATCAAACACACTCTCTGCATCCATTTTATTATATGATCTAGCAAGCGAGCATAACAAGTGTTAAAATGCTGGCTATTTTATAATTTTTTTATGTTTTGTTTAAAATGCTGAAAAAAAGAGGAGATGCAAGAAAAATAGCACAAATATCATTTATTAATCTTTTTTGCTTATCAGATATAAATGAACTTCAAAAGATATTTTAAGAGAGTTTAAAAACCAAGACCAAGAATCACTATTCTCACCTTCAGCAAAAGCATAAGTAATATGATATAATTGATAGTTAGGATCGTGAGCACAAGCAATAAATAAGATACCTTGATATTTAGACGAAAGAAATGTAGCATCAGTACTAATAACCGGTAAACAGCCCCTTAAAAATCTGTTAATACATGACTTAAAATAAATAAAAATTCGTTGAAAGCTATTTTTTTACAGTTTTAATAAAATATGTACTACCTGGATTCGTCTCCATAATTCTATAACAATACTCCTCAAGACTAGCGTATGTCTCATCATAACTACCATTAATTTCAGCTAATATCGTCTCTCGGGCTCTCCAGGCTTTGGAATAACTAACTTGTGTACGATGCACCCTATATATATCTTTAATAATTTATGATGGACTATATGACTGATTATCTCTAATAATGTCAATTATCATGGTCTTAATCCATGCTGCGGTAGCTAGTCGATGACGTCCTGTACTAAGTCTCCTTAAACAAGAATGACAATTTTCTAATGTACTAACTTTAACTAAATCGCCATTCCTAATGGATTTGACATATACTCTCCAATTACAATTCGGTTGATCATAAATATATATAATTCCACGAGCGCTATTCATAACACTAGCTGAACAACTAAAATTATATTTAATTTCTAAATTACTTATAAAGCTTCTAAAGTGAGAACGACTAGAAAATGATTGTCCCTTAAATACTTCATCAGTGATAGCTTTTACAACATCATCATCTATCGTATAATCTATATTTTTAACTAAATTATTACTATTTTCATCGTCGTTGTCACTATTATCATCATGGTTAGATTCATCTGATGAATGATTTTCTTGGGAAAATGAAACAATTTTATGAGAAGGACTAGCACCCGAACTAACATTCTGGTATTCAGAAAAATATTCACTATTCTATTATCTAATGTTGCTGCTACTTTAATAACATATATTTTTATATACCGTGATTATGAATTAATCTCAAGAATATAATTCCATGCATCTTCACTATTTATCAAAAAATAATTAGAACCAAAAATAGACTTCAGAATAAAATCGTAATGAATTGAATAACGTTCAATAATATGATTACGTATATTTTTAAAACTAATATTCGGATAAGTTGAATTTTTTGGCTTTCACCTCCTTCGTAATTTAATACATTTACTTTACCGCCGTGCGAGCATTTAATTCTTACGCTACGATCCATGACAGTTGAGAACTTTTGCTACAAGAAACTCAGATGAACTTTGGCTGCAGGCTGATTTTTTTTTAGTTTGGGAAGCTTTGTTAGAGGCAGAGAGACAGAGAGAGTGCTGGAGGCTTTACTAGAGGAAAGAGAGCGAGAGTGCTGGATGATTTGGTTGAGATAGAGAAATATATAGACGTTTGCATTATCCGTTTTGCAACGACTATAATTTCTCTCCCCCCCCACCCCCTACAAAAGCCAACGACTATAATTCCCCCCCGCCTCCCATCCCGAGAAGCCAACGGCTGAAATCTCCTCACCCCCAATGCCAACTCGGTTGTCGTCCCACTCACCCGCCAACTGAGTTGGCGGGCTGTCCCCATTTTACGTCACTGCTCGCCAACTAAGTTGGCAGGCTACCTATTTTGTTTCCCCTCGCCAACTTAGTTGGTGAGTCATCCCTTTGTTTGTAATTTTTGCAAAACTATCCCTTTACCTGCAATTGCCTCCAAATTCGTTCTTTTATATGAAAAATTTCGTTGAAAAATTCGAATCATGCTGACTCTGCTTGTGTCCGCACTGCTTTTCAATTGAGCTATAAGCGCTGAACATATCTCTCATGAACTTGATATGCATATTCATAGGGATCTTCTTTTCTTTTACTTTTCCATTTTGTCTAATATGAGTTGGAATATGTGTTAGTCACATACCCCCAACAACACCAATGCTCCTCTCTTTTCTTTTCTTTTCTTTTTTCTTTTTGAAATAGTAATCATGAATTAGATTCCAAGGAAATGAACTTGCAAAAGTATCCGATTGTTGGGAACACGGTATGTCCTGTATCGTGTGTTATTGGACTGTATCCATATATTTCTAATATAAATTTCAATGTAAGGCATGAATCAATCATCAATTATCTATATCTTATGATTCCACTTCCTCCAATTATCTTCACATCAACTAGAAATGAGATACAATCCAACCATCTTGCTTGTTTTCGCTAGCCGAGCAACCAAGCACTTCGGCTACCTGTGCTTGGCGTAGTTACCTCCCGCCAGCCGAGCACTCATTAGATCCAACATATTGGCACGACCCGCCAATTTGTATACTTGTCTCCAATATTAGGTCTGACCGCTTTTCTGCGAATGTCTGGCACTCAGACCACCTTATGGAGGATTCTTATGAGAAAAGAATTCGTATAATACGATTATACACATGAACGTTCAGCAAAATCTGTCTTAAATTAGTTAGAGTTGTCTAAACCAGTCTTGTAACATTTGACTCTGATATCACTTATTGGGAACACAGTTTGACTAGAACCAAAGTTGGTCCATGCAGTGCGATAGTAGACTGAGTTCATATGCCTTAAAAAAAAATTCATGTAAGGCCTGAACAAAATTTTAATTTCAATTATCTACATCTCATAATTCGAATAATAAATTATTCAAAATTCCTAGAGGAACTCATGAGTTCTTAATTTTTGGAACTCATACAATTTATAACCGTTGGATTACATCTATCTTTTCTTTTGATTTTTTCAAAGAATCTAAATGTAAAATTACAAAGGACTAAACTGAAAATTTTGTCCACTTGTCATATACTTATTGCAAGTTGAACTCATGAGTTCTTATTTGAGTTTCTATAGTTGAACTCTAAATTATTTAACTCCATTGTCATCAATTTTGAGCTCTCATTCAAATCATGTATTAGCATAAGCCAGTCAATGTATCCTTTTTTTTAATGCTAGTTATGCTCCAACATGAATCGCTCTGAATTTATCAGAATATCAGGTTTTTCAGTTGCTCAAAGTAATATCGTAGCTATTTTTTTTTTTTTTTGGATTTCCGATGCAACATTCGAAACTTTGTGCACTATGCATTATATGTCGTTGGGTTCACTGTCCTCCAACTTTCATTATTTTATAAATGGAAGGAATAATATGTTCCCGTAGTTCGATCCACTGATCTTCTGCAATTCAAACATGATGTTATATTTTTTTTCGATAACTACAATAGCCACTCTAGTTATATCCTAGCTAGTTTAATCTCAGGATTTCATGAAAGAAATATGAAAAAAAATTGAAATCCAAATCCCCAGTCAGCCATCAACACATTCAAGTTCCCAGTTTCTTTTATATATATATATATATATATATATATATATATATATATCGTTTTCATAGTAGGCTGACAACTAGGCGTTGCGTTGAAGAGAGCACCATTAGACTAGCTAGAAGCATGCATCATGCAGTTCTTAATTAAGCTTGCTGCTGGAATCGAAGACTAATTTATTGGAAGACTCCGTTCATTGAGGAGAGTTCTTTGAAGAAGAAAAAAATTTGAAGCATGTATATATACATTATATAATATGTAGACTACGATTCCATTTCCTTTTTATTTTTGTTCATCACAGCTCGATCATTAATCTAAAGAATGCGCACGTCTGCAGATTCATTTCTAGTAACTTAAAGTCTTCATTATGATTTGTTTTATCAAAAAAAATATGCAAAATTTTTTTTTTTTTTTTTTTTTTTTTTGATAGTCGATCGACCGTTGACAATCTCGCTAACTTGTATGGTCAAGAATGCAAACTGAAATTTGGCACATGTCATGGCTGATCAGAGCACGAAACAATACCATTGGTGACTAATGCTCTGATCAGCCATCAGATGTCTTTTATATATATATATATATATATATATATATATATATATATATGTCGAGGTTCCGTCTATCCTATACCATTGGATCAAGGGATCCACATGGGACCCGTGTGCGGGATCCGTACGATCCAACGATGGAAAGCAACAGGGTTCCCGAAGGACTCTGCGGACGAAATTACGGATTCGTTGTCTATATATATGTGTGTGTGTGTGTTGGTGTTGTTTCTTTTGGACTAGTAAAAATAGTCTTATATTGGCTACATCACCAAATGAGTATCTCAATATAATACTTTGTATGAGTTGGGGTGTGCACATGTGGTGTGGTGGGGCACATGGATTCCATGTGGGGGTATTTTTCTAGGAGAAAAAAGGATTAACTCCTCAATGAAAGCATTTATACTTTTTCTCATGCTCTTGGAATTAGTTCCATATGAGCTAAGTCCCAAAGGGGCTTAGCGAGTCGGGCTCAAGGATACAAAGTGACGCTTTGTTGGCGCACTTTGCACTTAGCATCGACATGCGCTGCCGCATGTACCCAATTTTTTTTTCAATTTCTTTCCTAATCATCATTAGAGGCTATTAAAGTAAGGATCTACAAGGAGGAAGTAAGAATCTACAAGTTGGAGGCTGTAAACCCCTAATTCTGAAAAACCGTATTAATTATTTAATTTGTAGTTATGAGCTAAATAGAGAGAATGGATTTTATTTAATTTTTATTTGAGGTGTTTGTGCATTTAGGAGATTTATGGAGCCATTATAAATTTTTTCAAATTTATTCCATGTAGGAGACCCTTTGGACAGTTGCTAGCTTAATGGTATGCACCAATATAATTTTTAGAATTTTTTATGTATATATATATATATATATATATATATATATATATATATATATATATATATATATATATATATATAATTAGAAAAGAAATTCCTATTGGATCTCAACCCGAAACCCAAACCCTCTATCCTAAACCCACTACCCGTTTAGCCCCCTACCCGGACCCGTTAGGAGAGCAAAATATCAACAACAGCAGTAGCAAGAACCAACTTTTCTTTTCCTTCTCCGCGCGTGTGAGCCATCTTATTCCACCGCTTCTTATCTCTATTATTACTAAACTCTCCTCAACCGAAACCCAAAACAAAGAAACAAGGAAACAGCAGCAGTAGTAGTTTTGAAACCACTAAACTTAACCACCCCGCAGAACCGACCTCTTTTCCTATATATATATATCCCCTGTAGCTCATCCCGAAACCTAACCTCACTTCTTCCATCAAACATAACACCGTATTGGACGCTTGCACTATACAGAACTCTTGCTCGGCAAGTATACCTTGCCATCGTACTATTATTTACATTCCACATGATGCCTGCATAATTTATTTCTGCTTATTTAGTTAATTTATTGATATATTAATTGTGCGTCCAAGAAAACTTGGGTGCAACGACGATGTCGTCGTATCATGTTTTATTTATGTATATTTTTGGAATTACTTTATGAGACCACCCCAGTATTATGGAGCATCATTAGGTTCATTGGCCGTGACACAGTCGTTACACGAGTTGTGAGTCTCATATAGATCACGGACTGCGTGACAGGTCTGGCCTCCTGTACGCATGGGCCGTACATTAGGGATGACTACAGATAGAAACTTTGTATGCTAGTAGACCTGGCAGTTATTTAGAGGTTTATCGTGTCATGGATGTAGCATGCTTAGAGCATGGGATGTGGAGAACAACAAGTAAGACATTTGGGCTCCTTTGTACTTTCCTTTTATGTAACCCGTACGCTCCACCGGAGATACGCGGTCGTGATGACCCCTATACTACTTGGCGTCCTCTGCCGTTCAAAAGAGGACATGCTTTGTAGGACCCTGATTCTCTGAGAGAATCATGTCAATCCCACTATATGGCCAGATAGCCCACTTGGTGGAAAGTTGTTCTCAAACTGCATTCACTTAGACGGTTAGGCGACCCATTGGATGTTTACTTTTCAGTACTTATTGGCATGTTATTATGTATCTTATTACGTCCCTCTGAGGACCTAGTCCCTTTCCAGATCTGGACGAGCAGGAGTATCCACAGGAGTACGGTCCTGGACCTGACACTACTTACCAGACTGAGGAGGTCTTACCCTCGGAGTATTTGTAATTTTATTATCGCTGTTTAGAGATCCATGTTGCTACTTCAGTATAGTCGTTTTGTAGTGGATTTGTTTTCACCCAACTATCAGACTAGATACTCATCTTTGATATTCAGATAGTTATTCAGCTCTTTATTCCTACTTATTATTTGTGCTGTGGATGAGATATAGATTGTGTGTGACTTGTTGTGACAGTATATTACCACTGGTGGATTGGATATTCATGTACAGCGTACGTGTGTATATGGTTTCCATATATTGGAGTTCGTATACATACGGCTGGGCGTGTTACGTATTCCTAATCCTACGTATTTTGGGACTGGGGCGTGACAGAGGCTCTTTTCACTCAATTTGAAAATTTTATTGGAAATCCATCTCCCAATAGGTACAATTCAATTTTTTTTACCTCTAATTAGACTATAAATTTGTATTTTAATCATTAGGAACCACCCCATATACTAAGGCTACCCATAGGAATTGGAATTAGGTTCATAGGAAGCCTATGGAGAAAGTTATGTAGTATTTTGTGTTAATTTTGGAAGAATTTTGAGATTGACACATCATGTGTTTGTCAATCGGTCAATTAGGCCAAATTGACATGTGTTTGGTTGTGTGAGACTAATATCGTTTCCACAATTGAATACGTGTAGGTCGTATCCCGATAATTTGGCGATACGGGTTAATTTGGGAGTTTTCCTCTGACACGGGGGTTTGAGCATGTCACATTTTGACACGGTCACATAGTTGAGTAGCTAGCTCTTCGTGTAGCGTTGCTGCTGCGGATATATTTAAAGATTTATGGAAAGATATGGTCTGTTATTCAGATCCATTTTTTATGGGATTTGAAATTAATCCGTGCCTATCTTTTAGGGATTCGTAATTAATTTGTTCCTATCTTTCCATAACTGATGAGCGGTTAGGATTTTCACCCTCTCTCTATAAATACTCTCTTCGTGTCTCTTTGACAACTAACTTCAAAAATTAGGAGATGAAGAGAGTTGTTGTTGCCACCACCATTGGAGTCGAGAGAGTTCATGCGAGTCCAGACAGAGGTGACAGCGAGCGTTCCAGAAGTTCTTCGTGAACTTGGTGGTTCCTGGAAGCAGATCGTGTGGGGACGAATCCTTCTTTGAGCAACGAAAATCTTTAACACCCAGCAAGCAAAGTATCTTCTTCTTTTTCTTTCTCCTCTCTTCTGTGAGTTGTAACTCTGTTCTGTCCGTCTATAACTGCGATTGTAAGGAAGAACGAGAGGTTCCTTTTCTGGTTATTGTTGTAACAACAGGTTGTAACATGATCCTTATATATAGTTCTTCGTGGAGATCGAGAATAGTCAAAGTTAAAACTTTTGTGTGAACCTCTGATCTCGACCACACAATTTTTAATCGTTGATTTAGCCTCAAAAATAACAATCTCAAAGCAAGATCCGAGAAAGATGGAGAACAATCGTGCGAAACTTCTCGACACAAGTTTTGACAAACTTGAGAAGTTTGACGGGGATCATTACAACGATTGGAAGAGGAAGGTATGTCTTAATCTTCAACTCACAGAGGTGGACTACGTTATGATAGAACCAGAGCCGGTTGTTCCAGACGGTGATGATGCTACTATTCGGACAGTTGCTACTACAACTGCAAAGCCGAACAAGTGGAGAAGAGACAACCTTTGCAAGCTACTAATTCTGAACTCCATGGAGGATACTCTGGCGGAGTCATACAGTAAGATAGACCATGCTAAGGTCATCTGGGAGTCTCTAGACAAGCATTACAAGACAGATGAGAACTGCAATAAGATACATATGACTGAAAATGTTTGGAACATGTGATTTGAGGACGACAAGACTATGTTGCCTCAAGTCAAGAAGTTTTTCAAGTTACATCAAAAACTTGAGGATGATGGCATGCCCTTAAATAACGCCTTTGTCGTAGGGGGTATTGTGGCCAAGCTCTCGCCAGGATAGAGCAATTTTGTCTCGAACATGCACATGAAGAAGATACAAATTAGCCTTGATCAACTACTGCACAACATCCATGTTAAAGATGAGTTGATAGCTCAAAACAAAGTGGACACATTGACCAAGCAGTTGGTAAAATCCAACTTAGTGCATGCGGGCGACTCCAAAGGAAAGCAGAATCTTCTTAATACAAGAAGAAGGACTTCAACCATCTCAAGGTAAAGTCGGCTTCGTTCAAGTCGAAGCCAAAGTCCAAGTCAGAAGTGACCTGATTCAAATGTAGCAAGAAGGGCCATTGCCAGAGATACTGTAAATCTAAACCCAAACAAAAAGAGCAAGGTGAGCCTAACAAGGTTGCTATAATTTTGCAGGTTATGACGGCTGGTGTTGACACTGACTGGTGGGTGTGTCACGCCCCAGTTCCAAAATATATAGGACTAGGAATACATAAGCATGCCAGTTGTATGTTTATAGAGACTCCAATATATGGAAACCATAACACACGTACGCTGTAATATAAATAACAATTCACAAGTGGTATAAATTTATCACAAGTTACAGGGCATAACTAAATCTCATCCACAGAAATCATAAAGAAATAAATAACCAATATGTCAATAAACCAAATATGAACTAGTCGAGAAGAACTAATAGTTGGATGGAGACAAATCCACTACCAACTAAAATATAAAAAAACAAAATAAGTACATATAATGAACAATGAAGCTCGAAGAGAAGACCTCCTCAAAAGATAAGTAGCAAGTCCTGATCCGCGCTCTTGCGAGTAATCATGATCGTCTGTACCTGGAAATGGACCAGGTCCTCAGAGGGACGTAACAAGATACATAGAAGCATGCCAATAAAGTACTAAAAAATAAACATCCAAGGGTCGCCTAACCATCTATGTGAATGCAGTTTGAGAACAACTTTCCAATAAGTGGGCTATCTGGCCATAAATGGGATTGGCATGGTTCTCTCGGAGAATCAGGGGCCTACAAAGCATGTCATCTTTTGAACGGCAGAGGCCGCCAGGTAATATAGGGGTCATCATGATCGTGCATCTCCGGCGGAGCGTACGGGTTACAAAAAGAAAAGTGCAAAGGAGCCCAAACGCCTTACTTATTATTTTCTCCACCCCATTATCTAATCATGTCATATCCATGACACGATAATACCTCTAATAACTGCCAAGTCTCCTAGCATGCAAATTCTATCAGCAGTTATTTCCTATCGCACGTCTCATACGTACAGGTGGCCAAACCCATCACACAAGTTTGTGATATATATGAGACTCACAACTCGTGTAAGAAATATCTCACGGCCAAATAACATAAGAATGACTCATGATAATGGGGTGGTCTCGTAAACTAGGTCAACATGCACATATATAAATAAAACAGAATACGACATCACCGTCGTTACACCCAAGTTATCCATGGACGCGCAGTTTATATAGCAGTTAAAATATATGAACTAATGGACAGAAATAAAATACATGCATCATATGGAATATAAATCACAGTACAGTGGCAAGGTATACTTGCCTGACAAAAAAGCTGCATAGTACCAATAACCTGCTTCTGAAGTCCCGCAGAACAATCAAATGGTCCTATATACATATGATATAATACAGTACGTCATCAGCCATTACACTAGCACATACACAACCATAATTACACTGGACTCAGAGGGTACGCTAGGGGTGATACTGGTCATCTAGCAGGGTCAAGCGTGCGTCTAACGGCATGAGTGTCACGTCTTTGATTGATGTGCATAATCAGACAGTCAATCACTAACATGTCTAAGCCAGTATGTCAATGTACACAAGGCGGTCAACTCACAAGTCTCAGGATCACATAGTAAATGTAATTATGGGATATTCATAATTAACACTAAAGTCTCACAGTACATATACAATTATATATATGTAGTCCTAACTAGCATTTAATTACCATAGAGTATATATATATATATATATATATATATATATATATATATATATATATATATATATATATATATATATATACTCTATGGTAATTAAATGCTAGTTAGGACTACATATATATAATTATATATATATAGTCCTAACTATATATATATATATAGTTAGGACTACATATATATAATTATATATATATATATATATATATATATATATATATATATATATATATACCATATTGAATACTATACACATACGCGTACGTATATACATACGAATTTGGGTTCACCGATACGGGTCTGGAATCAACCAACTTTCACGAAGTATGCTAACCCAAATGTTATTCACACAAGCACACATAAAATAAAAGAAGAAGGACATGTTCGAACCTCGAGGTGCGCGTACGGGATCGAGGGTGACTGCTGCAGGTCGTCTTCGGTGAGAGTAACGGGTCCACGATGACGACGATAATGGTAATGATGTTGATAATGAATATGGTGGTGATGATGATGGTGATGATGATTGATGGTGATGATGGTGATGATGATTGATGATGATGATGGTGATGATGATTGGTGATGATGATGGTGATGATGAAGTCTGCCGGAGTCCGGTGAATCAGGCGAGGGCGAGCGGGGTGTTACTGAGGAGGTCGAGGGCTGCCCCGACAACGGGTAATCCGGCGAGGTCATCGGGTGCACCGCTCACGGTGATCATGCGAGGATGGGGTTCGTCGAGGCGAGGCTGCTGCTCGGGTTGTGGTGGATCCGACGAGTTGGGTCATCAGTCGGGTCGAGGGGGAATGGTGGAGGTCAGACGGGTGGTGATGATGGCGGGCTCCGACGGGACGGTCGGCTATAGTCGAGAAGTCGTGGGCGAGCGGGTGAAGCCGGAGAAGAGATGAGAACAATGGACACAAGATCCGACGAGTTGAGGTTGAGTGCTACACACTCCAAACTTATGGAGAAAATCACATGACCAATCAATGTAGAAAAATGGGGTTTCTACATGTGTTTGGTCCAATGGGGTGTTGAAACCTCAATGTACTTTTACATAAAAGTGCCCAACAATTAGAATATTACACAAAGTGGGGTTTTGGATTAATTTAATTAAAATTAATACAATAGGTGTTCTAAAATTAATAGAAAGTACAAGAGATTAAAATTAGGTGGGACACAAGTGTCATGGACATAGAAGACTCAAAGTAAAATATTAATATTATTTGGATTGCACAAAATGGGTCAAGATGGTGTCTCCATTTTCGATTGGAACGTACAAGGATACAAAGTTGGATTTATATAGAATTAAATATAATCATTTGCGACGAATGTTGTGCGACTAAAATGAAGTACAAATGGACATATTTATGATTTACACAAGAATTAGAATAGAAAACTGGCACGTCTAGGATAAGGGTATAAAATTTGTAGGAAGGCAGTGGCTAGTGTAGTACTCCAATTATCGAAGCAACGGTAAGGTGCACTAAGTGATATAAATATTATAAAATTATCTAAAACATAATGTTCTATTTCTAATTGGATTCAAACTAGCCCTATTCTCTCTATCTAAACTTAAGTAGGCCTAAATTTTGGTCGACTAAAAGAATTTTGTACTCGAAATTAAAAATAAGGCATGATTAGCTAAATCATTCACATTCGTATATAGGGCAAGTCTATTGCAATCTCTTCCAAAATTTTAAACAGCAATATCTATTGAAATCTATCGCAATCACTTCAAAATTAAAATAACCATTGCTTAAATCAAAATTCAACCAATCATAATCTCTTCTCAGTTTTTAAATAATAAACATCCAAATCTAATTCAAATCTATATGACATCTCACATTAAGATTTACATCATAATTTTCAACTATCATAATCTCCTCTAGAAAGCCATTATAATCAAATATTATTCCTATTTTTAACTTATGAATTTTATACTCTTCAAATTTTAATTTTAATTTTTTTTCTCAATATTTTAAATAGGTGTTCCAACAATCAAAATTCAACTTTTAATTTCAATCATCAAATTATAGAATTTTGAATTCAATCCATCAATGTTCATGTTTAGAGTTCTATTTATTTTTCTTAAAATTTAAATCGATAATTCAACCTTTAATATTTAAAATTTAAATCATGCGCTCAAAGTATAAATATTTGGTCCGCAATTTTAAGAGTTAAAAATTCATTAAATCCTCATCGTCTTAATCATTCTTCTAAAAAAATTCTCAAAATTAAAATAACTTGAATCTCTCAATTTAATCTTACTTGATCAAAATCTAAAAGAAATTCATCTCAAGTTGACAATGCAATCTTCTACCCAACTTAGAATTTATCCATCTATCACATAAGACTATACTTTTAAGAAAAATATTTCTCAAATTATTTAATCATGTTATTCAATTCCCAATAGTTTTTAACACACAAAACACATCACATGTGATGTGCCCTTAATTATGAAAAATAGTTACCAAGTAATGTGATTGGCCTATAGGGTATATCTAGTACTATCTTTGTATCAGACTTATAGCAAGCACGAGCATCCGTCTTTCCGAAATAGGGGGAAGATGGAGAACAATAATAAAGAATTTAAGAAGGGGTGATAGTATACAAGTACGGGGTTCAAGGCGATCAAAGAATTCAAAATGAGAGTTGTCAAGGCAGTTGTGGATTGAAATCCTATTTCGGTAAACTCTTATTCGCAAGTTCATATCAGAACAGTTATGTGCCTGATATGATATGCTCTGGCCTGTCTAGTGGAAAAATATATTCATCTAACAAGATCATTCAACTATATCTCAATCCACGTAAAATAGTCATATGAAAAGTGAACCAAGCATACTAAGGTTGATCAGACCATAATACACTGATTCTAAATAGACAATTGTATTAGTGTATGCATCCAATAATACATATGTCATGAACCAGTTCGATAAAAGAATAAGCTTGCAAAACAAGACTATAATAGTAGCATAAGTCAAGGTAGTCCAAAAAATATAAGTACGCTGGATTATGATGAGAGAAGATATAAAATAATTCAAGTGCACAAGGAAGATAAGACTCGCCCAGTATTGTGCCTCTATAATTGCCATAATAGCTCCTTGTCTAAGTCTCTAGTAGACCAAATGGGGGTATGGGCTCCTAAGTTCTATAGTCTGGATAAACACTATCTTCTTAGGCAAGCCTATAGTTGGTGTTATTCAGTTACACTTTATTAATGGGTCAAAAGAACTATGCGATACTAGGTTATGAGGCATACTACCCAACTTAAAAGAATTAGCTAATACTGTAACTGCCTTAAGAAAATTCTACAAAATAATCTTGTCCTTGTAAATAAAGCAAAAACTCTTTTTAGGGTATACGAAGAAAAGATCTTGGTACCTATTAGGGTATCCTATTGCGTTATATAGGTAATGATCATCATAGGTCTTAATCATAGTGTTTATAGAACAAAGCGTTAATATTTAAGAATGGAAAAGTTATTGGCCCTCAAGTGAAGGACGATATAACCTGTATGGAGTTAATTTTATTATTACACTTTAGATTTAAAACTAAAGTGTAATAATAAAATTATAATCTAAATAAACAACTCAAACTATCAAGTTCTAACTATCAAGCACATAATTTTTAAAATTTAAGATTACAACCATAATCCTAGCAAACTATATATCCTAACATAAAATAAAATCACTTGGCCTACAATTAGAAGGGTTAGGTAGCTCGAATTGAAAGATTAAAAAAAAAATTCTATTCATTCCTCTTGGCTTCCTAAGGTACTGTTCTGCTAATACCAAGACAAGAATCTAAATTTATTGTTCTCTAATACTATCTCACTATGAAAGTTAGGTTTAGTCCTAATATTCAACCTTATATTTCTATTGGTTCCTCAATATTAGAGTCAAACAATATGGTCAAATTTTTAAATAACCTTATTATTGTCTATACCACTCTCAAGTCCTTCATAAATATATCAAGGGATAATGGTCGATTAATCTATAGGTAAGGGATGCTATGGTTCATTAGGTATTCTAAACTTAGTGATGTGTCATTATTGTATTTGTATTCTTAGTAGGAACATTACCCTAATTATCATCCTAACAACAAAGATTCCTATATTCTAGCAGAAGGAATACTCAAGGAACTATTAGGGAAGTACATGAATCAAGCATGATACAATTATTTAAATAGAACAGATTGAAAGGAAGGTGAGTCATAGTCAAATATGGATGAGATCCTATACTATAATCCTATTTGCAGGCTTGCTCGGTACAGTAACGTAACCGAGACAATATATTCTCGACCTGCATGGGCCACCTTTAAAAATATGTCACACCCCAGTCCCAAAATACGTAGGACTAGGAATACGTAAGCATGCCAGCCGTATGTTTATGGAGACTCCAATATATGGAAACCATAACACATGTACGCTGTAATATGAATAACAATTCACAAGTGGTATAAATTTATCACAAGTCATAGGGCACAACTAAATCTCATCCACAGAAATTATAAAGAAATAAATAACGAATATGTCAATAAACCAAATATGAACTAGTCGAGAAGAAATAATAGTTGGATGGAGACAAATCCACTACCAACTAAAATATAAAAGAAACAAAATGAGTACATCTAATAAACAATAAAGCTCGAAGAGAAGACCTCATCGAAAGATAAGTAGCAAGTCCTGATCCGCGCTCCTGCGAGTAATCATGATCGTCTACACCTGAAAAGGGACCAGGTCCTCAGAGGGACGCAACAAGATACATAGAAACATGCCAATAAAGTACTGAAAAATAAATATCCAAGGGTCGCCTAACCATCTATGTGAATGCAATTTGAGAACAACTTTCCAATAAGTGGGCTATCTGGCCATAAATGGGATTGGCATAATTCTCTCGAAGAATCAGGGGCCTACAAAGCATGCCATCTTTTGAACGGCAGAGGCCGCCAGGTAATATAGGGGTCATCACGATCGCGCATCTCCGGCGGAGCGTACGGGTTACAAAAAAGAAAGTACAAAGGAGCCCAAACGCCTTACTTGTTGTTCTCCCCACCCCATGCTCTAAGCATGTCATATCCATGACACTATAATACCTCTAATAACTGTCAAGTCTTCTAGCATACAAATTCTATCAGCAGTTATTTCCTATCGCACGTCTCATACGTACATGTGGCCAAATCCGTAATGCAAGTTCGTGATCTATATGAGACTCACAACTCATGTAAGAAATATTTCACGGCTAAATAACATAAGAATGTCTTATGAAAATGAGGTGGTCTCGTAAACTAGGTCAACATGTACATCTATAAATAAAACAGAATACGACGTCACCGTCGTTGCACCCAAGTTATCCTTGGACGCACAGTTTATATAGCCGTTAAAATATATGAACTAATGGACAGAAATAAAATGCATGCATCATATGGAATATAAATTATAGTACAATGGCAAGATATACTTGCCTGGCAAGAAAGCTGCGTAGTACCAATAACCTGCTCTTAAAGTTTCACAGAACAATCAAATGGTCCTATATACATATGATATAATACAATACATCATCAGCCATTACACTAGCACATACTCAACCATAATTACACTGGACTCTGAGGGTATGCTAGGGGTGATACTGGTCATCTAGCAGGGTCAAGCGTGCGTCTAACTGCACGAGAGTCACGTCTTTGATTGATGTGCATAATCAGACAGTCAATTACTAAAATGTCTAAGCCAGTATGTCAATGTACATAAGGCGGTCAACTCACAAGTCTCAAGGTCACATGGTCAATGTAATTACGGGATATCCGTAATTAGCACTAGGGTCTTACAGTACATATACAATTATATATATATAGTCCTAACTAGCATTTAATTACCATAGAGTATATATATATATATATATATATATATATATATCAAATTGAATACTATACACATACGCGTACGTATACACATACGAGTTTGGATTCACCGACACAGGTCTGGAATCAACCAACTATCACAAAGTATGCTAACCCTAATATTATTTACACAAGAACACATAAAATAAAAGAAGAGGGACAGGTTCGAACCTCGGGATGCGCACACAGGATCGAGGGTGACTGTTGTAGATCATCTTCGGCGAGGGTGACGGGTCTACGATGACGACGATGATGGTGATGATGTTGATGATGATGGTGGTGATGATGATGGTGGTGATGATGATGGTGAAGATGATTGGTGATGATGGTGATGATGATGGTGATGATGATTGGTGATGATGATGAGAATGATGATGGTGATGATGAAGTCTGCCGGAGTTCGGCGGCTCAGGCGAGGGCGAGCGGGGTATTGCTGAGGAGGTCGAGAGCTGCCCCGACAACGGGTAATTCGGCAAGGTCGTCGGGTGCACTGCTCATGGTGATCAGGCGAGGATGGGGTTCGTCGAGGCGAGGCTGCTGCTCGGGTTGCGTTGGATCTGGCGTTGGGTTGTTAGTCGGGTCGAGAGGGAATGGTGGAGGTCAGACGGGTTGTGATGATGGCGGGCTCCGGCGGGACGGTTGGCTATAGTCGGGAAGTCGTGGCTATAGTCGGGAAGTCGTGGGTAAACGGGCTCCGGCGGGACGGTCGGCTATAGTCGGGTTGTGATGATGGCGGGGAAGTTCAGGCGGTGTAGGCGGTTAGAGCTGCTGTCGGTGGATTTTTGCGGGTGCTAATGGCGGTCGGGTAATGGTGGCTTGTGGTCGAGGGGAGGTTGGCTACGGTAGGTCAGGGCGCTGGACGGCCAGTGGTGAGCAGGGAAGCATAAGGTGGTGAACAGGAGAGGGAGAGGGGTGTAATCGGCTAGGTCTTTAGGTATTTGGTGATGGTGAATAAAAATATAAGGAGGAGGATATATATACATGTGAAGGAGGTTTGGTTGTTGACCTAGGTAGTTGGGCATGGTCAACATCCTCCTTGGGATTGGGCTTTGGCTTTACATGTAAAAATTGGAGGGCTAGGATTGCATTGTTTGAAATGGAGGGCCAATGTTTAATGAGGGTGAGGTTGAGTACTACACACTCCAAAATTATGAAAAAAATTATATGACCAATCAATGTAGGAAAATGGGATTTCTATATGTGTTTGGTCCAATAGGGTGTGGACACCTCAGTGTACTTTTACATAAAAGTGCCCAACAATTAGGAAATTACACAAAGTGGAAGTTTTGGATTAATTTAATTAAAATTAATACAATTGGTGTTCTAAAATTAATTGGAAGTACAAGAGATTAAAATTAGGTGGGATACAAGTATCATGGACATAGAAGACTCAAAGTAGAATATTAACATAATTTAGGTTGCACAAAATGGGTCGAGATGGTGTCTCCAATTTCGATTGAAATGCACAAGGATACAAAGTTGGATTTATATAGAATTAAATATAATCGTTTACGACGAATGTTGTGCGACTAAAATAAAGTACAAATGGATATAGTTATGAGTTACACAAGAATTAGAATAGAAGACTGGCACGTCTAGGATAAGGGTATGAAATTTGTAGGAAGGCAAGGGCTAGTGTAGTGCTCCAATTATCGAAGTAACGGTAAGGTGCACTAAGTGATATAAATATTATAAAATTATCTAAAATACAATGTTCTATTTCTAATTGAATTTAAACTAGCCCTAGTCTCTCTATCTAAACTTAAGTAGGCCTAAATTTTGGTCGACGAGGTTTACAGGGTGGATACTGGCACATCTTGCTATGTTTGCTCGAAGAAGGAGTTGTTTACCATCTACAAGCCTACATCTGAGAAGGTCATGGTAGAAAATCAGGTACACGCTGAAGTACTTGGGACCAGAATGGTGGTACTGAATCTGACTTCGGGGATGTTATGCCCCAGTCCCAAAATATCGAGGAACTAGATACGTGGCAATGGCCAGCAGCACACACCGATGGAAAAACCTAATTTAATGGACCCATCAGGGTGTACTTAAGCTGTAATACAACAATAAGGGTCTAATATACTAATCTCATCCACAGAAATGAATACATCAATATCAGAATCATAATGCAATATCAAGTCTCAATAAACATAACTCGGGGAACAACCCGATAATAAGTCTGGTACAATAGTCAAGATACAAGAAATAGAAGATTATAACAACAGCAAGTACTGAGTATGGATAAAGCATATACTCAGAAGAAATTCTCAGCAATCACCTCGTCCTCAATTTCTGGTACTGCTCCAATGTATGTACCTGCTCCTGCTTCTGCTACTGCTCCTGTCCCGTATACCTCGGGATAGATCTCTTCTGCAAAACCTGGAGACATAATCCGGATCTAGGTCCTCAGGGGACATAGCAAGGTACAAAATAACTCAAGCCAAAATAAATGCAGTACAATAATAAATGAAACAATAGGGTAAACTATATAACCAGCTAAGTAAAATACAAGATGAGAGCATCACTAGACTTAGGCTGAGACTTCTACAAGCTCTGTGTCGGAGAGCCTATAGCAGATATACTATGTAATTTACTATATAATTTACAATATAGTGGGCCTATGGCACCATAATAAATTTATATATAAAATCAGCCTGTAGCCTGTGTGTCTCTCCCCACCCAATATAATCACACGTCTCATGTCCACGATGTCTCATGTCCATGTCACGCGGGATCATATCTAATGCAGCAGGTCACAATGATATCTAAGCATGTATAAAGTATATGTCATAAACCTGTATCCTATACAGAATCACCATGAATATCTCAGAAAGATTCTATCTCATGAATAGTATCAGGTTTCCTGAGGTATAATGTACTTGATAATGCAAGCACGAGAATGTATAGGGTCTCGATATCCATGTCTAGGTGACATTACACAACTCCGCGTACGACGTTGACACTCGAATATTATTCGAACGTAAATTAATGTTATACGGTCCTAGGTTGAACAGGGATATTACAGTAATAAATCAAGAGAATAGTATAAACAATTGCTGCAGGTATGGCAAGGTACACTTGCCTGGGGTTCTAACTCCAACTGCTGCTCTGGTATCAGCGGGATCTGCAGGTACTCCTCCGGTTGCTGAAATAAATGTTACCATCAGGTTCAAAAGATATCAAATATCTAAAATTGCTTGTCCATTAGTCCAATTTGAACACAGGAACAAAAATGACAGTTTCTGGTCAAAGTGGGGTCCACATGTGGCCCGCTTGGCACCGAAAAATGTGTCAGAGATAATATTCTCTAAATTTGTCAAATATAGTATTTATAAGTCCAGAACAACGATACGAACCCAACGGAATATCCAGAACTGGATTTCGATGAGCCGATCACAAAATCGCCTGTCAAGTGGAGCCATGGGGCCCACGTTACGCGATTTTGTCAACATTCTCAGAATTGAACCAAACTTGGGTCACAAGACCAGCGTATTGCTACGAGTCTGATGGCATAAGTTTTGTCTTGATATGATATGCGTACACGAAGTTACAACAAGTTCCAAAACAGGGTCAATACGGGGTGTTTTTGACGGATACGCGTTGATTTCGGTGTGAACGCACATCCAAATCAACTTCCGCAAAATCTCACACGTCCGTATTAATGACGCGAACCTTTCAGTAAAGTCCGTGCACGACCAAGTTGTCCCGTTTAACGGGACGCACCCAGTTCCGAGAAAAAATAGGGTATTTATTTTTCTGATTTTGTGTCGCAGTTTGTGATCGCCACAGGACGCGATACCCCGAACAAATTATACGGGTATCGAGAGGGTCACGCAGTCTACGCGTCACAGCAGACGGTACAGAAAATGGGGCAGCGAGGAGAGAGAAACAGTTACCTGAACAAGGTGTCGAAGATGACTGAAATATGCGATTCTGCGAGGTGGTGCGACGCGGCACGGTGGCGGGGCACGGCGGCTAGGGCTGCTGGTCGTCGGCAGATAGGGCACGTGGTCAGCCAGAGGGAAGTCGGGGAGGACGGGGCATCGTCGGGGTTCTGGTCGGCCGGAGGGTCGTGGCGGATCTACTGGAAGTCAGGTGGATGGCTCAGGCTTTTGGTTAGGGTGGCCGGTGACAGTGGTGAAGTGGGGGATGATGGGCGAGGGTGACCGGGGTTGAGGACTGATGGTGGCAGAGACGATCGGGTTGGCTGGGTCGGCGGAGGACGATGGTGGAGGTAGAGGCGGAGTCGGGGTACTCTGGTCACGGCGGTGGCGAAGTTGGTGATGGTGGTAGGTTTAAATAGGAGGAGGCCGGCGGCGGTTAGGGAGGTGGAGAGGCGCGGGGAGCGGGGGAGCCGGCCGGTGGGGATATGAACGGAGGAGGCGATGGCGGTTACCGTCGGGCGGAGAGGAATCGGGGGGGGGGGGGGTTGGCGGTTACATCAGCTACAGGAGAGAGGTCACGGGTCGGGTCGTGGGTTCGGGTTTAGGATCCGAACCCGGCCCGACCCGCTAGGGGATGGGTTCGACTTGGTTCGTTAAATCGGGTTTAAAATTAAACCGGTTTAAATTGGTTTATTTTGGTTTAATAAATACATTAATTTTTTTAGGTCTTTTAAAATGGTTCCGGGGTCCAATAAATTCCAGAAAAATTATCCTATGTCTAATATTTTATTTTACATCAAAAAATATTATTTTTATAATATTTTAATATTTATTCTAATACTTAAAATATTTAATTCAGAAAAATATTTATTTTAATTCCTAAAAAATCATAAAAAATTCCATAAAAATTCTGAAAATTTATTTTTAAATTCCTGAAAATCTGGAGGTTTACAATCTACCCCCTTAAAAGGATTACATTCTCGCAATCAAAGAATAACCGGTCAGCAGGGATAACACGATTTGTAAAACAGGTTCGAAGCATGATACCATCAAAGAATCATAATCAAGGAGAATCAAAGGATGAGGGTTAAGCAAAACACCTAGGGAAGGAATAAAATTATTTCCCTAAACAATTAGGTACTTCAAGAGTGAAGGAAATATGATTAGAGAAAACTACAGCTTAGAAAAAAACTAGGTTATCAATTATTTAACAAGTTCAAAATTACTAGGTTTAAGGCTAAGGTCACGAACTAACAGGCACGAGCTAAAACAATGCATCTATGAATAACTTACGCGCATTTGCTACTCTACGAGTTTGCACGTCCTCCAAGGTCATCGCAAAAGCTTGTCCGCGTCCTTGTGGTAGATTCCTCTGCTGCTGCTGGGCCTGCTGGAAGAGTGCTACTTGTGGTGCCAAAGGTGGCCTCAGCTGATACCCTCCTGGGGCTGGTGGTCTGACTCCTCCAACTCCCATTTGTGGTACTCCCAATGCTGGATAGACTGACCTTGGTGCTAGTAAATCTTGTCTTTTTAACATTAGTGCTCCCTCTCGATGCTCAGGATAATCCATGGCTAAGTGTTGGTTGGATCCACAAATCAAGCATAATCCTAACTTGCGTCTGCATTCCCTCTCAATATGGCCTAACTTGCCACAGTATTGACATGTATGTAGTATCTGCGGAGATGCTCTGGGTGGCTGGTGTATTTGAGATCTCTTTGCAACTTCTTTCTATGGTGCTCTGGCTAGTACTGATGTGAAAGGCCACTTCAGGCTGGACTCTCTCTTGGTGATGTGCTCCATGCGTCGTGCTGCAGCAAGGACGTCCGAGTAAGAAGTAGGTGCAACAGAGCCAATCTGTCTCTGTAGCTCAAAGTTTAGTTCGTCGAAGAACTTCTCGGCCTTCTCTTCTTCTGTCGAAATCAAGGTAGGGACGAAGTGACTCAGACGAATGAACTCCGTATTGTACTCTTCCACTGTCATATTGTCTTGAGTGAGGCGATTGAACTTGTCCTGAAGTTCTGATCGAGCAATAGCTGGAATGTACATCTCCTGAAAGAGTCTGGAAAATTCTTTCCAAGTGACTCGGTCTGGTCTGGGCCGTGGTCTCCTCAGATAGCCACCAGTGATGTGCATTGCCCGTCAACTGCATCCGGACGGCAGTCATCCAGCGTTCCTTGGAAGCTCAGCTGCTTCTAATTAATATTGAGTGTTTGTGAGCCACTCATGAACTTCAGTGGGCTCCTCCTTGCCTGAAAAGGTACGGGGCTTCAGCTGGTAAAAATTGGTGATAGATCCCGCCGATGGTCGCCTAGTTGGTGGGTTCGCCTGCTCTAGTGCGGTTACTAGGCTATTACTCAAGTTCTCCGCCTCATAACATTGAGCCTCTTGATAAATATGCTGTTGGGCTTGCATCATTGCATAAAATATTTGAAACATCTGCTGCCCGTCCATGACTTGTCCTGGTGGAAAAACAGGCATTGGTGGAGTGAACTGCGACGGAGGTGGGATATCATCACGCCAGAACCTTGAAGTATGCTGGCCCGCTTGATTGCTTTGAGCTGATTGTCCTCTGTCTTCTAGTGTCACTCCCTCATCATATGTGACCACAACATCGTGTGGTGTACCTAAGGGATTATCATCACCGGTTCTCGGATCCATTACTCTACATTGAAAGAAAACTTTGAGAACGTACAGAGGAATCAAGACATGATAAAATTCAAAAAATTAATTTGAATCCGATAGAAATCAAGAATAATTCAATCAAGTGGATGAGATCCTATAACTTATCATATCCTTATTGCAGGCTTGCTCGGTCCCTAAGTTGAAACTAAAGCAATTTAGTCGTTGACCTGAATGGGCTACCACAAAAATTATGTCACACCCCAGTCCCAAAATATCGAGGGACTAAACACGTGGCAATGGCCAGCAGCACACACCGATGGGCAAACCCAATTTAATGAACCCATCAGGGTGTACTTAAGCTGTAATACAACAATACGGGTCTAATATACTAATCTCATCCACATAAATGTATACATCAATATCAGAATCATAATACAATATCAAGTCTCAATAAACATAACTCGGGGAATAACCCGATAATAAGTCTGGTACAATAGTCAAGATACAAGAAATAGAAGATTATAACAACAGCAAGTACTGAGTATGGATAAAGCATATACTCAAAAGAAATCTTCAGCAATCACCTTGTCCTCGGTTTTTGATACTACTCTAATGTATGCACCTGCTCCTACTTCTGCTACTGCTAATGCTCCTGTCCCGTATACCTCGGGATAGATCACTTCTGCTAAACCTAGGGACATAATCCGGATCCAGGTCCTCAGGGGACATAGCAAGGTACAAAATAACTCAAGCCAAAATAAATGCAGTTCAATAATTAATAAAATAATAGGGTAAACTATATAACCAGCTAAGTGAAATGTAAGATGAGAGCATCACTAGACTTAGGCTGAGACTACTATAAGCTCTGTGTCGGGGAGCCTGTAGCAGATATACAATATAATTTACTATATAATTTACTATGTAGTGGGCCTATGGCACCATAATAAATTTATATATAAAATCAACCTATAGCCTGTGTGTGTCTCTTCACCCAATGTAATCATACGTCTCATGTCCACGATATCTCATGTCCATGTCACGCAGGATCATATCTAATGCAGCAGGTCATAATGATATCTAAGCATGTATAAAGTATATGTCATAAACCTGTATCCTATACAGAATCATCATGAATATCTGAGGAAGATTCTGTCTTATAAATAGTGTCAGGTGTCCTGAGGTATGACGTACTTGATAATGCAAGCACGAGAATGTATAGGGTCTCGATATCCATGTCTAGGTGACGTTACACAACTCCGCGTACGGTGTTGACACCCGAATATTATTCGGACGTGAAGTAATGTCACAGGGTCCTAGGTTGAACAGGGATATTATAGTAATAAATTAAGAGAATAGTGTAAACAATTGCCGCAGGTATGGCAAGGTACACTTGCCTGGGGTTCTGACTCCAACTGCTGCTCTGGTATCAGCGGGATCTGCATGTACTCCTCCGGTTGCTGAAATAAATGTTACCATCAGGTTCAGAATATATCAAATAGCTAGAATTGCCTGTATATTAGTCCAATTTGAACACAGGGGCAAAAGTGACAGTTTCTGGTCAAAGCGGGGTCCACATGTGGCCCGCTTCGCACCAAAAATGTGTCAGAGACAATATTCTTCAAATTCGTCAAACTTAGTGTCTACAAGTCCAGAATGATGATACGAACCCAACGGGATGTCCAAAACTAGATTTCGATGAGCCGATCACAAAATCGTCCATCAAGTGGAGCCGTGGGGCCCACGATACGCGATTTTGTCAACGTTCTCAGAATCAAACCAAACTTGGGTCACGGACCAGCATATTACTACGAGTCTGATGGTATAAGTTTTGTTTCGATATGACGTACATACACAAAGTTACAACGAGTTCCAGAACAGGACCGATATGGGGTGTTGTCGACGGATACGGGTTAATTTCGGTGTGCACGCACATCCAAATTAACTTTCACAAAATCTCACATGTTCGTATTAATGGCACACACCTTTCGGTGAAGTCCGTGCACGACCAAGTCGTCCCGTTTAACGGGACGCACCCAGTTCCGGGAAAAAATAGGGTATTTATTTTTCTAATTTTGGGTTACAGTTTGCGATCGCCACAGGACGCGATACCCCGAACAAATTACACGGATATCGAGAGGGTCATACAGTCTACGCGTCACAGCAGATGGTACAAAAAATAGGACCGCGAGAAGAGAGAAACAGTCACCTGAACAGGGCGCCGAAGATGACTGAAATACGCGATTTTGCGAGGTGGTGCGATGCGGCACGCTGGCTGGCACGGCGGCTAGGGCTGCTGGTCGTCGGCGGCTAGGGCACGGGGCAGCCAGAGCGAAGTCGGGGAGGATGGGGCATCGCCCGGGTTCTGGTCGGTCGGAGGGTCGTGGCGGATCTGCTGGAAGTCGGGTGGATGGCTCAGGCTGCGGGTTAGGGTGGCCGGTGACAGTGGTAAAGTGGGGGATGATGGGTGAGGCCGACCGGGGTTGAGGGCTGATGGTGGAGGAGACGATCGGGTTGGCTGGGTCGGCGGAGGACGATGGTGGAGGTGGAGGCAGAGTCGGGGTACTCTGGTCACGGCGGTGGCAAAGTTGGTGATGGTGGTGGGTTTAAATAGGAGGAGGCCGGCAGCGGTTAGGGAGGTGGAGAGGCGTGGGGAACGGGGGAGCCGGCCGGTGGGGATATGAATGGAGGAGGCGGCGACGGTTGCCGTCGGGCGAAGAGGAATGGGGGGGTTACAGCAGCTACAGGAGAGAGGTCATGGGTCGGGTCGCGGGTTCGGGTTTAGGATCCGAATCTGACCCGACCCGCTAGGGGATGGGTTCGGGTTGGTTCGTTAAACCGAGCTTAAAATTAAACCGATTTAAATTAGTTTATTTTGGTTTCAGGGTCCAATAAATTCCAGAAAAATTACCCTATGTCTAATATTTTAGGTCTTTTAAAATGGTTCCGGGGTCCAATAAATTCCAGAAAAATTATTCTATGTCTAATATTTTATTTTACACCCAAAAATATTATTTTTATAATATTTTAATATTTATTCTAATACTTAAAAATATTTAATTCAGAAAAATATTTATTTTAATTCCTGAAAAATTACAGAAAATTCCATAAAAATTTCGAAAATTTATTTTTAAATTCCTGAAAATCTGGGGTTTTATAGGGAAAGTCACTGACGCTTCAGGATGTGAAGCACGTACCGGTAATAGCCATAAATCTGGTCTCAGAAAGTCTGCTATACAATGCAAACTTGAGGATGGACATCAATGCTGGACAGATGGTGATGTCGTACAAAGGAACATACTTCAAAAAAATATTTTGTACTGAAGGGATGTTCAAACTTCAGCTTGTAACTCCTGCAAACAACATTAATGTAGTCTCTTCTTCTGGTTACTCTCTTGAGTTATGACATAATAGACTATGACATGTTCACTGTAAAAGGATAAACACGATGTCTAGTCTAGGGCTTATCTCTAAATATGGGGGTAAGAAGGTGGAGAAGTGTGAGGTTTGTGTGCAGACAATGATCACAAAAAAATCGTTCAAACGGGTTAACCAAAGCACAGATCTTCTGGAGTTTGTGCACTCAGATATCTGTGACTTCAAACAGTTCTCCACAAACGTCATGATGAATTATTTTATTACATTCATCGATGACTACTCGAAGTATGCATTTGTCTATCTGCTCAAGTCAAAAGATGAAGCATTCGAGAAGTTCAAGGAGTTCAAGGCTGAGGCCGAACATCAAACATGGCAACAACTCAAGAGACTCAGAAGTGATCGAGGCTGAGAGTATAGGTCTATTGAATTCACATCGTTCTACAAAGAACATGAAATTATCAATGAGACAATTGCTCCATATTCTACTTAATCAAATAGAGTAGCTGAAAGGAAGAACATGACGTTATCAGAGATAATGAACTCAATGCTGTTAACTACAGGTCTTCCAAACTGATTCTGGGGAGAAGCTGCGCTTACAGCTATGTTCATTCTGAACAGAGTATCGTACGCAACTTCCGACATCACTCCTCATGAACTCTTATTCAAAGTCAGACCCAACTTGAATATCATTCGAGTGTGGGGGTGCCTGGCATATGTGAAGCTTTCAGACTTGAAGATTCAGAAGCTGGACACGAGGACTACCAAAACCATCTTCCTGGGTATGCTGAAAAGAGTTATGCTTGGAGATTTCTTGATATTTAGTCAAATCATATCATCGAATCTCGCGACCCAGAATTCTTTGAAGATAAGTTTACAAGACACATGAACATTGTTATCGTAGACATTCCAGAGAATATTATGAGTATACAAGAGGGCAACACTCCCGATAAAGATGTAGTCCAAGAAGAAGTTGTCATTACAAAGACAACGTTCGAACCAAAACTCACAAAACTGATGTCTAAGTGAGCAAGGAGACACAAGGACTTTGGAGATAATTTTGTCACCTATCATGTGGAAGCATATCCGCTTACCTATGATGAGGGAATGAAGACCAGAGATGCTGTCTTCTGGAAGGAGGCTATCAATAATTAGTATGAATCAATAACCTCTAACAATACTTGGGTGTTTGTCGATCTACCTGAAGAAGAAAAATCGATCAGATGCAAGTGGATCTTCAAGAAGAAGATGAAGGCCGATGGAACTATTGACAAGTTCAAGGCAAGACTGGTTGCTAAGAGATTTTTTCAGAAGCAGGGGATCGACTACTTCGACACATATGCTCCAGTAGCACGGATGACGACCATCAATATATTGATTGCTCTAAGTGAAATTCATAAGCTAGTTATTCATCAGATGGATGTTAAGATAGCATTCCTGAATAAAGAATTGACTGAAGAGATTTACATGCAACAGTCAGAAGGATTTGTTATCAAAGGGCTTGAAGACAAAGTCTGCAAGTTGGTAAAATTATTATACAGTCTAAAGCAAGCTCCCAAGATATGGCACGAGAAGTTTGATAAAGTCATAAGATCAAACAACTATAGGGTCAGTAAAACAGACAAGTACGTTTACACTAAGTTCGCTGACGGGAGAAGAGTTATCGTTTGTCTATACGTGGATGACATGCTAATCCTGGGTACGGATCTAGCATGTGTCACTTAGACACAGAAGTTTCTTTCATCTAAGTTCAGTATGAAGGAGTTAGGGGAAGATGATATTATCCTGGGAATAAAGATCATCCGAAAAGACAATGGAGTGGCGATGTTACAGTCTTATTATATCGAGAAGATGCTCACACGCTATGGACATCAGGATCTTTCAGGGATCGATACTCCGTACAAGTGTGACAAGAAGCTGAAGCCAAATCCAAGAGAAAGTGTCAGGTAGCTGGAGTACTCAAGCATCATCGGGAGTCTAATGTATGCAACAACTGCCACTAGGCCTGACATAACTTTTGCCGTAGGGATGCTGAGTCATTTTTACGAGCAATCTAGGAGTGTAGCACTGAAAAGCTGTGAAGAGAGTGGTGAGATATCTCAAGAGGACTTAGAAATATACACTACACTATAACTAACAGTTATTCGATAGTGATGGAAGTCTTCAATAATACAAGCTGGTGTTCATAAGTAGAGAGCGAAAGGTCCACAAGAGGATACGTCTTCTCCATGAGTGGAGCTGTTATATCTTGGAAGTCGAAGAAATAGATAATGCTCTCTCATTCCTCGATAGAATCTGAGTTCTATGCACTGGCAGCTGCAGCAGATGAAGCAGAGTGGCTTTGGGAGCTCATGTATGATCTTTCAGTAATGGGTGTGCAGATTTTGATGATATCGATTTACTACGACAACCAAGCGACTACAACGGTAGCATCAAATGATCTCTTCAATAGGAAGAAGATGACTGTGTGACTAAGGCACATGATATTGAATGATCTTATCAATACTGGAGTCATTGCCGTGATTGATGTTCGGAGCCAAAAAAATTTGGCCGATCCGTTCACCAAAGATCTTAAGCGCCAGCTGGTCGAGGATACAACAATCAAGATGGGCTTGAAGATATTCAGATATTGTGTCTTTGTAATTCTACCATTTAGTTTTATGCTATTAGTTCAAAGAGAAATCTCTAGCTACTAGTTTAAGGGAGGATCATTGACTGGGAGAATATCAGGAATAGTGGGTAGTCCTTTGAGACATTGAGAACTTACGGACCCATAACCACTATTGTCTACTAATTGTTCTTTTATGTAGAACAAGTCCTGTGAGAGGATGGATTAGATGCCTTAATGAGTTCTCAGGAAATTTGAATGTCTGGTTTGCTTAACAGGAATCACGGTAGTGCAGCACTACAAAGGAACGTTATGTCTCCATGCTACAGTGGATGACACCACTAAGAGGTTCATCGGTAAGGGTAATGCCTCACCTTCGCGAGCCATATCACAGCGACATAGTACCGCACATAGGCATGTAGCATAATACTGTAGAATAAATAGTGTATGCAGCACTACAAAGAGGCCGGTGTCCTTATGTTACAGTGGTGTGACACCATAGAGGTAAAAGATATAAATCCTTCACTACGTGCGCCATGTCACAGTTGCTAACACCGCAAGGAAGCGCAAGGCTTCATACTAGGTAGTTTGGCACTTCAAAGAGGTTGGGACCTCATGCTACAGTGGCATGATACCACAATGAGGTATAGCCCCGGCTTTAGGCCATGTCATAGCGGAGTAGCTCTGCAAAGAAGCTCGAGGATTCATGCCAAGGACTCTTTACAAGAACTCACCTAGAGTGTATGTAAAGAGATATAGGCCGTCTTTTGAGGAAAAACTTGTAGACGCCCAAAATACATACACGAAAACCCGGCGTGCACAGGGCCTTTAATGTGCAACCGGAAGCACAAATGATGTCATTATGTGAGTGAGAAAAATTGCAGCTATAGTGCAGAATTTAAGGCTTAGTCTATTCTTGTATCATACTGTTGTTCGACCAATGTGGGGAGATTCAAGTCGAAGCGATATCTATCCTAATGCATGATGGGCAGTCACAGTAGGGAACTCTCAACCTATATATATTGAGATATGTGGGAGATTATTGGTTTTGTTTCCTTTGGACTAGTAAAAATAGTCCCACGTTGGCTACACCACCAAGTAAGTATCTCAAATAATACTTTGAATGAGTTGAGGTGTGCACATGGGGTGTGGTAGGGCACAACGGTGCCATGTGGGGGTATTTTCCTAGGAGAAAAAAATAATTAACTCCTCAATGAAAGCATTTATGCTTTTTGCCATGCTCTTGGAATTATTTTCATAGGAGCTAAGCCCTAAAGAGGCTTAGAGACACGGACTCGGACTAGAGCATAAGGGCGCAAAGTGGCACTTTGTTGGCGCACTTTACACTTAGCACGTTAGCATTGGCACAGACGCTTGTGCGCAATTGATGCGCTCTCATGCGCTCGGGTTTGTACGAGCTGCATGCGCGATCGCATTGGCGGGTCGCATGGGCGGGTCGCATGCGTGGTCGCATGGGAGGTCGCATAGGCAAGCCGCATGGGCTGTCGCTTGGGCTATCGCTTGCGATGTCGCATGCGCTACCGTATGGGCTACCACATGGGTTGCCGCATGCGCTGCCGCATGCGTTGTCGCTTGTGTTGCTGCTGCGGATATATTTGAACGGTTATGAAAAGATATGGTCTTTTATTCAGATATGTTTTTTGTGGAATTTGAAATTAATTTGTGCCTATCTTTTAGGGATTCATAATTAATTTGTTCTATCTTTTTGTAACTGATGGGCGGCTAGGATTTTCACCCTCTCTCTATAAATACTCTCTTCGTGCCTCTTTGACAACTATCTTCGAAAATCAGGAGACGAAGAGAGTTGTTGCTGTCGCCACCATTGGAGTCCAGGAAATTCATGCGAGTCCAGACAGAGGTGACAACGAGAGTTCCAGAAGTTCTTTGTGAACTTCCTGGTTCCTAGAAGCAGATCGTGTGGGAAAGAATCTTGCTTTGAGCAACGGTGATCCTTATCACCCCAGCAAGCAAAGTCTCTTCTTCTTCTTCTTCTTCTTCTTCTTCTTCTTCTTCTGCTTCTGTGAGTTGTAACTCTGTTCTGTCCGTTTGCAACTGCGATTGAAAGCAAGAATGAGAGGTCCTTTTCTGGTTATTATTGTAACAACATGTTGTAACAGGATCCTTATATATAGTTCTTCGTGGAGATCGAGAATAGTCAGAGTGAAAACTTTTGTGTGAACCTCTGATCTCGATCGCGCGATTTTCCATCGTATAGCCTCGGGAATAATATATATATATATATATATATATATATATATATATATATATATATATATATATATATATATATATATATATATATATATATATATATAATTGGTAAGAGAAGAGGCATGCGACCCATGTGGCCTCGCATTAAATTTTCCAAAAAAAATTAAATGTACTTTCTCGGTTGTTCGAACCTGCAACATCTAGAAGAAATATGTATCACTCTAACCACTTGAGCTAGAGGTCCTCGGCCCCATATATATATATATATATATATATATATATGAAGAGGGATATTGTACCAAGTCTTATTAAGTCTTATTGTGTCATTATTGTGCCAATTAATCTCAATCGTGTAAGTGATGATCATGTGGCTATAAAACATGATGACATGACATCAACTTTTGGAATATATGTCATCATATCATGATGTCATCATATCATGATGTCATCATAATTTATAATCACATGATTTTATCCCTTATATTGTTCAGATTAATTGGAACAATATATATATATATATATATATATATATATATATATATATATATATATATATATATATATATATATATATATATATATATATATATACCTGAAGAAAAAAATCTTTCTAACCACTTAAACATATCCCAATTTCTTAACAGATCTATAAGAAAAAAAAATCTAATTCAAATATATTCAATATTAGAATTATGTTTAAACCACATTTATCGAAAGTTTTTAAAACATGTATATAATAAATTCTAATTAAAATATATTAAAATTATTTTTATATAATTTAGATTTTAATCTAATATTTGATGAATTATTATTATTTTGGTACAGTCAATGTGGGTAGTATATATCTCTACTCTTGTAATAAGGCTTAGAAACGGCTCACAATTGAGCCGTCTAAGCCGCTTGTAAATCCTCTATTATTATTTTTTAAAATTTTAATATTATGAAAAAAAATGTTGGAAGAAAAAAATTTGTTATAAATAACACTTCATCTCTACTCTTATAACGAGACTTAGAAACGGCTCACAATTGAGCCGTCTAAGCCGTTTGTAAATCCTCTATTATTAATTTTTTAAAATTTAATATTATTTAAAAATGTTGGAAGAAAAAAAATATTTGTTATAAATAACAGTTCATCTCTACTCTTACAATGAGGCTTAGAAACGGCTCACAATTGAGCCGTCTAAGCCGTTTGTAAATCCTCTATTATTAATTTTTAAAATTTTAATATTATGTAAAAAAAAGTTAGAAGAATAACATAATTATATTTGTTATAAATAACACTTCAGGGATTTGAACCCAACCAACTAAGGATGAAGCCTCCCACCTTAACCATATGAGTTAAAAGAGGTATTTATCTATAATTAGATAATATTGTGAAGTTAAGCAATTAGTTAAAACTTAATCTATTTTTTTAATATTTTAATTATATGAGGATATACATTTAGACAGATAACCATTTTCAAAATTCTTTATAAAGAGTAGAGATATGTCCATAACAAATTATAATTAACATATAATAAAATCTATAACAAATTTTAATTAAAATATAAATATATATACAATAAATTTTAATTAAAATATATTTAAATATTTAAATAATTTATAATAATATAAAAAAATATTATTTCACAAGTTGCCGGAAATTTACTAGCGATATATATATATATATATATATATATATATATATATATATATATATATATATATACTCCATCCATCCCTCCATCAGTAGAGGAATGGAGAATGTGTTATTTATTTATTTATTTATTTTTTGTTTGTTGAAAGGAATGGAGTGTGTTACTAGTACTCGTACTCGTACTCGTACTGATGCAGCCAAGAGCAACAGCATATTCCTCCAGATAGTCGAACACCCCGACGGCTCCGTCACGAGGCCAGTCGTCGCCCTCGTCCCACCCGTCTCTGACCCCGACTCCAAAGTCCTCTCCAAGGACGTCCCACTCGACGCGGCCAAGAACACCTGGCTCCGCCTCTTCCTCCCCAACCGCCCCCCTCCCGCCGCCAAGATCCCAGTAGTTCTCTTCGTGCACGGCGGCGGCTTCGTGCTCTTCAGCGCGGACTCGCTCTTATACCACACCTTCTGCGAGCGGGCAGCAGCCGCGCACCCCGCACTAGTACTCTCCCTCAACCACCGCTTGTCCCCGGAGCACCGCCTCCCCCTCGCCTACGACGACGTGGCGGACGCGCTGCGGTGGCTGGCGAGCGCGGCCGAGCCGTGGGTAGTTTCGCACGGCGACCTCTCCCGCAGTTTCCTGGCGGGAAGCAGCTCCGGAGGCAACATAGTTTACCATGTAGGTCTTCGTTCCGTGGCGCTGAAGCTGGCCGGGATGGTGATGATCCAGCCCTACTTCGGCGGAGAGGAGAGGACGGAGTCGGAGGCCCGGTCGGAGGAGGACCCCGTGCTGCCGCTGCGCGCGAGCGACATGATGTGGAGGATGGCGCTGC
This sequence comes from Iris macrosiphon, assembly GCA_036927795.1. NCBI lineage: Eukaryota > Viridiplantae > Streptophyta > Magnoliopsida > Asparagales > Iridaceae > Iris > Iris macrosiphon. Next base: position 291,153,545 of record JAYESA010000004.1, read on the forward strand.
CGGAGGGGGCCGATAGGGACCACGAGTACTGCAACCCGATGACGAAGCCGATAACCAAGGGAGCGGTGGCGCTGCCGAGGTGTCTGGTGACCGGGTGCAGCGGGGACCCACTGTTCGACCGGCAGAAGGTGTTTGCGGAAATGCTGGAGAAGGCGGGGGCGGCGGAGCAAGTGGTGGTGAGGTTCGAGGACAAGGGCTATCACGCCATCGAGCTGTTCGAGCCGGCTAGAGCCAAGAAGCTGCTCGCCAACGTCCGGGAGTTTGTCTATGGTTCAGCCAAGTAAGCTAGCTATTATATAAGTAGCAAACGTACGTACGTGGAAGTGTGTGTGTGTAATTTGGTTGTGCAACGAATGGTAACTATTGTGATGTGTGTGCATTTTCATTCAATCACATGTACGTGTGCTTCAATTTCTTTGTACTCTTCATATGAATAATAAGAACGAAAGTACCATTTGATTTTCTCGTTAAACTGAAAAGAAGATTTTTTTTTTTATGTGTAATCTAATGTCCACATTATGTACTGTAGCAAAATTAAATTATATTAAATTAATACAAACGAATTAAGTTTACTAAAATTAAAATAATGACAGAGTCAACCAACTTAATTGACGGAAAACACAACAGACCGAACACGTAGGCAAAAAAAATAAATAAATAAATAAATAATAAATAAATTAATCAAATGTGGATCCCACAGGGCCAATTTTCGCAAACATTGTTGACGAAAATTGGTCCTGTGGGCCCGCGGTTGGGTTGTGGTGGTTTGGTTTGGTTTGGTTTTTTGGTTTTGTTTGTTTTATTAGTTTTTTTTAATTAGTTATGTTTTGATTTTTTTTTTCATTTAGTTTTTTTCTATTTAGTTTAGTTTTGGATTTTGATTTAGTTTTTTTGATTTAGTTTAGTTTTGGAATTTGGTTTAAGAAAATTTACTTTAACGAAATAAAATTTAAATTAATTAATTGCAAAGAAAAATTTAAAAGAAATAATAAAAAAATGATATATTTTTTTTAGAAAATTGTAAAGAAATTTTTTTATTTGCAATGTTTAATAAGGAAAAAAAAGAAAAAAAACTAGTATTTTTTTTCCCTCTAAACGGTGTTTCGTCAACGTTCTCAGAATCGAACCAAACTTGGGCCCCAGGACCAGCGTGACGCTGCGAATCCGATGGCGCAAGTTTCGTTGCGAAACAACAAACACACACGAAGTTATGATAAGTGTCGGAACATGTCGATACGGTATTTTTCGACGGATACGCGTTGATTCCAGTGTGCACGCATATCCAAATCAAGTTTCATAAAATCTCACACGTCCGCATTAACGATACGCGCCTTTTTGTATAATCCTCACGCGACGAAGTCGCCTCGTTTGACGGGACGCACCCCGTATCATTTTTTTTGGAGTTTTGGAAACAAATTTTTCTTGATTTTGGAAGTTGATTTTACAGAAATTGGGGATAAATAAAAATAAACTAAAAGATAAGTTTTAAACTTGATAATGTTTTCTAAAAGTCTATTTAAATGGATTTGTAAAACACTAATCGAGTTGGTAGAAAACTGAACGTGGACAAGGGTAGTTGGACTGAAATATGACAGTTTTGAAAAATGAGTTTTCGTCCAACTTTCGATTCGATTATCTCTTAAAATAATTCGTTTAAAATTAAAATACTTGAAGGAGATAAAAGAGGGTAGGGTTGGGAACGTACCAGCGAAAAAAGATTAGAATTTAGTCGAGCGACGGAGGAGAAACGTCATCGCAAAGTCGGGGTCGGAGCATGTCACGTGCGGAAATCAAACCAAAGCAAAATCCAAATTTCAAACCAAAATAAAAATCAAACCAAAATCCAAAACTAAACTAAATAAAAAAATCAAAATCCAAAACAAAACTAAATAAAAAAAATCAAAATCCAAAAAAAAAAAGAAAAATAGAAAAAAAAACTCATTAAACAAACCAAACCACCACAATCCAACCCGCGGGCCCCACTTGCACAAATTCAGCCAACTTAGTAGGCTGAATTTGTGCAAGTGGGGCCCGCGGGTTAGGATGGTTTGGTTTGGTTGGTTTGGTTTGATTTGGTTTGTTTAATGAGTTTTTTTAATTAGTTATGTTTTTTTTATTTAATTTTTTATATTTAATTTTGTTTTGGATTTGGATTTTTTTATTTAGTTTTGTTTTGGATTTTGATTTTTTTATCTGTTTTAGTTTTGGATTTTGGTTTGATTTTTATTTGTGTTTGAAATTTGGATTTTGGTATGATTTGATTTTGCGCACGTGACATCCTCCGACCGCGATTTTGTAGTGACGTTTCTCCTCCGTCGCTCGACCAAATGATAATCTTTCTTCGCTGGTACGTTCACAACCCTACCCTCTTTAATCCCTTTCAAATATTTTAATTTTAAACGAATTATTTTAAAAGAGAATCGAATCGAAAGTTGGACGAAAACCCATTTTTTAAAACTGTCATATTTCAGTCCAACTACCTTTGTCCACGTTCAGTTTTCTACCAACTCGATTAATGTTTTACAAATCCACTTGAATAGACTTTTAGAAAACATAACCAAGTTTAAAACTCATCTATTAGTTTATTTTTATTTGCCCCCAATTTCTGTAAAATTAACTTCCAAAATCAAGAAAAATCTATTTTCAAAATTTTAAAAAATTTTGATACGGGGTGCGTCCCGCCAAACGAGCCGACTTCATCGCGTGAGGATTACATCGAAAGGCGCGTATCGTCAACGTGGACGTGTGAGATTTTGCGAAACTTGATTTGGATGTGCGTGCACACCAGAATCAACGCATATCGACCTGTTCCGACACTTGTCATAATCTCGTGTGTGCTTGTCGTTTCGCAACGAAACTTGCGCCATCGGATTCGCAGCGTTACGCTGGCCCTGTGGCCAAAGTTTGGTTCGATTCTGAGAACGTTGACGAAACACCGTTTAGAGGACAAAAAGAAATACTAATTTTTTTCTTCTTTATTTTTTTTCTTATTAAACATTGCAAAAGAAAATTTTCTTTACAATTATCTAAAAAAACCAAATCGTTTCTTTTTTTTATTTTTTTTTCTAAATTCTTTTTTACATTTAATTTATTTAAATTTTATTTCGTTAAAGTAAATTTTCTTAAACCAAAGTCCAAAACTAAACTAAATCAAAAAAACTAAATAAAAAAAATCAAAATCCAAAAAAAAAACTAAATAGAAATAAACTAAATAAAAAAAACCAAAACATAACTAGTTAAAAATAATAATAAAAAACTAATAAAACCAACAAAAACCAACCAAACCAAACCAAACCACTCCAACCCAACCGCGGGCCCACAGGGCCAATTTTTGCCAACACTGTTTGCTGCACAATTTCGGCCAACAGTGTTGGCAAAATTTGGTCATGTGGGGTCCACACTTTTTTTTCCCTACGTGTTCTGTCTGTTGTGTTTTTCGCCAACTGAGTTGGCTAACTCTGTCGTTATTTTTAATTTTAGTAAACTTGTTTCGTTTGTATTAATTTAATATAATTTAATTTTGCTACAATAAAATTTCTGTAAATTTAATGAACAATTTTTATTAGTAAACATAGATAAGGAAATATTCTTAAATTTTTTTTTCTTCGGTGAAATCTCAATTTTCCTATATAATAGTAGACTATTTGTACCTCTAAATTGTCCCTCCAATCTATCATTCATTACGTGGCAGCTAACGTTGCATATTAAATAAGAGTAATGCTATTTGCATCTCCAAATTGTTCCTCCAATCGATACCTCCAAATCCTCCTTACCATTTCTCCTTATGTGACAGATGACGTGACGGTTAATGTGACAGATGACATGACAAATTATAAAATTAAAATTTACATTAAAATTAATATTAACATTAACATTTAAATTAAAATTAAAATTTCTGGGTGATTAATTTTTTGGGTTAAATTTTGCCATATCAGATGTCACATAATGTTATTTAGCATGCCACGTCAACCGCCACATAAGAAGGAATATTTTGGAGGTACGGATAGCATTACTCATAAAATAATATTATATGGCATTTAATATGACAGTTGACATGACAAATTTTAATTAACTAGCCAAAATTTTTAATTTTAATGTTAATTAATTTTAATTTTAATTTTAATTTTAATTTTAATTTTAATTTTAATATTAATGTTAATTTTAATTTTAATTTTAAATTTAAATTTTAATATTAATATATCAGCTGTCACATTAACAGTCACGTCAATTATCACGTAAGAATTGATAGATTAGAGAAACAATTTGAAGATATACATAGTATTACTCATAATAGTATAGATAGCAAGCATGGATTCATGAAAATCTTGTTTACAATCATTATCTCGGGGTTGGATGGAACAAAGTGAAATATAACTCTCTCCCAAAATTTCTGAGGATGGATCCTGGAGCTTGCCAGAGGGAGGGAGGGGTCGGAGCGAATGGGGGTGGAGGTGGGGGGGACACGTCGGCAACAGTCACAGTCGCGATCAACCTCCCGCCGCGGCCCAAATGTTCTTTTCTATCTATAAACTCCCTCAATTATTTTGCTAATATTAGTATTATTATTATTATTACTAATAATATTTATTTAGCATTGATATGAAGTTTAAATTATGTCTTAGACTAATAATTTTATCTATAATATTTTATTCTACTATTTATTTTTCATCACTATCCATTGGCCACCAACTAGTTTTCATTTGAACCACACGTTTCGAAATGGCACGACCTTCCACTACTTTCCTTCACATCTATATACAACTTTCGGAGCCAACCTAAAACCAAGATTCACATACAAGTATAGGCGTTGGAACCCAACTCATTGCTCAAACATCCGACCACCCAGTAACCCTATAAACCATACAAGCTCCTCTTTTGCTTTTGATGTTGTGTGCTGTTGGGACTTTGCTTGGGTACGAGCAACAAGCTGTAGGTGTCACGTTTTTCATATGAAAATTTAAGGGTCGACTTCTACGACTTTCTGAACTGGCCAATTGAGTTTAGAATAATAAGAAAAAAAAAGAAAAAAAAAGTTATAAAATAATAATTTTCTCTAAACAAGATATTTTCTGCAAGTAGTTCCACTATACTATCATCACAAGGCGCAGATAATCTTCATGACATATCCAGCTCTCTAATGGAAGTCTTTGTCTGCCCAATACGCGCATTCAAAGTCGTCAAGTGTTTGGTTTTTCCTACTTTCTACTGCTATATAAGTTTTTTCACTTCAAAAGCATCAATATACCAAAAAAAAAACGAAACAAAAAAAAGAAAAAAGAAAAAAAATGATAAAAAATAATAAAAACAAAATATTAAAACAAAAAAGCAGAAAAAAAAAGATACGGAAAAAAACAAAAAAGAAATGAAATGAAAAAAAAAAGAAAATGGAAAAAACGAAATGAAAAAAAGCCGAAAAAAATGAAAATGTAAAGAGGGGTGGTGGTGAAGTTAACAAATGCAATAGATAGTATGATCAGGATTAATGTGCAATAGAACTTCATTATATTTAATTGTAATCTTATAAATCATAAAAAATATTTGAACTTTTTTTCAATAATATTATAAAAAAAATCTACTCTTATAATGAAGCTTGGAAACGAATCAGAATTGACTCGTCTAAAACGTTTGTAAATCCTCCCCCATTTATTAAAAAAAAATTACGGCAAAAAAATCTCTTTTCTTCTGCACAAATATATATATTTAAAACTAAATTTAAAAATATTTAAAAAACTAAAATTAAAAATTATAATGGGATTATTTTGATTAAAAAAAACCTCCAAATGAGGGTATTTCGACCCCAAACAGTCATTTTTTTTGTTGAATTTTTGGGTTATGACCGGACCTTGACCGGATCGTTTCAGGCCGGGTCGGCCGAATCACTGCTATCAGATCGGTTCGAACCGATTTTTTAACCGAACGAGTCAACGCCAGGCTATTGAACCGATTTCTCGGATCCAGTCCGGATCCGTATATTCTGTGGGCCGGATCGGACCGACATGTTGACCGGGCCCGATGAGAGTTCTGGACAGTCCGGCCGATTACATCCTTTGACGTTTTAAAGGAGTATAAAAAAATCGGTTTTCTTTCTTGTCTAAAAATAAACAAATCCTCTCCGCCGCCTACAAAATATAGGGTTAGGGTTTACAACACTCTACCACCAAAAAATCTCCGCCTATCCCGGCAATGTTTGCCGTCGGAACCCTCCGGAAGTGCAGAGCACTGCTTACCTCCCAGTCCCGATCCATCTGAAGCATCACCACTCTCCTTTCCGAGTCCTCTTCCCCCGACAGCGACCGGCGGGGGCGTGGTCAGGTCATCCAATCTTGCAGCTCGTCAACTCCAATGGCAATAGGGTCTTTCTCATTGACACTGATTTAGGGTTTGATTTTGTGTCTGTAGGTGGGGACCCTGCAGAAGAATGGGCTACCCTAAACCAGGTCGAGGTGATCAGTGCTGAGGTGGTGAACGACGGCCTCCTCGAGAACGTCTCCCAGTCCTTCGCCCCCCTTCGGGACATGCGACAGTCCTTCGCCCCCTTGGGGACATGCGAAAGGTACACCAATTTGGCTTCGCCCCCTTGGGGACATGCGAAAGGTACACCGATCTCGAGATTTTCATCGAGAGAACGTCGCCCAGTCCTTCGCCCCGCTTGGGGACAAGGTACACCAATTTGGAGATTTTCTTGAAAATTTAGATCCTATTATTAATTTCTACTTTAATGGCCGATGAATTGGTATCATGTTTCATGTTTGCTTCGTTTGTCTCCATTTCATGATTATGGTGGTTTTGTGCAGAACGAGATGACTCAGTATTTCAATCTCTCACAGTTCAATTATGAGATACAGAGCTCTCAAGTATGCTTCAGTTTTAATCAGTAGCAAAAGCTAAATTTGTTATATGTGTTGATATTACCTGTAGAGAACGTATATATGTAGATGTTACTAGTTGTTTAGCAGTTGTTATTGTCATCTGTTGGCATCTTGGTCATAGGTCTCTAATTTTGAGTGCATATACTTGATACTTTGCAAATACAGTTTGTCATTTATCATTTATGAGTGTCACGTCCCGGTTCCGCAGAACCGAACGTCCTCGCTTGGGCTTCCCACACCCCGATTCTTCAGAGCCGTACGTCCTCGCTTGGGCGTGATGTCGTACAAGCCTGGGGTTGTGCTTGTACAATACGTGCTCATGCATTTTGTAAATAGATATTTGGATAGAGAGTTTGCAGCATTCACAGAGAAATTGAATACACAATTTGAAATGGAAATAGTTCTTTATTGATAATTCTTGAAAAGTAACATAAGGCCCTCAAACGGTCGAGATAAAAATGCCAGTATTGGCTTACAACTTCTAGAAATATTGAAATGAGATACATGTTCCATACATCATATCCGTTATTTAATACTGAAAAATCCATAGACCACCTTTAGCAGAAGTCTTCTTCTCTACTTGGAAGATTCAAGTGCAAGGTTTCTAAAGATTCAGACTCAAGCTATCAGCGTTCCCTTGTAGCAACTAAATCCTCAGTACCTGAGGAAGCCCACAAACGTGGGTTAGTACGCAACATATACTGGTGAGCGGCTGTAACCAATCTCACCTAAAAAGCCAACACAAAGTAGATATGTGAAAGCAGCAGTTATTATAATATGATCTTGCTATGTTGCCTTAAGTTCAGTTTAATAATTCATAATATAACAACATAAGGAACATAATAATTTTCACCATTTGGTGATTCTTACCCACAGTCGTTCAGCCATCCCTGCAATTGAGTAATAACTTACTCAGCCTGCATAAGACATTGTTAGATATGGCATACGTTTACATGAAGGTTATTAATTGGCATCAAACTTGGACTTAGAGTTGGTTAAGAGGCTCCCCTCCTCGAAAGGGTAGCGAGCCCACTTGGAGGTTTCCGAATCACTGTGCTACCTTGCACATGATCTGATTTTCCCCTGGGACGAATGGGTCCATGGCCGCGGATTATCGTTCGAGAAATTATTCCTTTATTATGCTTCAGTTTTAATCAATACTAAAAGCTAAATTTGTCATGTGTGTTGATATTACCTGTAGAGAACGTATATATGTAGATGTTACTAGTTGTTCAGATGTTTTTGTCATCTGTTGGCATCTTGGTCATAGGTCTGTACTTTTGAGTGCATACACTTGATACTTTGCGAATACAGTTTGTCATTTATCATTTATGAGTGCCTTTATAGATAGGATGGTCGATCGGGTTCCCATCCTTACTTAGTACTCGAATTCTGTTGAAGATGATATATTGTTGTTTGGGAGGATAAAGTAATTTAGACTTCTGATGAAGAATGCGGTTGTTTGGGAGGGTGGGAGGATAAAGTAATTTAGACTTCTGGAGAAGAATGCGATATATAACTATTTGGTCAACAAGAAATGAAATCAAGCAACCTTTTTATCATATTTGGGTTCACATAAATTCCTCGTATTTGTATAATTCTATGTGAAGGCACATCTTGTATATGTCCGCACTTTGATGTTTTGGTTCATATAAATTCCTCGTACTTGTATAAATGAGGATTTTCGAGTGGTACCAACATATCATTCTATGTGGGGGGCACAACTTTTATATGTCTGCACTTTGATGTAAATTTGTCATGCCCCAGTCCCCAAATCACATAGGACTAGAAATAAGTAACATGGCAGCTACGCATTCGACCAGACTCTGGTCCGATTCGAATACGTATAAGCTATAATAGAAGGGTCACTATCTATATAATCAAGTAGATATATATATATATCTATGCCTCAATCTACAATGAACGAAATATACAAGAATGAGCTACATGTGCTAAAGTCGGCCGCCAGTAACACATAAGCTCGAATAGACTCGAGAAAGGAATACGAGTCCATAAAACTAGGCTATATCAGCAGATGAATAAACAATATGAATAATAACCAATATTCCGGAAGAAATGATATAAGTACCTGGCACCAATTCCTGCAAGACCAAGCAACACATATCAGCAACTCCACCCGGGCTCTACAACGGTCTATGCTGCAAAACTAGCAAGGGACCAGGTCCTCAGAGGGACGTAACAAGGTACAAGAAACAACATGCCAAAATAAATGCAGTATATAAAATGTATCAAAGGGTAAACTAAGTACCAGCTAGGTGCTATACAAATGAGAGCATTAATCATACTTAGGCTGAAACTACTATAGGCTCTGTGTCGGGGAAACCCATAGCAGCATTAGTATTACGACTCCAGTATATATGCCAAAGCAAGTAGTATCACGACTCCAGTATATATGCCAAAGCAAGTAGTATCACGACTCCAGTATATGTGCCAAAGCACCTCCAGTAGTATAGTATATATATCAATAATCAGCATGTAGTATGGTGTGTCTCTCCCCACCCAATGTAAATACACGTCTCATGTCTACGATGTCTCATGTCCATAACACGCAAGATCATGACCTCTAACTAATGCAGCGAGTCATAATGATAGCTAAGCATATGTAATATTTATGTCACGAATCCTGTAACCTATACAGAATCACCATAAATATCTTCGAAAGATTCTGTCTCATGAATAGTGTCAAGTGTCCTATGGTTTGACGTACTTGATGATGCAAGCACGAAATGAATAGGGTCGCGATATCCATGTCTAAGTGACGTTACACAAGTCCGCGTACGGCGTTGGCACCCGAATAGTATTCAGACGCTAAGCAATATCACACGGTCCTAGGTTGAACAGATACATTACATAAATAAATCAAAAAAATATTATGTAACAAGAACTGCAAGTTTGGCAAGGTACACTTGCCTGGGATTTGATTACCGACTGCTGCTCTGGTATCAGCGGGATCTGCAGGTACTCATCCGGTTGCTGAAATAAATATTACCATCAGGTTCAAAAAATATAAAATAGCTAGAATTGCCTGTCCATGAGTCCAATTTGGACACAGGGGCAAAAGTGACAGTTTCTGGTCAAAGCGGGGTCCACATGTGGCCCATTTCGTACCGAAAATGTGTCAGAAATAATATTCTCCAAATCTTTCAGACTTAGTGTCTACAAGTCCAGAACGACGATACGAACCCAACGGAATGTCCAGAACTGGATTCCGATGAGCCGATCACAAAATCGCCCATCAAGTGGAGCCGTGGGGCCCACGATACGCGATTTTGTCAACGTTCTTAGAATCGAACCAAACTTGGGTCACAGGACCAACGTATTGCTACGAGTCCGATGGCGTAAGTTTTATTTCGATACGACATGCATACACGAAGTTACAACGAGTTCCAGAATAGGGCCGATACGGGATGTTGTCGATGGATACGCGTTGATTTTGGTGTGCACACACATCCAAATTAACTTTCGCGAAATTTTACACGTCCGTATTAACGGCGCGCACCTTTTGGTGAAGTCCACACACGACAAAGTCGTCCCGTTTAGCGGGGTGCACCCAGTTCCAGGAGAAAATAGGATATTTATTTTTCTAATTTTGGGTCATAGTTTACGATCGCCACAGGACGCGATACCCTGAACAAATTGCACGGGTATCGAGAGGGTCACAGTCTACGTGTCACAGTAGACGGAACAGAAAATGGGACAGCGAGGAGAGAGAAACAGTCACCTGAACAGGGCTCCGAATACGCGTTTCTGCGAGATAGAGCGACATGGCACAGTGGTGGGGCACGGCGGCTAGGGCTGATGCGGAGGCGACCCTGTGCTGTTGGGGGTCGTCGGGGCTCATCATCGAGTTCGCCGGAGCTAGGCTAGCAGAGGGACGGTGGTGGCAGCTCGGAGAGAAGACGCGGTGGTTGGTGGTGATTGTAAACCCCTAATTTTTCAAGAATTTTTAAATTTGGATTTTCACAATTTTCTGGAATTTTTTGGGAATTTTCTGTAATTAAAATCAGGGTTCTAATTATTAAATAATTTTTAATTGATAATAAATTATATTAAAATATTATGAAAATAATATTTTTGTGTGTAAAATGAAAAACTGGACTTATGGTAATTTTCTAGGAATTTATTGGACCCCGGACCAATTGTTTAAACACCTAAAAACATTTATTTAATTATTTATTATTTAATTATTTAGATTATTTATTAAATAACCCCCAGCCCACCGAATCGGCCCAACGCTGGCCCACAGGCCGGCCCAGCCCACTCGCCCTATCGGGTCGGGTCGGGTCCACCCGAACCCGACCCGCTAGCCCGCAACCCAGCCCTCCCCTGACCCAGTCGCCCCGTGCCCGCGTCCTCCGCCGGATCCGCCGGCCCACTCCCCGCGTCCTCCGCCCGGCCACCTCGCCCGACCCCCGCGGCCACGTCCTCGCACGGAGCCACGCCCCCGCCGCACCCCTATAAATTCCCCTCGACCCGATCCCTCCGCCACCACGCCACCGCCTCGCCGTCTCGCCGCCTCGCCGCGATGCCACGCCTCCGCCCTAGCTCCGCCGACGCACCGCCGTGCCGCCACGCCAGCGCCGCCTCCCTCTCCTCCTCCTTCTTCCTCTCCCCAGCCGCACAGCCGCAGCAGCAGCTGCTCCAGCCCGCTCCGGCGCGCCGCCGCTGTCAGCCAGCGTCGCCTCCCGCCGCCAACGCTGCCCCAGCCCGCCTCCGGCTGGCCGCCCTCCGCCGCAGCTCCGGCCATCAGCCCTAACCCTAACCCTAACCCTAGCCTCGTGTCAGCCGGACACGGACACGGGACACAGTGTCCTGTGTCGTGTCGGACACGGTTAAACCCCCGATTTTTGGACCCTGTTCAGGTACGCGTATCTTTCTGCTCCTAACCCCGTTTTCGATTCCGTCTTTTGCATCGCGAAGCCTGCGTGATCCTCTCGGTGCCCGTGCAACCCGCTCGGGGCATCCAAAAACAGGAAAAAAACAATACCCCGTTTCACCTCGGAACTGAGTACGTCCCGCCAAACGGGATAACTTGGTCGCGCACGATCTTCACAGATACGTGCGTGTCGTCGATACGGACGTGCAGGATTTCGCAGAAGTCGATTCGGGTGTGCGTGCACACCGGAATCAGTGCGTATCCGCGGACAACACCCCGTATCCGACTTTTCTGAATTGTGACCTAACTTTGTGTAAATACGTCGGATCGAAACAAAACTTGCACCATCGGACTCGTAGCGATACACTGGTCCTGTGACCCAAGTTTGGTTCGATTCTGAGAACGTTGACGGAATCGCGTGTCGTGGGCCCTACAGGCCCCCTCGACGGGCGATTTTGTGATCGGCTCATCGGAATCCAATTCTGAAAGTTCCGTTGGGTTCGTATCATCGTTCCTGACCTGTTGACACTATGTTTGGTGAATTTGGAGACCTTTGACCCTGACACATTTTTCGGTGCAAAGCGGGCCCACATGTGGACCCCGTTTTGACCCAAAATTTGTCGTTTTTGCCCTTGTCTCCAAATTGGACTCAAGGACAGGCGTTTCTAGCTGATTGATATTTTCTGGATCTGATGATGATATTTATTTCAGCAACCGGAGTACCGTCTGCAATTCCAACTGAAGTCAGAACTGCAAACAGAGCCGGAACCACATGCAAGTGTACCTCGCCAAAACTTGCAGTCTTGTTAAATATTCCTTGGCTTATTTATACATTAGTGGACAAGTGTACCTTGCCAAAACTTGCAGCTATGCTACTTATATTCCTTGACTTAGTTATACATCAGTGGGCAAGTGTACCTTGCCAAACCCTGCAGCTTGCTATTTATTTCCTTGGCTTAATTTTGCATCAGTGGGCAAGTAGAGCTTGTCAACTCGCAGTGATTCCTGTTATAGTATTTCACTTGAGTTCTTGTAGATTTCATATATAAACTTGTTTTACTGTTCAACCCAGGACCGAGTGACTTTACTTAGCGTCTGATTCATAGTCGGGTGCCAACCCCGTACGCGGAGTTGTGTAACGTCACATAGACATGGATACCGAGACCCGATATTTCTCGTACTTGTCTTATCAAGTATATCATAACCCAGGACACTTGATACTATTCATGGACAGGATCTTCCTGAGATATTCGTGGTGATTCTGTATAGGATACAAGACTTGACATTGACATATGTTCCTAGATACTATATGACTTGTTGCATTAGATATGATTGTGCGTGACATGGACATGGGGCCACATGGACATGAGACGTATGATTACATTGGGTGGGGAGAGACACACAGGCTACAGGTTGATTATATATATTATGACGGCGTCTCAGTCTCTTACTGAGCTAGACAGCTGACGGTGTCTCAGTCTCTCTCCGAGCTAGACAACCACATGATATCACTGCTACCGGCTCCCCGACACAGAACTTGTAGTAGTTTCAGCCTGAGTTCTAGTGCTGCTCTCATCTTACATATCACTTAGCAGTTTACTTAGTGTATCCCTATTGTTCCATTTATTGCTGGAGAGACACACATCCTACAGGTTGACTATATTATGCTGGCGTCTCAGTCTCTCTCCGAGCTAGACAACTACATAATATCACTGCTATCGGCTCTCCTGCATAGAGCTTGTAGAAGTCTCAGCCTGAGTACTGATGATGTTCTCACCTGCATTTCACATAGATGGTTACATAATTACCCTGTTTATTCATTGACTATTTCACTGCATTATTATGGCTTGTATTTTCTGTACCTTGCTATCCCCTGAGGACCTGGATCCGGATTATGTCCCCAGGTATAGCCGAAGAGATCCATCCAGAGATACACCGTACAGGAGCACTTACAGGAGCTGCACCAGAACCTGAGAACGAGATCGTGCCAGAGGACTTCTCCTGAGCATTGGCTGTTTATAGTCAGTTATTCATGTTTCTATTTCCAGTTCCTTTATTCCTGTCTTTTTGCATTGATGTATCAGACATATTCTCGGATTGTTCCCCGAGACATTTTATTGAGATATGCTAGTTTACATTTATCTGCAGTATTCTGGCATTTAATCTGTGATTATCTGTTGTGGATGAGATTAGTATAGACTGTGACCTATATCATTGGTTCTATTTATTGTTAGACTACAGCTTAAGCATGCCCTGATGGATCCATTAAATTGGGTTGTCCATCGGTGCGTGCTGCTGGCCATTGCCGCGCATCCAGTCCCTCGGCATTTTGGGACTGGGGCGTGACATTGTTTTTGTGGTGGCCCATGCAGGTCAACGACTAAATTGTTCAGTTTCAACTCAGGGACCGAACAGGCCTGCAATAAGATAGGATAAGTTTTTAGGATCTCATCCACTTACTTGGGAACGTTCTTGATATCCATATCGACTTCGAATTAATTTCTTGACTTGCATCCTGCCTTGATTCCTGTGCGCCTCTTATTGTTTATTTTGGTTGCAGGGTTATGGATTCACGAGCAAACGACGAGACTCCCATAACGTCACCACGAGATGCTGAGGTAACCAACGAAGATGAATTAACACCAGTGGATGGAGGACAATCAGCTCAACAACATGCCTCGAGAATCCAGCAAGATGACCTTCCACCATCGACGCAATTTACTCCATCAATGCCCGTAATTCCATTAGGGCAGGCCATAGACGGGCAGCAGGTATTTCAAATGATCTATGTAATAATGCAAGCTCAACAAGAGACTTTGAGTCGCAGCCTAGCACTTGTACTGGAGCAGGCGAATCTACCAGCACGAAGGCCAACGACAGGCTCTATTTCTGATTTTTGCTAACTGAAGCCCCGCACATTCTCAGGCAAAGAAGAGCCCACTGAAGTTCATGAGTGGCTCACCAACACTCAACATCAACTAGAAGCAGCTGAGCTTCCAAAGGAACGTTGGATGACTGCCGTCAGAATACAGTTGACGGAAAATGCACATCACTGGTGGCTATCCGAGGAGACACGGCTCGGACCAGACCGAGTCACTTGGGAAGAGTTCTCTAGACTCTTTCAGGAGATATACATTCCAGCTGTCGCTCGATCAGAACTTCGGGACAAGTTCAATCACCTCGCTCAGGATGCTAAGACAGTAGAAGAGTACAACGCTGAGTTCATTCGTCTAAGTCGCTTCGCCCCAACATTGATCCCGACAGAAGAAGAGAAGGCTGAGAAGTTCTTCGACGGACTAAACATTGAGCTACAGAAACTAATTGGATCCGTTGCACCTACTTCGTACTCGGACGTCCTTGCTGCAGCACGACGCATGGAGCGCGTCATCAGGAGAGAGACCAGTCTGAAGAGGCTATCCACATCAGCACCAGCCGGAGAACTACAAGAAGAAGTTGCAAAAAGACCTCACATGCACCAGCCACCGAAAATATCTCCACAGGCACTACCTATCTGTCAATATTGTCGCAAGCGAGGGCATATTGAGGATGAGTGCAGACGAAAAAGAAAAGTATGTTTAGCTTGCGGATCCAGTCAGCATCCATTGAGGGAATGCCCTGAGCGTCGAGAAAGAGCACCAAAGGGTAAACAACAAGCGTTACCAGAATCGAGGCCAGCCCATCCAGCATTGGGAGCACCTCAAACGGGAGTTCAAGAAGTCCTACCACCAGCTCCAGGAGGGTATCAGCCGAGGCCACCCTTGATACCCCAGGCACTACTCTTCCAGCAGGCTCAGCAGCAGAAGAATCGACTGCAAGGACGCGAGCAAGCCCTGACGATGACCGTGGAGAACGCGCAGACTCGTGGAGTAGCTAATGCGCGTAAGTGATTTGTAGATACCGTTTCTAGTCTTGTTTTAGCTCGTGCCTATTGGTTCGTGACCTCAGCCCCAACCTAGTAATTTGAATCTTGTTAATAATAACCTGATTTTCTAAAAATTATAGTTTTCTTGCTTTAACTAGATTTTTACTCTGAAAAGTGCATAACTTTCATTCTTAGGGAAACGATATTTTTCCATAAGTATCTTGTGATGTGTTTCGAAAAATGCTTACAACCCGTGTCATCTCTGTTGACCGGTTATTCTTTGATTGTAAGGACGCAATCCTCTTAAGGGGGGTAGATTGTAAACCCCTGATTTTTCAAAAAATTTTAAATTTGGATTTTCACAATTTTCTGGAATTTTTTGGGATTTTTTTTAATTAAAATCAGGGTTCTAATTATTAAATAATTTTTAATTAATAATAAATTATATTAAAATATTATGAAAATAATATTTTTGTGTGTAAAATGAAAAACTGGACTTAGGGTAATTTTCTAGAAATTTATTGGACCCCGGACCTATTGTTTAAACACCTAAAAATATTTATTTAATTATTTATTATTTAATTATTTAGATTATTTATTAAATAACCCCCAGCCCACCGACCCGGCCCAACCCTGGCCCACAGGCCGGCCCAGCCCACTCGCCCTATCGGGTCGGGTCGGGTCTACCCGAACCCGACCCGCACCCGCTAGCCCGCAACCCAGCCCTCCCCTGACCCAGTCGCCCCGTGCCCGGGTCCTCCGCCGGATCCGCCGGCCCACTCCCCGCGTCCTCCGCTCGGCCATCTCGCCCGAACCCCGCGGCCACGTCCTCTCCCTCCGCTCTGCCTCGCACGGAGCCACGCCCCCGCCGCACCCCTATAAATCCCCCTCGACCCGATCCCTCCGCCACCACGCCACCGCCTCGCCGTCTCGCCGCCTCGCCGCGACGCCACGCCTCCGCCCTAGCTCCGCCGACGCGCCGCCGTGCCGCCACGCCAGCGCCGCCTCCCTCTCCTTCCTCCTCTCCCCAGTCGCACAGCCGCAGCAGCAGCTGCTCCAGCCCGCTCCGGCGCGCCGCCGCCGTCAGCCAGCGTCGCCTCCCGTCGCCAGCGCTGCCCCAGCCTGCCTCCGGCCGGCCGCCCTCCGCCGCAGCTCCGGCCATCAGCCCTAACCCTAACCCTAGTCTCGTGTCAGCCGGACACGGACACGGGACACAGTGTCCTGTGTCGTGTCGGACACGGTTAAACCCCCGGTTTTTGGACCCTGTTCAGGTACGCGTATCTTTCTGCTCGTAACCCCATTTTCGATTTCGTCTTTTGCATCGCGAAGCCTGCGTGATCCTCTCGGTGCCCGTGCAACCTGCTCGGGGCATCGCGTCCTTTGGTGATCGCACACCGCGATCCAAAAACAGGAAAAAAATAACACCCCGTTTCACCTCGGAACTGAGTACGCCCCGCCAAACGGGATGACTTGGTCGTACGCGGTCTTCACAGATACGTGCGTGTCGTCGATACGGACGTGCGAGATTTTGCAGAAGTCGATTCGGGTGTGCGTGCACACCGAAATCAGTGCGTATCCGCGGATAACGCCCCGTATCAGACTTTTCTGAATTGTGACCTAACTTTGTGTACACACGTCGGATCGAAATGAAACTTGCGCCATCGGACTCGTAGCGATACACTGGTCCTGTGACCCAAGTTTGATTCAATTCTGAGAATGTTGACGGAATCGCGTGTCGTGGGCCCCACAGGCCCCCTCGACGGACGATTTTGTGATCGGCTCATCGGAATCCAATTTTGAAAGTTCCGTTGGGTTCGTATCATCGTTCCTGACCTGTTGACACTATGTTTGGTGAATTTGGAGACCTTTGACCCTGACACATTTTTCGGTGCAAAGCGGGCCCACATGTGGACCCCGTTTTGACCCGAAATTTGCCGTTTTTGCCATTGTCTCCAAATTGGACTCAAGGACAGGCATTTCTAGTTGATTGATATTTTCTGGATCTGATGGTGATGTTTATTTCAGCAACCGGAGTACCGCCTGCAATTCCAACTGAAGTCAGAACTACAAACAGAGCCGGAACCACAGGCAAGTGTACCTCGCCAAAACTTGCAGTCTTGTTAAATATTTCTTGGCTTATTTATACATCAGTGGGCAAGTGTACCTCGTCAAAACTTGCAGCTATGCTACTTATATTCCTTGACTTAGTTATACATCAGTGGACAAGTGTACCTTGCCAAACCCTGCAGCTTGCTATTTATTTCCTTGGCTTAATTTTGCATCAGTGGGCAAGTAGAGCTTGTCAACTCGCAGTGATTCCTGTTATAGTATTTCACTTGAGTTCTTGTAGATTTTATATATAAACTTGTTTTACTGTTCAACCCAGGACCGAGTGACTTTACTTAGCGTCCGATTCATAGTCGGGTGCCAACCCCGTACGCGGAGTTGTGTAACGTCACATAGACATGGATACCGAGACCCGATATTTCTCGTACTTGTCTTATCAAGTACATCATAACCCAGGACACTTGACACTATTCATGGACAGGATCTTCCTGAGATATTCGTGGTGATTCTGTATAGGATACGGGACTTGACATTGGCATATGTTCCTAGATACTATATGACTTGTTGCATTAGATATGATTGTGCGTGACATGGACATGGGGCCACATGGACATGAGACGTATGATTACATTGGGTGGGGAGAGACACACAGGCTACAGGTTGATTATATATATTATGACAGTGTCTCAGTCTCTCTCTGAGCTAGATAGCTGACGGTGTCTCAGTCTCTCTCCGAGCTAGACAACCACATGATATCACTGCTACCGGCTCCCCGACACAGAGCTTGTAGTGATTTCAGCCTGAGTTCTAGTGCTGCTCTCATCTTGCATATCACTTAGCTGGTTACTTAGTGTATCCCTATTGTTCCATTTATTGCTGGAGAGAGACACATCCTACAGGTTGACTATATTATGCTGGCGTCTCAGTCTCTCTCCGAGCTAGACAACTACATGATATCACTGCTACCGGCTCCCCTACATAGAGCTTGTAGAAGTCTCAGCCTGAGTACTGATGATGTTCTCACCTGTATTTCACATAGATGGTTACATAATTGTCCTGTTTATTCATTGACTATTTCACTGCATTATTATGGCTTGTATTTTCTGTACCTTGCTGTCCCCTGAGGACCTGGATCCGGATTATGTCCCCAGGTATAGCCGAAGAGATCCATTCAGAGATACACCGTACAGGAGCACTTCCAGGAGCTGCACCAGAACCTGAGAACGAGATCGTGCCAGAGGACTTCTCCTGAGCATTGGCTGTTTATAGTCAGTTATTTCTGTTTCTATTTTCAGTTCCTTTATTCCTGTCTTTTTGCATTGATGTATCAGACATATTCTCGAATTGTTCCCCGAGACATTTTATTGAGATATGCTAGTTTACATTTATCTGCAGTATTCTGGCATTTAATCTGTGATTATCTGTTGTGGATGAGATTAGTATAGACTGTGACCTATATCATTGGTTCCATTTATTGTTAGACTACATCTTAAGCATGCCCTGATGGATCCATTAAATTGGGTTATCCATCGGTGCGTGCTGTTGGCCATTGCTGCGCATCCAGTCCCTCGGCATTTTGGGACTGGGGTGTGACAGTGATGGAGCTCGGGCTGGGTGACCGGAGGGGAGTTCGGCGGAGGAGAGGTCGGGTTGGCCAGCTGCGGAGGTCGATCATGGTGGATGGCGGGGACGACGATGGCTGCTCAGAGGGGTGAGAGGTGGTGGTGGAGCGAAGGGGAGGCCGGGGTACGGTGGCGGCAGTGGGGATGATGGCGGTAGTAGGGATTGCCGGGTTTATATAGGGAGGAGCGGCCGTTGAGGGAGGAAGACGGGCGGCCGTTGGCGGGGAGAGGAGAAGCTGGCGGCGGCGGTTGCGGAGGCGAAGCGGCGCGGGGCGTAACCGCCGGCGGAGGGGGTGGAGATCGGGTCGGGGGTTGAGGGATTAGGGATTTATTGTAGGTCAGGTCGGTTTACGGGTTAGCGGGTTGGGTTCAGAGCCGACCCGACCCGCTAGGGTTTGGGTATTGGTTCAGTTGGGTTGGTCTGGTTGGTTTGGTTCATTAAACCGGTTGGTTCAATCCGGTTTAATTGGGTTTAATAAATATCTTAGTTTTTAGGTCTTTAAAAAACAGTTCTAGGGCCCAATAAAATCCAGAAAAATTACCCTATGTCTAATATTTTATTTTACACCCAAAAATATTATTTTCATAATATTTTAATATTTAATAAAATCACAAAAAATATTTAATACCAAAAAATATTTATTTTAATTAGTTAAAAATCATAAAAAATTTCTGAAATTTTGTTTTTAAATTCTGAAAAAATTTCGGGGGTTTACAAAATTCTTGAAGAGCTTTAAATTAAAGAGTTAATACATTTTAGTTATTTTATGAAAAACGAAGAATATAATATGTTGCAACTGTGGTACATAAGTTCATGAAAGCTACGTATTTATTATATGTATGTAGCATATTTAGGTATGCCATCAATAATTATTAGTTGGTGTTTTTGAAAACTTTGGGCTATGAATTATACGGAAGAAGAACCTTTGGGCTATGAATTATACCGAAATGACACGTTAACCGGGCCCGAGCCAATCCAGACCGGACCCGAGGAGAGTTCCTGACCACCCTGGCCTATTTCACCCGTTGACGATTTAGAGGAGTCTAAAAAAGAATCGATTTCTTTACTTATCTAAGAAACAAAGCCTCCCCACCGCCTACAAAATATAGGGTTAGGGTTTACAATAAATCCACTCTTCCACCAAAAAAAATCTCCGACTATCCCGGCAATGTCTGCCGCCGGAACCCTCCGGAGGTGCAGAGCACTACTCACCTCCCAGTCCTGATCCATCTAAAGCATCACCAGTCTCCTTTCGAGTCCTCTTCCCCCGAGAGCGATCGACGGGGACAGGGTCAGGTCATCCAATCTCGCAGCTCGTCAAGTCCAATAGCAATAGGGTCTTTCTCGTTGACCGATTATGACTGATTTAGGGTTTGATTTTGTGTTTGTAGGTGGGGACCCCGGAGAAGCATGTGCTGCCCTCGAACCAGGCCGAGGCGATCACTGCTGAGGTGGTGAACGACGGCCACCTCGAGAATTTCTTCCAGTTCTTCGCCCCGCTTGGGGACATGTGAAAGTTACACCAATTTGGAGATTTTTATCTCGATAACGTCGTCCAGTCCTTCGCTCCCCTTGGGGACATGCGAAAGGTACACCAATTTGGAGATTTTCTTGAAAATGGAGATCCTATTATTAATTTTTAATTTTATGGCCGATTAATTGGTATCATGTTTCGTGTATGTATCGTTTGTTTCCTTTTCATGATTATGGTGGTTTTGTGCAGAACGAGATGACTCAGTATTTCAATCTCTCATAGTTTAATTATGAGGTACAGAGCTCTCATGTATGTTGTGTTGATATTACCGGTAGAGGTAGAGAACGTATATATGTAGATGTTACTAGTTGTTTAGCTGTTGTTATTGTTATTTGTTAACATCTTGGTCATAGGTATGTACTTTTGAGTGCATACACTTGATACTTTGCGAATACAGTATCATGTATTATTTATGAGTGTCACTTCCCAGTTATGCAGAACCAACCTCGCTTGGGCTTCCCACATCCCATCTCTGAAGAGCCGTACATTCTCGCTTAGACGTGATGCCGTACAAGCTTGAGGTTGCGCTTGTACAAGGTATGCTCGTGCATTTTGTAAATAGATATTTGGATAGAGAGTTTGCAGCATTCACAGAGAAATTGGATACACAATTTGTAACGAAAATAGTTCTTTATTGATAGTTCTTGAAAAGTAACATAAGGCCCTCAAACGGCCGAGATGAAAATGCCAGTATTGCCTTACAACTTGCAAAAATATTGAAATAAGATACAACGTTGCTCCATACATCATATCCCAAATTTAATACTGAAAAATCCATGGAAGCTTCAAGTGCAAGGCTTCTAAATAATCGGATTCAAGCCTTCAGCGTTCCCTTGTAGCAACTAAATCCTCAGCACCTGAGGATGCCCACAAATGTGGGTCAGTACATAAAATATACTGGTGAGCAGCCGCAACCTATCTCACATAAAATGCCAACGTTAAGTTGATATATGAATGCAGCAGTTATTATAATGTGATCTTGATATGTTGTCTTAAGTTCAATTTAACAATTCATAATATAAGAACATAAGGAACATAATAATTTTCACAATTTGGTGATTCTTACCCACAATCGTTCAGCCATCCCTGCAATTGAGTAATAACTTACTCAGCTTGCATAAGACATTGTTAGCTATGACATATGTCTACATGAAGGTCATTGATTAGTATCAAACTTGGACTTAGAGTTGGTTAAATGGCTTCCCTTCCCGAAGGGTAGTGAGCCCACTTGGAGGTTTTCGATTACCGTGCTACCTTGCACATGATCTGATTTCCTCCTAGGACGAACGGGTCCGTGGCCACGGATTACCGTTCGAGGAATTATTCCTTATGTACAAGTTATCCATGACCATGCATACGATAAAACTTTACTAATAAAAGAAACATAATATGCAAGTATAGAAACTTGATAGTTATCCCGCAGTTCTCATTTCTCGTCCGAATCTACTCTTCTATAACATCACAGGTTAATAGAATGTAATTATTATCTTGTATTATATTTCTGGATTCTTGCTAGGCATCATTGATCGATTGTTAAACATGATAACTAAAGGATTCATCGAAGGATTTTTAAGCATGATAACTAAAGGGTTCTTGCTAGGCATCTTCTTCGGGACTTCAGGAGCGTCTTATTGGCTCACCTATATTGGCACCAACAATGATTCAGACTATTCTTTTCTTTCTCTCAGTAATTCAATATGAAATACGAGACAGTGAAAGCAAGCAATGAAAATCGTTTATAAAAAATAATTACAAAAATGCAATCACAAAACCAACAAAGAAAACACATCAAAAACCAACAGCAAAAACCAAGAACGCACGGGTCTTGAGGCTTAGACCCTTGTATAGAGTTTACTCCCCAAGACACAATGCACTGCATCTTGGACGCAACTTCTAAAGATTCCATCCTATAACGAGGAACGACTCTCAGTTTCTTTGTCCCGATCAATCGATACCGGCAAGATTTCTCCATTCTTTGACTTTGACTCGGCCGTTCCAACTGCTAGCCCACACCGCGCTCAGCAACGGTTTTACCGCACTACATATTAACACACTAACAAAAAAATTTGTCCTCGAAACTTAAAATAAAATCCACTTCCACTATCGAATAATGGAGGAATTTTTTTTCTCATATCCGCTTCGAGCTCCCAAGATGATTCCTCGATGGAATGGTTGCTCCAGAGCATGCAAAGCAAGGTGACAGCTCGATTCCTCGATATCTTCTCTTTTCTATCTAAAATTTGGACATGTTCCTCCATATAAGTCAAGTCGGCCTGCAGTCCCAACTGACTGAAGTCTACCACGTGACTTGGATCATGCACGTACTTTCGTAGTTGGGAAACATGGAACGTATCATGCACTTCAGCCAGTAACGTTGGTAGCGCGATCTGGTAGGCGACTGGACCAACTCGCTTAAGAATCTCGAAAGGGCCAAAAAATCGAGGGCTCAACTTTTCTTTCGCACCGAAACACATAACTCCACGCATCGGTAACACCTTCAAGAACACATGGTCCCCGACCATAAACTCTACCGGTCACCGGTGAATGTCCGCGTAACTCTTTTTCCGACATTGTGCCACTTTTAACTTCTCCTGAATAATGCGAACTTTCTCGACTGCATGTTTAACCAATTTTGACCCAAGTGCTTGGCGCACACCGACTTCATCCCAACAAATCGGTGACCGACACTTTCGTCCGTACAATGCTTCATACGGCACAATCTCGATACTCGATTGGTAACTGTTATTGTAGACAAATTCTGCTAGCGGCAAATGACTATCCCAACTTGTCTTCAAATCTATTGCGCATAGGCATAGCATATCCTCCAAGATTTGGTTAACCTATTCGGTCTGGCCGTTAGTATGAGGATGGTATGCGGAGCTAAAATGCAATCGCGTGCCCATGGCTGCCTGCAGATTTTTCCAGAACCGTGATACGAATCTTCCATCTCGATCTTACACGATTGAAGCTGGCATACCGTGCAGTCGGACTACTTCATCCAAGTATAACTGAGCCAACCGATCGACATTCCAAGAGATTTTGATTGCGATGAAATGTGCTGATTTGGTCAATCTATCAACGATTACCCAAACTACATCATTCTCTCACTGCACCTTCGGCAAGCCAATTATGAAATCCATTGAAATATGATCCCATTTTTAGTCTGAAATGGGGAGGTTCTGCATCTCCCTGCCTGGCCTCTGGTATTCTGTCTTTACCTGCTGACATGCCATACATTGTGACAGGAAGAGTGCCATATCCTTCTTCTTGCCATGCTACCAAAAGGTTGTGCGCAAGTCCTTATACATCTTGGTACTCCCCGGATGTAAAGTATAAATTGCATAATGCGCTTCCGTTGGAATTTCCTTTAGAAGTTCTGTGTCGTTGGGGACGCACAATATTTCCTTCACTCGTAGTATTATGTTCTCATCTTCCGCAAAGTCGGTTGCCTTTCCTGTTGAAGCCAGCTCGTACATCCTCTCCAGGTATTGGTCATCCATTTGTGCGGACTTGATCCGTTCAATCAAGCTTGGCTCAAGGTTTAATTTAGCTAGCTGTACTCCTCGGTATCGAACTCAGAATTCGATACCCATATCCTCCAAATTTTGTTGTAACCGTTTGTCAATTGAAAGGGACGCCATATACTTCCGGCTCAACGCATCCGCCATAACATAGCCTTTGTCCGAAGTATAACCGATTGTCAGGTCATAATCTTTAATGAGTTCCAACAAATGCCTTTGCCGTAATTTTAATTCTTTCTGCGTGAAAAGGTATTTTAAGCTCTTGCGATCAGTGTAGATTTTGCAAGATGCACCATAGAGATCGTGACGCCATAATTTCAAAGTGACCACAATTGCTGCCAATTCCAGATCATACGTAGGATAATTCTTTTCGTATGGCTTTAACAGCCTAGAAATGAAGGATATCACTTTATATCTTTTCATGAGTACACATCCCAATCCTTGACCTGAAGCATCATTGAAGATCTGAAATCCCTCCTCGCCCTTCGGGAGTGTAAAAATTGGAGCTGACACGAGACATTGTTTTAATTCTTGAAAACTAGCTTCACAGACATCAGTCCAATTGAATGTCACTACTTTAGGGGAGAGGTGAGTTAGAGGCGATGCCACTTTAGCAAAATATTTTACCAACTTTTTGTAGTAACGTAACCCGCTAAACCAAGAAACTTTAAACTTTGCTAACTGATGTGGACTGTTTCCAGTCCACCACTGCCTCAATATTCTTTGGATCCATGGTAACACCCTCCAACTAGATAACGTGTCCAAGGAATGACACGCTACTCATCCAAAATTCACATTTACTTAGCTTGGCATAAAGTTGATGTTCCCATAGGGTTTGTAGTATTGTTCTCAAGTACCCAGTATGGTCCTCTCTGTTCTTTGTATATATTAGGATATCATTGATGAACACGACCACAAACTTGTCTAAATAGGGTCTAAAGACGCGGTTCATCATATTCATGAATGTAGCGGGGGCAATGGTCAAACCAAACGGCATCACCAAAAATTCGTAATGCCCGTATCTTGTGCGGAAAGCAGACTTTGGCACATCATCCGGCTTAATCTTCAATTGATGATAACTTGAGCGGAGATAAATCTTAGAAAATTTGGTCGCACCTTGGAGCTGGTCGAACAGATCATCGATTCTAGGTAAATGATACTTATTCCGAATGGTCACTTTGTTAAACGCTCGGTAATCAATGTAAAGACGCATTATACCGTCCTTCTTATTTACGAACAATACTGGAGCTCCCCAAGGTGAAACACTGGGGCGAATATATCCACGATTCAACAATTCCTGGAGTTGGACCTTTATTTCTTTTAATTCTGCGGGCGCCATTCGATACGGAGTTCTGAAAATTGGTCTGATATTTGGAAATTTATCAATGCAGAACTCAATCTGTCGGTCTGGTGGCATTCCGGATATCTCGTCTGGAAATACATCAGGAAATTCGTCCACGACTTTAGGGTGAACTGGGTCGGCACTCTCCCTGCGTGTCTCGAATAGAAGCCAAGTACCATTCGCAACTAGAATGTAACATCCATCGGGCCGTGGCTGCTAAAATCACCATGGATGGCTTGGTCGATGCCACACTACACGAGTACGAGAATTCTCTCTCCTGGTAGACGAAACACAACTTTCTTTTCCGTGCAATCGATCATCGCACCACATGCACTAAGCCATTCCATTCCTAGAATGATATCGTAATCCTTGATGTCGAGGACAAAGACGTCCAGTGACAAGTTTCTACCTCCAATGCATATGTAGTCATCCTTACATATCAAGTTAGCAGGCATCTACAACCCAGATAGAGTGCTAACACTAAGTTTTACATTTAACATAGATGTTTTTAGTTCATGTTCTATTGTATAATCAGCGGATATTAAACTATGGGTAGCACTAGAGTAAAATAGTACACATTCAGGAATACTATTAAATAACAGTATACCTATCACGACCGTATTCGAAGCGAAGGCCTCCTCCCTATTCAAAGCATAAACTCGACCTTACACACCAGTTCTCTGATTCTGATTTTGTCCAGCATGTGGTGCTCGTGTGGCTTGCCCACGATCCTATTGATTCTGATACAGCTGCTGTTGTCGCTGATAAGTCTGATTGATATTTATCCCTGAACAATCTCGAAGTCTGTTGCCCAGGTGACCACACTTAAATCATCCACCCTCGGGGACTTGGCAGTTAGGAGCAGTGTGCCCTTTATTGCGACATCATTGACAGTATGCACTCTACGATTGTAACCCTGGAAGTCTCCGTTGTTCGGGCGCTTCGGGCCATCGTACTTTCCCCCAGAGTTCGATCGTTTATTGTTGGTATTAAGTGTTGGTGGGGCGACCGAAACTGCTGCAGGATTGTGTATATCCAGCTCCTTCACACTGTCACGACCCGCACCCGGTGTAAGGGTACAAGTCAGAAACAACGTCCAGCCTACGCCGCAGAATCGGCGGTAGAACGCTGTCTGGGTAATCTATCTATCAATATAATAAACCACCAACAATAATAATATACTCAATCACAGATCTAAGATGGAACGAGCACGAATATGATAAAGAATAGAATAGTCACATACAACTCATGAGTCAAAAATAATACCTCAATGAGTCTGAAAGAAATACTAACAAATAAGCTGGAGACAAATCCAGTACAAAAGAATACTAAAAAGCTACTAAACTCGGGTCATCTGTCTCAGTTGGGATAAGTTCCTCATGAACCAGGGTCTCATACTCTAAACCCATAAAATCCCGAGGTCCATAATGTGTAGGGTACCAGTCCTCAGTGTCATCTGAAAAAAAATATATCCAGTCAGAAAAGAAGCAGAGTACATCTCTAACAGCAGTTTTAATCAATGATAAAGACTATGTAACAGTAAATAGATGTGAATATACAAGATGCATAATAGATACAAGAGATACACAATAAGAAAATACTGCAATATATACAAGAATGAATAATATGACAATGAACAAGAATACTAATATCTAAGTGAGTGAGTACTAGCTTAACATATGACCGGCTTGGGAACTTGCACAAGAGTATAATGGCCTGGCTGATCATACGTGCGGTGTATGATCAACACTCATAAGGAACAAGATATGCATATGGAGGGTATGATCACATATCTACACTAAAATACTCTCCACCCCCGACTGGTATAATGGATCCAACCATGGTATGCTATGGCACGGGATTCTCTAGGAAGGTAGCAAATCTCTCCGAGAATCAGTGTCTGTATATGCACAAGATAATCAATAAAACAAGACTTGCATAAGATACACCATATACAAGGAATAACATCTTATGACGAGATCCGGATATACCAATCCGTGTAACCATCGTGTCAAGAAACATGAATATCTACACTAGATACAATGAACATAGAGGATTTCATAAATAAGAAACTATACTCGCCTGAAGTCCAATGAATAGTCTCACAGATGTCCGATACGATACCTCGAAGACCTAGATATGGAATACAACATCAATACAAGGTTCTGAAAAGCAAATAAGTTAAACTAGTCAACTTCTAAGTCAACAAGTCAATTCTAAGTCAAAAATTAAACTATGGTCAACTATAAGGTCAACTATGGTCAACTGCCTAATTTTAAGTTGCAAAAGTCTAACACAAGGATATTGGGTTCAAATACTAAAGTCTAGGTCAGAAAACCCATATCTTAAATACTATGATACCGTATCTCCGGATACGTAATCCAAAAGGAACATCACATACAAATGCCAAAAATATATTATTAAATAAAATCTTAAAGAAAAATATTAATTAGGTACAACTGCTGCTGGTGTCGCCCTTGCTGCTGCTGTTGTCGCCCTTGCTGCTGCTTGCTACAACTGCTGCTACAGTGCTGTTGCGACGCTGCCGCTGCTGTCGTCTTTGTTGTTGTCACTATATATATATATATATATATATATATATATATATATATATATATATATATATATGGTGGTATTATATATATACATACAACTATATAATATATACTTACATCTAATACATAAAATTTCTACATATGAATATACATACACTCATATCCTCACATACATATATATATGTAGTAACATATGTATATACATAACACCATATCTAATTACATATATATATATAGCTTACAACTTATAAGATGTATATATATATATATATATATATATATATATATATATATATATATATACACGATATTACATATTACAATGTAGTATCATATATATACATAGCTACAACCATATAAAATATGCACCTAATAAATACATAGTAACTTACACACATACATAGTAATATGCATATATATAACTATACATATATGTTTACATATATATAATCATACAATAATATGTACCACACATTATATAAATATAAATATAATAACATATAATATCTATTGATCATATACATATCTATACATACAAATATATATAATTATACTTACATGTAGATGAATAGCCACCTAACAATATATACACATATAGTATATACATAGGTACATAGATCTAAGACACAATATTACATAATTATAATTACACAATAATATATATATATATATATATATATATATATATATATATATATATATATATATATATATATATATATATATATATATATATATATATATATATATATATATATATCACAATGTCAAGAGAAATAGATCTACAATTTAATTTACACAAACACATGGATCCTATCACCCCGTATCCCACTAAATCTAGGATACGCTTGTGACATGAGTCCACCACACATCCAAACGTACCCCGAAGGACACGGGCAAGTCATATATATTATTTATGAATAATACGAAGAGTCAAATACAATTATATGTGTCCGTGTCAAAATATGACATCTCAAAGTCCCGTGTCGGAGAGAAAACTCCCAAATCAACACGTACCACTAAATTATTGGGATACGACCTACACGTACCCAATTGTGGGCACGACATTAGCCCTAAAAATACAAGCACATGCCAAATTGATCTATAGGACCAATTGACACACAATAAATGTTAATCTCGAAATTTCTCCAAAATTGACACAAAAAGTACCATAACTTTCACAACAGGCCTCCTATGAACACAAAACCAAATCCTATAGGTAGCCTATGCATATGGGTTAATTTCTCATGGTTAAATCTCATATTTAGAACCTAATTTAAGGAAAAAAAACTGAATTATACCTATTGGGAGATGGATTCCCAATGAAACCTCTAAATGTGATAAAATTGGCCTCCAACTTGTAGATCCTTGCTCCTCTTTGTAGATCCTTGCTTTCTCCTTCTAGATCCTTGCTCTAATAGTCTCCAATGGTGATTTGGAAAGAAATTAGGATAAAATTTTGTAGGAAAATGAAGTGGGAATGAAGTAATTTGGTTGAGAAAAATTCTAGATCTAGTTTCCAAATGAAAGAAGGAGAGAGAAATTAATCCCCCCTCTCTATATAGGCCGACCCTTCTTTTCCCTCTCTCAAGCTACTATGAATTATCCAATATACCCCTTGGGAACTCTCATGAAGAAATAATTAAGGAGGGAAGCTTCTAGTCTAATGCTTTAATTAATTTAATCCATCTCCTAATCAATGGGCTTTCTAAATGGGCTAAATCTTAACAATTAATTCATGTTGGTCCATGAGTCTTAAACTAAACTAGTTAGGTCCACTAACATAAGTCCAAAATAAATAAATAATATCTAACAACACTTAAATAATACAACAAATAATTATTTATCATGTACAATATTTAATTAATTATAAAATTACTAAAATATCCTTTCCTAGAAAATATGGTAGTGACACGCACAGTCAAAGGATTATTTGAAGATTTTATACTTGTGAATCACTACATACGACTGTAAGGTGGGTCTGAGTCCCTGTTCGAAGCGACGTGCCTTGGTCGCTTCATCAGCAAACCTGGTACTGGAATACTGAGACTGCCGGGAAGGAAAGAAGCCCCATACTTCTTCATCGTCATGTCCCCATGTTCCAGCTTACTAATTCTTGTTCCTTGTAGCGCTGTTCCGTTGAGGAAAAGTACTATTCCAGAAATGCTTCTTTGAACATCAACCACGTAATTTGCAGCCCCATTCACACCAACTAGCATGTGTTTTCGACCTTGCCACCAATAGTGCGCGTTGGAGACCAACAACAATTGTACGCATGATACCATATTTATCCCAGTAATGTTGAGAAGTTCTAGATGCTCCTCCACTTCTGCCAACCAATCTACCGCTACGGTGGCTTCTTTTGTTCCTTTGAATGAAATATTACAAATCTTCTTGAAATCAGCAATATCCGTGGCAAAGCTTTTTCTCTTCGCAGGTTGTGCATCGTCCACCCCGACGATCTCCATCGTTCTCGCAGCAATGGCAGCAGGGGTAGCAGACAGCTGCTGGCATAGCATTGGGATTATTGGTTAGGACCTTCTGCAACATCTTTTGTAGATCATTGATTTCCTTTGTTGGGTCTCTCCCAACTTCTGTTGCACTTCTAGCATGCACGACACTCTATATGCACGATACTCTATCCATCGGGTCTGTCTAGGGGGCCAGTACTGTCGGCGCTGTCACCCTCGAACTACTTGGGTTCTCGTGACCGGACTTTGTCATTTCTGTGAAACACATAAAGAAAACGGTAGTCTCATAAAATAATATGGCCTTAATGTATGGAGCATTCATTTTGCGACAACAAAAATTTGAGGCATCAAAACCAATAAACTTGTGTCATTTTTGAAAATCTTAAAACCAAGAAATTTTGAGAAAGTAAAATCGTGCTCTGATACCAATCTGTCACTCCCCGGTTTCGCTGAACCAAAAGTCCTTTCTTAGGCTTTCTATACCCCGGTTCTGCAGAGCTGTACTTCATCTCTTGGGCATGATGCTATACACGCCTGGGCTTGCTCTTGTACAAGGTATGATCTTGCCTTGTGTAAATAGATATTTGGATAGAGAGTTTGCAGTATTCACAGAGGAATTAAATACACAATTTGAAATGGAAATAGTTTTTTATTGAAATTTCTTGAAAAGTAATGTAAGGCCTTCAAACGGTCGAGATAAAAATGTCAATATTGGCTTACAACTTGCAAAAATATTGAAATGAGATACAACTATTTGTCATTAAATACGAAAGTTGGGAAGAACTTGATTTAATTGAACAAACTAAAGAAAGTACAAAGAAAAGTCCTAGAAGACAATCTAAGTACAAAGTTATTTTCTCGGGGGTGACAATGAAGGGTTAGGAGTGTAGCAACTCTCCTTACTCCGTGGATGATCCGATGCAGAAGCTCTTCGCTCTTGCTTGAGTGTAGATTCGCAGTTAGCCAGCCTCATTTCTTGGTTCGGTCTCTCTCTGAAGCAAAAAAAGTCAACCTTTAGAATGTTCAAGTTGCTCCTATTTATAGCCATTGTGCTGATGGGCTATGGGTGCCATATATGCTTCTGTTTGGTGGCCGCATAAGGCTCCTTCAACAGAATTCGGTTGCAATTATTGTCGCATGACATGGGCAGATTGTCACATGGTCTTGGTTGAGATATATTTTTAATGAGATCTCGGGGTTGTTATCAACCCATTGTGGGCATGACTTGGTCAGCTGGACACGTAGTCAGCACCAACTCTGTGACAATCTTTGCAGTTGTAACAAAAATATCTTGTGAGCTGGAGGCCGTATAAGAACTAGGCCGCATGTTGACGAGGCCGCATGGGTCATGTTGCCGCATACGTATTCTCGTTTGGGCCTTGGTCGAATGGACACTCTGGCCGCTTGTTGGTAAGGCCGTATGAGTCATGTAGCCGCATACGTGCTTACGTTTGGGCCTTGGTCGAATGGACACTATGGCCGCATGTTAGCGAGGCCGCATAGGGCGTAGCCTCTTAGGGCATAGCCGCATACGAGAGAACACGTGGCATGGCACTTTTGTCGAAGCAATTAATGCGCTAATGTAACCCGTTGTCTTCTTTTGAGGCATTATCTTTACGAGTCTCGAAGCATCTCAGGATGATGAGTGATGTGTCAGATTATTGATAATAAATAAAAGAAATGAAATAAGGTTTATATGAAACCCGCTCTTAGGTTCACAAACAAGAAGTACAATTAATCCTATACGAGGATGTTAAGTACAATTTTTTAATCTGGGTAAATATTGCTATAGGAGTCTGATCTGCAGTCGATCACTTTGTCCCTTGGACCACACGATGATGAAGAAGTGCCGTAGAAGACAGAAAGCAGCTTCGAAGTTTGCTAAAGAGAGTGGATGCTCGATGCCAAAGTCGTCGATCACTACTCTTTGCCTGAGCTCAGGATTCTTCTCTCTCAAAGACTCTTCGACTCTTAGTTCCTTGACCTATTTTCTCCACTTCTGGATTTTTTGACCTTCTTTTTTCCTCTCTGGACCTCTGCCAATAGAGGTCTCTATTTATAGAGTTTTAGTGACAGTGACCACTCAGTCGGCGTAGAAGCCGGGTAGTAAAAAGTATAGCACCCTTTTACACGATGGTTAAAATAACCGTTGCCCGCGTATAAATAATCTTTTGAATGAGCGTGTGACGCGTGTCCCATTAAGAGACAATGCGTATAACTGCTGCGAAGATCACGGCATAAAAGCCACGTAGGTAGTTATCCCTCGCGTAGAAAAGGTTGGCGTAGGAGCCAATAACTGTCACTATGGCGTAGAAGCCAAAGAGTTATCAAACCGGCATAGAAGCTGAGTGGGCGTAGAAGCCGAGTGGGCGTAGAAGCCGAGTGGGCATAGAAGCTGAGTAGGCGTAGAAGCCGAGCGGGCGTAGAAGCTAGCTGATCCTCCTCCTTTGACTGAGGCTTGAGCGAATTCTGGACCGAATAGCTTTAATACGCACCGATGCAAATGTAGCTTAAGTTGGCGTATTCCAAGGAGATAGCGTACAGCGAGCTCCCATAGCCGAGAATAGCCTGATGGCGTAATGCGCAAAAGCGATGATGTGGATATCTTAGTCGAAATTATGGCTTTTAGAGATATAATCAAATCTCTCGCATTAAATGCAGAGATCTGCCCCCATCCTGCGCATTAAATGCGAAGGCGTGTCTCGAAGATCTACCATCATTCTGCGCATTAAATACAGATACGCACCTCAAAGATTTGCCATCATTCTGCGTATTAAATGCAGAGACGTGCCTTGAGCTTTGTCATCACTCTGCGCATTAAATGCAGAGACGTACCTCAAGCTCTGTACGAAGAGCAGCTTTTGACTTGGCAGCCTGTTTGTCTTCTGTGGAGCGTAAACAGCTCATATCTGCCTGTGTAAAACTAGGTAGCGTATTCCCTTGTATGCGTAAAAGCAGTTTACGCCAAGGAGATGTCAGTCTGGGTCGCTGTGCCGCGCCATCATTATGGCCGTCGTCTGGGTAGTCGTGTAGTACTATTTGTCAGGAGTCAGACGTCAGGTTCACTGCAGGATTTGACAGGTTCATTTCGAGGAATACGAAGCGTTCCTCGTACACTTCAATGCTGCATTAAAGCGGATGAGTTTTACGCCATAAAGGCAATGTAGCACCCTTTTTACGCTGAAGCAGCCTGGATATACTGTATTACGCGGATAGTCCTTAAGCTTATATTTTACCTATACTTAGCGGAAAAGCTCTGTTGTACGCCGGTGGCTCTGAAGTCATCTCTTTACGCTGCCCAGCATCAACATGCTGCGTATAGCTATCCAGCGTATTTTTCATGCTTTCACATCAGAGCCTCTCACAGACATCAAAATCTGTGTCAGGGGGTCCTTATGCGGCTTCCATGTTCTGTAGTCGTTCAGGCCGCATATAGTATACTATACGGCTTCTCTGCGACTTGGTTGATTTGGCCGCATGTGGCTTCTCTATGACTTGATTGTTCAGGTCGCATTCGGCTTCTCTATGACTTGATTATTCAGGCCGCATGTAGGCTATTATGCGGCTTTTATCTTGCCGCACGGATGCACTTGCAGACTTGCTTTGGGGATCTAGACGAGTCTCTTGGTCGCATAGCTTCTCTACAGCATGACTAAAGGCAGGCTTTGAGGTCATATATTCTGGCGCACGGACTCAGATTTTCCATGCTTCTACAAGACCCCCTTCAAAGTTTTTAAAACTTGAACAAGTTTTGAAATACTTAGAAAAAAGAAGCATGGAAGAGAGTTTTGACTTGGTCAAGAAAGCGAACATTCTACTAGAGGAAATATAGACGTAGTAGGATATTGCCTTCTCTCGGGACATTCTGCTGGAGAATTTTGGTAGACTTATTACCCATGACGTACCTAAGACCGGGTACAAATAATAAGTTAAAATGATTGACACTATCAGGGGTTTAGAACGATGTAATAGCAGACTGTTTAGAGGGATCTTTGCTCAGAGGTAACATGGACATTGCAAACTCTTAGGTTATGGACTTATTACCCATGGCATACCTTAAGTACGGATAATAAAGCTGAAACGACTAGTACTATCAGGGGTTATGCGAACGTGATAGTAGAAAGTTGAAAAGTAGAACTTTTCTCAGAGGTGACATGGACATGAAAAAGTTCTGAAAATATCTTACTCAGAGGTAATGTGGACATGGTAAGATATGACTCTATGGGGATAAAGAAAAACATGACAGAGGTAATGTGGACGTGACTGGTTTCTTGTGGTGATAGATTCACTCCACCGGAGAAAGGGGTGAGACATAGTTCAGAGGTAGTATGGACGTGAACTGATCGATAGTCGTACCAAGAGATTAGGTATGATCCCGATATTTTTGGTGGACGAAAAAGAAAATAAGCCAGAGGTAATATGGACGTGGTTGTTTTTTTTGGATTGAGAACATCCCGCTGGAGGATCTTCGGTGGACTTATTACTTCTTGCACACTAGGGTACAAGTAATAAGTTTTAAATAGGTCTTGCCAGAGGTGGTATGGTCGTGGCAAGTTTGGTGGACTTAACACCGTTGACGCACTTAAGTTTAAGAGCAGGTGATAATTTGAGTTGACGACTGGTGATAGTCGTAGGGAGAGGTTTTCTCAGAGATCACTTGGACATGGCAGGATCTCGGGAGATAATGTGAGGATGATAGCTCAGAGGTGACATAGACGTGAGCTGATCAGTAGCCATACTGAGAGGTTAGGTACGATCCTGAGGATATCCCACTGAAGGATTTTTGGTGGACCTATTACCCTTTTGCGCACTAGGGGTATAACTAATAGATTTGAAATAAACCCTATCCGAGGTAATATGGATGTGATAGGTTTTGTGGACCCATTACTTTTTGCGTACATTAGTGCAAGTAATAGGTTTGAGACAAGCTATGCCAGAAGTAATATGGACGTGGCAGTTTTTGTTGACTTAATATTTGGTGCGCACATTGAGTGCAAATATTAAGTTTGAAAACAATCCCTATCAGAGGTAATATGGACATGATAGGTTTTTAGGATTATAAGGACACCCCGCTGGGAGATTTTGGCGGACCTATTACCCTTTTGCGCACTTGTGGTGCGAGCAATAGATTCGAAACAAACCCTATCAGAGGTAATATGGACTTGATAGGTTTTGTGGACTTAGAACCGCGGACATACTCCGGATTGGGTATGGGTGATAAGTTGGAAGATAATCGATATCAGAGATAATATGGACGTGATGATCGATAGCCAAAATCCGGGAGGTTTGCTCAGGGGTCACTTGGACATGGCAAACTTAGCCGAAGAGAAATATTATGACAGAAGTTCAAAGGTAATATGGACATGGCAAACTCTTGGGTTGTGAACTTACTACCCATGGCGTACCTTAGGTACAGATAATAAGCTGAAACAACTAGTACTCTCAGGGGTTATACGAACGTAAAGTAGAAAGTCAAAGAGCAAAACTTTACTCAGAGGTAATATAGACATAGAAAAGTTCTCAAAATATCTCACTTAGAGGTAATGTGGACATGGTAAGACATGAATCTATGGGGATAGTGGAGAGATGTAGTTCAGAGGAAAGATGAACATGAACTGACTTTTTCTCTGCTGGGAAAAAGGAAAGTAGTTCAGAGGCAATGTGGACTTGAACTATTCTTTTCCATTAAGGACATCTGGCTGGAAGATTTTTGGTGGACCTATTACTTCTTATGCACGAGAATGCAAGTAATAAGTTTGAGATAAAACCCTATCAGAAGTAATATGGTCATTATAGGTTTTGTGGACTTAACACCACTGGCGTACCTAAATTTAAGCACGGATGATAAGTTGAGATGACGACTGATGATAGTCGTAGGGAGAGGTTTGCTCAGAGGTCGCTTGGACATGGCAGACTCCCGGAGGAGGATGATAGCCCAGAGGTGACATAGACATGAGCTGATCAATAGCCATACCGATAGGTTAGGTACGATCCTGAGGATATTCTACTGGGAGATTTTTGGTGGACTTATTACTTCTTGCCCGCGAGAGTGCAAGTAATAAGTTTGGAATAGGCCTTGCCAGAGGTGGCAGTTTGGTGGACTTAACACCATTGGCGTACTTAAATTTAAGTACAAGTGATAATTTCAGATGGCAATCAATATCAGAGGTACTGTGGACGTGATGATCGATAGCCAACCCAAAAGATTTGCTCAGAGGTGTGAAGGACATGGCAAACCCTATTGGAGAATTTTTGGTGGACCTATTACCCTTTTGCGTACTTGGAGTACGAGTAATAAATTCAAAACAAACCCTATCAGAGGTAATATGGACGTGAAAGGTTTTGTGGATAGTAAGGACATCCCGCCAGGGGATCTTTGGTGGACATGTTATCCTTTTGCGCACTTGGGGTGCAAGTAATAGATTCAAAACAAACCCTATCAAAGGTAATATGGACGTGATAGGTTTTGTGGACCCATTATTTTTTTGCGCACGTTAGTGCAAGTAATAGGTTTGAGACAAGCCCTGCTAGAGGTAATATAGACGTGGCAGTTTTTGTGGACATAACAACGCTGGTTTACCTTGGTGAGTACGGGTGATAAATGGGGATGACAACCGATATCTAAGCATGAAGATAGACCTGAATGTTGCTTCGCTAGGGAGATTGATGGATAAATATTTTCAACATAGAGCAGTCTCCTGTTGGATGATGAATGTACCGATGTAAGCAGCAATATTTTGGGTCATCGACCTTGTCAGCATCTTCAGGGCATCTGATGTTGGGTAGCCAAATTTGTTTTCCTTCATCAGTATGTTAAAGATTTCAATGATGTCGTCATCATCGAAGGAGCAAAACCCCTTTGCTTTGGGGCTTCCAATACCTGAGTCGTACGGTCCTTAGGGAAGACCGATAATTTTGTATCATTTTCGGACTCGGAGGAATTCTACCCCCAACTTTGGATGCTGCTATGCCTTGTCATGGGAAACTACCCCCAGAAATATTATTGTCTGGTTCTTGGGAATCATTGTCCTTACAGCATGACGGGTTGGTGTGGATCACCATAAGATTGCTACTCCCGGCTTACAGAGTTACTGTGGGCCCTGATGGTGGAAGGACCATGTTTGTCTTGATCTCAAGTATTGCTTGGGCCAGAGTCTGCATTGATGCACTCATTGTATGCATCATGGTCTCGAGAACCTTGAGTCTTTGGCGATCGTTGAGCCCTTTCGCCTTGGGTTCTTGAGTCGCACTGTCCTAAGGAAAGACGGTCATCGTTGCATCATCTTCAGACTTAAAGGAGATGCTACCCCCCAGCTTCAAATGATGCTCTGACTATTCGAGGGTGACTCCCCCCCTGCCTGTCATTGTCTGTTCCTTGGGTGTTGTAGTCTTCAGGGGAGGTAGGCATCATCGTACCGTCTTCTCATTCTGGAGGATTGCTACCCCAACCCTAGATACTGCATTATCCCTAGGCACGTTGTTGTCAGCATCCTCGAAATCATTGTCCTTAGGAAAAGTCGAAAGTGCTACATCTTCTTCAGACTCGGAGGAAATGTTACCCCCTGCTTTGGAAGGTGCGTCTTCTTGATGAGGGTGGTTATCCCCAGAGAACTCGACATCTGTCCCTTGAGATTCGCTATCTTTATGGAATACTGGGTTGTTGCTTATGTCCAGGGGGACACTACCCCCAACTTGGGCCACCCCCAGGGGTTCTGCGGAAGAACTACCCCCAGAGGGTGAAAGCTTCTTCCTTGAGTGTATGCCCTGGAAGACGCCTTCCGCAGGTGCCATTGTCAGCCTTTCGGGTAGTCGCCTTCGCAATGCACTAGTAGAGAGCGACGGACTGGAGGTATTTGACTTCTTTCTTCCCTTGGTGGCAGGAAGCTTTCCAGATGAGTAGCATGAGGCGAATAATAAATCCTTCTCCTCTGGTACTTGCACCTGATCTCCGGGTTGTTTCCTGGTAGGTACTTTTTGGTACAGTCGATGGAAGGCCGACTGCCTGTTTGTGGGTACTGCAGATTTATTACAGCAGCAGTTGATAATGATGTTGGCGCAGCTATGCCTTGGAGAGGGCACATTGCACGCCGTAGTTGTTTTCCTTGCTTTGTGCTTGTGAGTAATCACGTCACACAAATTATACTAAGGGTGTTTTACCTTTGCATCCTCTTTGAGACTGACCCTGTCCATTAGTCCATGTCGGATAGACACATGGGTCAGTCCTGTATAAATTTTTTGTCAGAGGCTCGCATAATAGTTAGCGATGCATGTTGGCGGTCGGTCGTATGAGCAGTTGCTTGAGCTTGACGAGCTCGCAATACCCTGGACTTTTTCAGCTTAGCAACCGCAGGCGCGTATTATGAAGAGTCCAAATTTAGGTTTTCACCATTCTCAGTGGGTCGCATAGGATCTGCGCCGTATGAGATACGGTCGAAAACAGAGGTTCTGTTGCTATCAGGACCGCATGCGACCTACTGTCTGCGGCTGTGAGTTTATGCCGCATGGACAGCCTTATATGGCCTCCTCCTTGGCCGTATAGAAGCTGCCTCAGTACCAAAACGTCTGGCATCATAGTATTTTTCTCTGCCAGAGTCTGGGTGCTGAATAGTTTCTTCGTCAGCCCGGGATATCGCATAGACGTGGAGTTCTGGGTATTCGTCCGACGACCATCATTGGCAACAAAGTGAGAGGCTGAAAGCGTCTGCTCCGCAGTTGGGTGGGGCACAGTGACCTTGGTCACCCATGTTCTGTTGGTCTTCTTGGGCTTGGCTATCCTTGGCGAAGGATTAGCACTTTTTCGGAGAGAATTTTCTCGAACATTTTTTAGTCGAAGCGGACCACCAACATCTTTTGCGTCTAGCCGATCTTGGCCGCATCGGACTGCATCACCGACTTCTCAACTGAGGAGAAAGATATCCCCAACAGAGTCATCTTCGTGTTTGCTATTAAATACGAAAGTTGGGAAGAGCTTGATTCAATTGAACAAACTAAAGAAAGTATAAAGAGAAGTCCTAGAAGACAATCTAAGTACAAATTTATTTTTTGGGGGTGACAGTGGAGGGTTAGGAGTGTAGCAACTCTCTTTACTCTGTGGATGATCCGATGCATACGATCTTCTCTCTTGCTTAAGTGTATATTCACAGATAGCCAGGATCATTTCTTGGTCCGGTCTCTCTTTGAAGCAGAAATAGCTGACCTTTAGAATGTTCAAGTTGCTCCTTGTCACGCCCCGATCTTCCGCAGGCTAAATCGACCATTCCCGCTAGGCGAGAATTACTGCGCCAGCGCTCCCGCGGAACGATCTCTTTATGACCCATCCGAGCATGATGCCCCACGAGCGTGAGCCACGTCCGTGCAAGGCCATGGTTCATTGGCTGGCGGTAAGAGTTTTAAGCCACAGAGTCGTACAGATTGTCCGAGTGGAGCGGAGTCATGAACGCATAGGCAATTGGTAACAAGTTCACTGAGTCAACAATATAACGGAAGCATTGAATAACAAAAGTTAAAGTAAAGAAACTCTTTATTGATATAAACAAGTGTTACAGGCGGCGCTTGGCCGTGATTACAATTAGCTCAGGTCTCTCTCTCTGAAACAGAAAAAGCGTGCCAAGTGGCTACAATTGTGGAATGATTATACAGGCGATGTTTGGGCTATGTTCCAATATTATGTCTTGTATATTTGCTTCAGTTTCGGACGTAGCGCTGCTTCGGAGTGATCTCCATGCCTTAGCACGCACGAAGGAGGCATCCGCACCGAACGAGGTTCTCTCGCACCCTGCAAACTAATTGGTAGATTATCAGTACATTGAATGCACTGGTGGGGAGGCTACTCGCTCGCTCGACAAATTAAAACACGTAATATAGGTTCCGTGCACCAACTATTAAGTTCTCTTTCTAGTTGCCTTAGGATCAGTTTCATGCAAATATTGAATAGCCTAACTCGTGTGGCAGTGTGCCGTACAACATGAGAGGAAACACGACGAGACTTACCAACTTACCAATTGGCCTTCCTGTCCAAGGCAAATATTGTTAATTCAAGCACGGGCAAGTATAAACATTCAGGGGCATTCATAATGAAAACCAAGGCAATAGCATATACAAACACGAGTATTGTTATATCAAGTTCGTTCAGGCGTTCATTTGTTCATCGATGCGATGCAATGACTCGTACGCGGATAGCCGCTAAGCGAAGATGACTTATCTATATGAACACAAGTCGCTGGCATAGCCATAAAGGACATAGTCCAGGACAAGGATAGCATGCTACGAGAGTACACGATGCGCTGCAAGCTATCCTGTCCCGTACACGATGACTATACACGAGTTCCATCCGGATTGGATCGGCCCCAGTGCCCCAGTGACCGTCCGTGGAACAATACCTCATTTCTGAGTTGTCCGTGACATGCAATTATTGGTCTTCCAATTATCACGAGATACACGAGAACACGAGTGCATGAGAACACGAGAACACGAGTGCACGGGAACACGAGTACACGAGATACTTGAATCTTGATTCTTTGTTCAGTGAATGACTTTCCTTGATGCATTTCCCCTTGGACGGGGATTGCCTTGGTGACCTAACGGTCCCGGACACTTTCAGGTTCATTCATGCACGGGACGACTACTTAGTAGTCTTCCGAGGTTAGATGAAAACAAGGCAACACACAAGCAGACAAGCATGCATTTGTATAAACATAAGCATTCACGTTAGCTCGAGCCCGAAGGCAAGCCGAGAGATAAAACCGTAAGGGACTTTCCGAGCGACGAGATCTAGGATAGAATACGAGGGTCTGAATATAAGCAATATTTTATTTCCATGTTCTAGCATAAGCAATACAAGTTGGGATTATTCCCTTAGCTAGGTGCGTTATATTCTTATTAGCATGCAGGGGGTGATTCACCTAGAGACTAGCATATATCATTCCAAATTTTTAGTGTGCTGGCTAAGCAAAGACAAGTTCACCATAGCCACCCACCTTAGCGATGATTCGCCTTGGTAGAGCGATACGTCAAGCGAGTCTTTGAAAGCCTAAGCCGAATTCCTGTAGGGAAAAGTCTGGATATCCTTTGCCTCAAACGAGTATTCTCGCCTGAGCAAAGCGGGTCGGGATATTGCACTTTTGCCATTTGAATCGGTAGTCCGCTTGAACGGAACAGGGTGTTACACTCCTAGTTATAGCCATCATGCTGATGGGCTATGGGTTCCGCATATGCCTCTGTTTGGTGGCTGCATAAGGCTCCGTCAACAAAATATGGTTGCAACTATTGTCGCATGCCATTGGCAGATTGCCACATGGTCATGGTTGAGATATGTTGTTAATGAGATTTTGGGGCTGTTATCAACCCGTTGTGGACGTGACTTGGTCAGCTGGACACTTAGTCAGCACCAACTGTGTAGAGATCTCTGCAGTTGTAAGAGGGAGATCTTGTGAGCTGGAAGTCGCATAACAACTAGGCCGCATGACTCATGTAGCCGGATACGTGTTCTCATTTAGGCCTTGGTCGAATGGATACTCTGGCCGTATGTTGGCGAGGTCGTATGGGTCATGTAGCTGCATACGTGCTCTCGTTTGGGCCTTGGTCAAATGGACACTCTGGCCGCATAAGGTGTAGCCGCATAGGGCGTAGCCGCATACGAGGGAACACGTGGCATGTCACTTTTGTCGAAGCAATTAATGCACTAATGTGACCTATTATCTTCTT
Source organism: Iris macrosiphon (assembly GCA_036927795.1). Classification (NCBI taxonomy): domain Eukaryota; kingdom Viridiplantae; phylum Streptophyta; class Magnoliopsida; order Asparagales; family Iridaceae; genus Iris; species Iris macrosiphon. The sequence continues at coordinate 291,195,989 of JAYESA010000004.1, forward strand.
CTGAGGCATCGTTGTAGAAGCATGAAAAATACGCTGGGAGGATCCACGCGGCATCTTAATGCAGAGCAGCGTAAGCAGAGGCCTCCAGAGCCGTCGAACATGCAACAGAGCTTTTCCGCCAAATACAGCGTAAAATATGAGCTCAAAGGACCATCCGCGTAAGTACGGTACGTCCAGGCCGCCCCAGCATAAACAGAGTTCTTTATCGCCTCCATGGCGTAAAACTCAGTCGCTCTCAAAGCAGCGTTAATGCGTACGAGGAACGCTTCGTCTTTCTCGAAATGAACCTGTCAAGTCACGCGGTGAACCTGGCCTCTGACTCCTGACAAAAAAGTGCTGCACGGCTACCCAGACGACGGATAGAAACGATGGCAGACCCCTCGGGACGTACCCCACAGTATAATGGCGGATCTCTGTATTTAATGCAGAGGATTTAGTTAAAATATTACCAAACCGTCGTTTACCAAAGTCCCCCCAGCGTAAACCGCTCTTTCGCGTACAAGGGAATACGCAGCCTTGTTTTACACAGGCAAACATGAGCTGTTCTACGCTCCGCAGTAAGACAAACCACTGCCACGTCAAGAGCTGCACTCCATATGGGGCTCGAGGCACGTCTCTACGTCTAATTACACAGAGCAGTGACAGTTTCCCTCAAGGCACGTGTGGTGGCCCATGCAGTTCGAGAGCATATTGTCTCGGTTACGTTACTGTACCGAACAAGCCTGCACCTAGGACTAGAGTATAGGATCTCATCCACAATTGACTATGATTCATCTTTCTCCTCTCTATTCTATTCGAATAATTGCATCCTGCTTGATTCCTGTACTTCCCTAATAGTTCTTTGAGAATAGCCTTCTGCTAGAATATAGGAACCCCTATTATTATGATGATAATTATGGTAGCACACCTATTAAGAATACAACGAGAATATAGACACACCACTAAGTTTAGAATATCTAGTGAACGCTAGAATTCCTTATCTATAGATTGGTTTACTATTACCCCTTGATGTATTATGAGGACGTGAGGGTAGTATAGACGCTACTAGAGTTAAAAGTTTTACCATAATGTTTGACACCTAGTATCACATAGTCTTTTGACCTATTAATTGAAGTGTAACCGAATGATATTTATCGCATGCTAGCAAAAGACGACAGTGTTTATTCAGACCATAGAATTTAGAGGTCCTTGCCCTATTTGGTAGCGACTTAGATAAGGAGGTTGTATGATAACTGTAGAGATTGTAGTCTTTTATTATTATTGCTTATGTTGTTTTTGCTTTTGCGAACTTGAATTATTTTGTAACTTCTCACATCATAATCCAGCGTTATATTTTCTGTGCTACCTTGAATTATGCTGCTATTATAGCCTAGTTTTTGCAAGTTTAATCTTATATCGAGCTTGTTCATGACATATGTGTTATTGGGGCCTGATCAACCACACTAATACAAATTGTCTAATCAGAATCAGTGTATTATGGTCTAGCTAGCCATAATGCGCTTAATTTGCCCTTCGCAATAGTATTTTACGTGGATTGAGATGTATAGTTGACCAGTAGACAAATATACTTACCCTCCAGATACGATAAAGCATATCATATCAAGTACATAACTGCACCGATGTGAGCATGCGAATAGGAAATTACCAAATTAAGATTTCAATCCACAATTGTCTTGACAATTCCCATTTGAATTCTTTAAACGCTTTGATTCCCATACTTCCATTCTATTACCCCTCCTTGAACTCTTTTCCATTGCTTTCTGTCTTCCCTTGTTTCGGAAAGATGAAATCTCGTGCTTGGAAATAAGTGATACACGGATAGTACAAGATATACCCCATAGGCCAATCACATTATTTGGTGACTATCTTTCATAATTGATTAAGGGCATATCACATATGATATAATTGGTGTTAAAGTTTTGAGGATTGAATGACATGAGAAAATAAATTGAGGAATATTTTTCTTAAATGTAAGAGCCTTATGTGATAGATGGGTAAATTCTAAGTTGGGTTGAAATTGCATTATTAAACTTGAGGAGAATTCTTTTAGATTGTGATCAAGTAGGATTAGATTGAGAGATTAAGTCCTTTTAAATGTGGAGAATTTTAAAAGAAGGATTAGGATAATGAGGATTTAATGAATTTTAAAATCTTGATATTGCGGACCAAATATTTATACTTTGAGCACATGATTTAAATTTTGAATATTGAAGGATGAATCATCGATTTAAATTTTGAGGATAAATATAGAATTTTAGACTGGAACAATTGGTGAATTAGATTTAAATTTTACAATTTGATGATTTGAATTAAAAAGTTCAATTTTGATTGTTGGGTCACCTATTTGAAATATTGAGGATGTAAATTGAGTTTAAATATTTGAAGAGTACAAAAATCTTAGGTTGAGAATAGGAATAAGATTTGATTAGAATTGTTTATTGTTCAAAGTCTAGAGGAGATTATGATAGTTGAAAATTGTGATATAAATTTTGATGTGGGATGTCATATAGACTTGAGTTAGATTTGGATGTTGATTATTTAAAAATCGAGGAGAGATTACGACAGATTGAATTTTGATTTAAACAGTGGTTATCTTAATTTTGAAGTGATCGCGATAGATTTGAATAGATTTTGTTATTTAAATTTTTGGAAGAGATTACGATTGACGTACCTTATGTACGAATGTGAAGGATTTAACAAATTATGCCTTATTTTAATTTCGAGGACGAAATTGTTTTAAGTTGGGTAGATTGTAAACTCCCTCACCCAAAATAGGTATTTTGTGTATATTTTATATTATTATATTTATTATAGATGTTGAAGTTATTTAGAGCATTCTCTTAGTTAATTAGAAAATAATTTGTTTTAGTATATTTACTTATATAAATATTTATTTAGAATTATTTTTAGGCTATTTTAGATTATTGGGATTTTTTCATAATTTTTAGTTAATTAAAAACTAGAAACACTAATTTTCTAGGACTTTGAAGAATTTACTTTATTTTCAAACTTAATTAAAAATATCCCAAACTTTTATTTTAGGTTCTAAATAATAAAATATATTTTCTAGAATTTTTTGGGAATTTTCTGATTATTTTTAGCATTTATTTTGAGTTAATTATGAAAAACTGAATTAAAAACTAATTTCTGAAAAAGAAAACCCAAAAAGTAATTAATTCTGCCCAGTCAGCAAATAGGGGGCCCACCTGTCAGCCTCCAGCAGTGAACAGTGCCGGGCCCGCCTGTCAGTGACTGCTGAGTGGGTGCGAGCCGAGCCGAGCCGAGCCGACCTCGAGCCGAGCCGAGTTAGAGTTCGACTCGGACTCAGCTGAGCCGAGCCGCAGCGAACCCAGGCCGTTAGATCTGAGCGGGCAGCGTCGGATGGCTGCCACGTGGCGCTATCTGAGCCACGGCTGCTCTCTCTCTCTCCTCTATATATATAATAGTTTAGATATTAATTTCTAGGGTTTTTCTTCAGCCGATTTTTGGAGAATTGTCATCTAGGGTTCCTTCATCTTCCAGAAGCCATTGCGCATAGCTCCGGACTCCAAACGAGGCCTAGATTTTTTTGTTAGAATGATATTGAGGTTAGCTTTCTGATTATATAAATTGATTTTCGAAATTATGAGTATTAAATTCTAGAAAATTCGTAGAGCACAGCATGTCCAAAAATAGATGTGTTTCAATGTTTTCGCGATTTCGGGAGAACCAGGAATCAGAATCATGAACCGTTTAAAGTTTCGGAAACCTAATGTCTAGATAATTGACATATGTTTTTCCCAGAATTTAATTCGAAGTATTTATATACTGTTAATTCTGTAGAACTTCTAGGTTAGAATTTAACCATCGGTGCACAATACAAAATTTGTATGTGCCATAATTCCCAAACGAATTTGAATTCGGACGAGCCGTAAATTCCAACATATTTTTGATGCTGAAATCTACAGAAAATCATGCATGAAAGTTGAGTTTGTGTCGGTTGACTTTTCGGTCAACAAATTGCCTCGATTTGCGTGCCATGAGTCTCGAGTTGATAAAATTCAGTTTCTTTGGACAAAATTTAGGAATTAACATAAAAATCAGAATAATAAGATTAAAATAGGATTTTAGAGTAATTATTCCAGAATTAAATAAATTAAAATAAATTATCTTTTGACGTGATAAATTTGTAATACATATGATATTGGATTTGTTCTGCGCGACTTCTGGAGCAGGTTATTGGTACATCGCAGCTTCCTTACCAGGCAAGATACCTTGCCAAATTATTTACAGTACTTTGCATGCTATTTATATTTCTGTTTAGTCATTGCCTGTGTAGTTTCGTTCAGTTATAGTCATTGCATGTGTAGTTAGTTCAGTCATTACTATATATATTAGATATGTTGACACACACTTGACACCTAGTATCATGAGAGGACAATCATTAGGCGTATGGGATTTTAACCACTCTGGTAAACCGTAGTATATAGTTCGCACTACGGGCGTGTGTCGCGCTGGTCGCTACCCCAGAGGTATGTCGATTTCTGTAGAGTCGCACTGGTCGCTACCCCAGAGGTATATCGATTTCTGATGTCCATTGGCGTGTGTGTAAGTTGTGAGGCTTAGATCGAGTAGCCTACCCTTGCCCATACGTCAAAAATTTGTCCTTATTTGCATTCATATAGATTGTCTTGTACAGCGTACTTATTTATTTTCAAATATTATGCATGTTTACTGTACTCAAATTGGCTCGTATTTTCTGTATCTTGTTACGTCCCTCTGAGGACCTGGTCCTCTGCCAGGTGTATCTGTTCTTGAGTATTTGCAGGATCGTAGATTTGGATGATTACTTGTGATCCGAGGATGTCTTCTCTTCGAGCTGTGATTGATAGCTGGTATTCTTATATTGTGTTGTGGTATTGTACTTATATTGTATATACTTTTCCATTCGAGTTGGTAGTAGATTTGTTTTCATCCAACTATCATCCTTAGCTACTTATATTGAGATCTAGTTATATAGATGATGGTTATTTGTTTATATTGATTTTCTGTGGATGAGATCTAGAGTATACCCTGTGACTTGTGACATATGTTTTATACCACTTATGGATTTGATATTCATATTTCAGCGTACGTGTGGATTTGGTTTCCATATATTGGAGTTGCCATATTCATGCGGCTGGCATGCTTACGTGTCCTAGTCCTACGTATTTTGGGGATTGGGGCGTGACAGCACGTCTCTGCGACGGATGCACAGAAGGGCTGCAGACCTTCAAAACATGTCTCCGCATTTAATGCACACGATGATGGCAAATCTCTGTAGAAGATTTGATTATATCTTCGAAAGCCGTAATTCCGGCTAAGACGTCCACATCAGCACTTTGGCACGGTACGCAGTGGCTTCTACGCCCGCTCAGGATCAGTGCTCCCTCGGCTTCTAACGCCCTCTCAGTCTCTACGACCATTCGGCTTCTATGCCCATTCGGCTTCTATGCCTGTTCGGCTTCTATGCCTATTTTGGCTTCTACGCCAAGGTGACAGTCACTTGGCTCTTACGCCAACCTCTGCTACACAAGGGATACCTACCTACGTGGCTTCTACGCCGTGATCTTCATAGCAGATATACGCGTTTTGTCCCCTTAGTTGGAAACGCGTCACATGCTCACTCAAAAGATCATTTACACGCAGGCATTGGTTATTTTAAACCGTTATGTAAAGGGGTGCTGTACTGTCCACTCCTCGGTTGTTACACCGATGGAGTGGTCACTGTCACCAAAACTCTATAAATAGAGACCCCTATCAAGGGGAAGGAAGAGAAAAAAAGGAGGAGAAAAGGGAGAGAGGTCAAAAAACTAAAAACTCGAAGATCGGACAAGGTCATCGAACCAGAGATCAAGGAGAAGAGATAGAGAGAGAGAAGAATCCAGAGCTCGGGCAAGGAACAGGGAGCGACGACCTTCAGCATCGCACATCCACCCTCCTTTGCAACCTCCGAAGCTGCATCATGTCTTCCACGACACTTCTTCAACATCGTATAGTCCAAGGGCTAAAGTGATCGACCGCAGATCATACACCTATAGCAATTTATACCCAGATTAAATAAATTGTACTCCCACATCCTCGTATAGGATTACATTGTACAAGTTTGTTTGTAAACCAAAGGGCGCGGGTCTCTTATAAACCCCGTCATTGAAATACACTTTCATTCTTTCGTTTAATACCACAAACAAGATGGCGACTCTGTTGGGGACATCTTTCTCTTCTGACGAGGAAGTAATTGCTCAACACGATGCAGTATCTGTAGGAACCGTGAAGAAGACACTGGTCGTTCAGTTCGACCAGTCTGCCTACGAAGACATGCTTCGGGCTGGGGGTAGCTCTCACTCTCTTTCCGTCCAAGACAGCAGGAAACTACGCAAAGTATGAATGCCCAAGACATCCTCCGCCGTTCCTGTGGACTCTCCGATCTCTCCGATCTCTCCGACCAATGAGGTGGTAGCATCGCTCCCTCCGTGCCCCGCACATAAAATTCAGTCTCCCGCTACGCGCGGTACAGACAGCTTCTGGCAAAGCCTCAGCGCTAACCCAGGAGTATCCTCTGCGCTCTATGCGCAGAAATCAGTCTCCCGCTATGCGCGGTACAGACAAAGCTTCCGGCAAAGCCTCAGCGCTAACCCAGGAGTATCCACTGCGCTCTACGCGCAGAAATCAGTCTCCCGCTACGTGCGGTACAGACAAAGCTTCTGGCAAAGCCTCAGCGCTAACCCAGGAGTATCCACTGCGCTCTACGCGCAGAAATCAGTCTCCCGCTACGCGCGGTACAGACGAAACCGCTGATGGTGCCTCAACACCAAATCAGAAGTACAGATCACGCTCTACGCGCAAAACAACATCTGACCTTTACGGTAAACCAGATGAGCGCTGCGATCTCCGCAAGGGGAAGCAAGCGGGTGAATACTCAACTACTGGGCCTTTACGCCAGCAAAAGAATGATCTACCTACTCTCCGGATTACGCGAGAAGCTAATGGCCAACTGAGGGCCTCTCCAGCCTCACGCCAGACTGAGCGAACCTCCAGATTACGCCAGGCACGGTCCTTCGGCGTAAAACAAACTCAGACGGCGGAAAGAAACCCTCCTGACCTACGCAAGTATCTAATCAGGAGGCGTAAAGAAAGGGGACCTTCCAACATGTCTATTTCGCCTCCTGGCGAACACTATTGTAATAGTCATAAAGTTGTGATTAATTGCTGCTGCTCCAAGGCAAAACGATCGGTCTTCGACCGGTTGAGCTACTCGCTGTCTTTCCAGGAAGGGGAACCCGCGCATGCGTCTGTGAACATGGCTTCACACATACCTAGAGGAGGGTCGAGCTCAAGACGTCATCCTTCTAGACCTCCGAGCCGAAGGAGGTTTAGTAAGCCCCTCGGAGACGTTGAGGCCGGGGTGTTCCAAAACACTCGCGCAAGGTCACAACAACCAGCGTCATCTTCTTCTGATTCCGACGCCGAAGGTCGCCAAGTTCCCGAATCAGAGGCAGAAAGTATGGAGTCGACTTCTATAACGACCTATACTAATCCCTCAATAACCCCCAGGGAAATGGGAGCTTACGCCATTGGAGATGAGCGCGAGGAAGCTTCGCCATCAGGGAACGTGGAACGCATCACTATACTGGAGACATCTCTGAAACAAATGCAATCCGTAATGGAAAACATGCACCAGATGATGCTCGCTCAGCACGCAACTACCATGGCTCAAGCGTCTGTCCCGCCAACTCAGATACGCGCAGGGGTGGACTCACCACCATCCAACCCAAGCTAAGAGCCTACGCTGGATCAAGAGTCAACAGTTCCTGCGCTTCCTCACCTAGAAAATGCTCTACCTTCCGCTGGAGCTACAATACAACTGACTCCGCACCACTCAGTAGCCCCGCTTTCGACTGAGAATCCGATGCAGGCAGTGCGAGAGTTGAAAGCCCAGTTCGACGCCTTGAAGCACAAAGATCAGCTCAAGAAACTGGGAATCAACCAGCCCTACCCAGCTGTCTGGGAGGAGGTCCCTTTCCCTCTGAGATACAAACCTCAGACTATGGCTCTGTTCGAGGGGAAAACATCACCAAGTCAGTACATAAACTATTTCAGTATGATGACGGTGTTGCTACAAGGGAACGATGCCCTCCTCACTCGGGTGTTCAAAGGCTGTCTCTCAGGAGTAACCTATCAGTGGTACCGTAGCTTGGCGGACAACTGCATTACTTCCTTCGAGGACTTCAAAGCTCTGTTCTTCACACGATTCTATGAGGGAGGAATGGACATGTCTATGTCCTCCCTCATCGAAGTCAAACAGAAGGAAAAGGAGGACGTTCACATCTTCATCGAACGCTTTCGTCAGGCCACCTTACAGATGCCTCCAGGAGTTCCAGACTCTGCGTTGGTGGACATTTGCAGGAAAAACCTCCTTCCCGTGGTCTCGGTGTTCACAGGACCATATCAGTTCCATGATTGGCCCTCGTTCATCATCTCGGCAGTAGCCGCCGAAGACAACAGTCGTAAGGCGTGCGACAATGGCATCATGATCTCTGCCTCTGACAGAGGCAAGAGGTCATCTCCCAGCAGTGACCATCCTCGTGATCCCAAAGGAAAAGAAGCCCTGGCAATCAACACGGCCAGACCAAAGATTGCGGCAACCACGCAAGCAAAACCCGGGACTTCTAGGCCCGTCGAAGTCTACTCTTTCGACGACGACGATATCCCAAGTATCTTTGAGTGTCTCGTCAAAAGTGGCAAGATCACCCTCCCGGAGATAAGGCGGCCCCAGGAGGTTGGCAATACCAACGACCCCAAATACTGCGTCTTCCACAGATACGTACACCACCCGACAAAGGCGTGCTATGTATTAAAATGGAAGATCCAGGGATTAATTAATGCTAAGGCCATCACTCTGCACAGCACCGAGAAGACGGTCGCGGCCAACATGATCTCTCTGCAGTTTGGCAATCTGCCTCCCCGAAAGGTCCCTAATGGTGTTACACCTATATCCCGGGCAACGATGAACATCGTTAACCTCCCCCCGGCTAGGGGTCAAAATCACAACCTGGTGCCCCTAACTACCCGGCAGGGCGAGATTATGTGGGTTCACCCGGATTTGGTGCCAGAGCTCGAGAGGGAGACCAAGGCAACCAAGCCTACCTCCAAGAAGTGTCCCAAATACAGATCATGCCACATGATCACAACTTCTTCTGCATCAGACGAAGACGAGATACTTGTCGCAACCCGTTCAGGGAGGGCCTACCTCGACGACAACGGAGCAAATCAGGAAGGCGCGCCAGCTGACGTTCCAGCTACCAAACCTTCAGAGCAAGGTCCCGTCGTGCCAAACGTCAGCCCTGCGAAACCTACTCCGGCGGAAAAGGGAAAGCAGAAAGAAATACGCTTCGACAAACCTGTGAAAAATATTCCAAGCAAAGGTTTAGAGAAGCCATACAAATTTGACATCCTGGCCCAACGAGCCAATACGCCAACCAGATTGTCCATCTTTGAGCTACTCAGGCTCTCCCCTGACACTCGTCTAGCCCTGAGTGAAGCGCTGATGCAGGCAGAGGCGTACTTGACCCAACTCAAGTCCCCCGACGAGGAACCAGTGGCATGTCCTCAGTGCCACAGCGTAATGGAGGTGGTCCCAAATATCACTTTCACTCAAGACGACATGCTGTTGAAACATAACAGACATGACAGGCCCCTCTATTACATCGGGTACGTCGGTTCCATAGAAGTCGACCGGATTCACATAGATCCGGGATCGTCGATCAGCATCATCCCTCACGGTCTGCTCAGGCCACTGAGAATTCCTACCAGCGAACTGGCTTATACTACCACTACAATCGTGGGTTTCAACGGTGGAAAAAGTAAGCCATTGGGGAAAATTCGCTTGAGAATCCAGATCGACAACCTTAGATCGGTGGCCACATGTTACGTCATCGATTCAGAGGTGTCCTACAACATTTTGCTAGGGAGACCGTGGATTCACGATCACAACATCGTTCCTTCAACCCTACATCAATACCTTAAATATGTAGACGCACAAGGAACAGTACAGACGGAGGTAGCTGACCTAAACCCGTTCAAAGGAATAGAGTCGTACTACTCCGATGCCGTGTTGTACTCACAGGACCACATGGAAGAAGGGTCGGGCGAGGCAAAGGAGGAATCCCACCGGGAGCCAGAAGAGCCCTCTGCCACACTGCCGCTGTCCATCAAAGTGAAAGGATGAACCACTCGTCCGAAAGCCATAGAACCTTTGGCTATCCACCTGGACAAGACCAAGACGGGAGAAGGGGGTGATCCTCTAGTGATCACTTTGAACCGAAAGCCTCCACCCTTGGTCATCAACCTTCGACGCAACAGGCAGTCGACTGGTGTAAAGGCGACCAGGAGTGAAATTCCAGATGATAATAAACATCCTCTTTTCCATTATATTTATGCTCGAGCTCCAAAACAAGGACCCACTCCACATGATGAGGTAGAACCCATAGCACAAAAGTTCTTGAAAGCTATAAGCTCCTACCGCCCATATGTCTGGGAAGTAGTATCACCATCCAACGTCGTCACGACATATGGGCCACATGAGGATTCTATCTTCATCATCCCACCTACCGGCAGCAGTCAGCACTCAATAGTCTTCGGTCGCAGGCGGAATCAACCGACTGCTCAAGAAGATCCCTTCGATGACGACACCGGGAAAATACAGATTCACCGTTATAGCCCGCAAGCGCTAAAGATCATGCAAAACATGGGCTACGACTTGAAACGGAAGCCAGGCCTCAACTACGGAAGAGGTAGACGAACGTCGCCGTGCGGCAACCCCCGCAATCGACAAACTCGTCTCGGGTTAGGGTATGCCACCTCCCTCGCGACTTCTGAGCCAAAAGAGGACCCCTTTTCCTCCTCCAAGAACAGCTCATCACCCTCCAACTCGCCAGATGCTTTCGAACAAGCACTATCAGTGAATATGGTAATGACAAATCCCTCAGAAGACGAGGAGCAGGATACGGAGCCATTCGAGGATGACCCCTGGGCTCAACAGATGGATACGTAGTGGGAATTCCGCTTCGAGCAGAGGGAACCTCCCACCAAGGACGAAGTCATCCAGATCAATGTTGGGGGTGAGCTCTCACCAAAGCCAATATTTGTCAGTAACAATCTTCCCCCACCTGAAAGGGAAGAAGTTATACAGCTGATAAAGGAATATATTGACGTCTTTGCATGGGATTATGAGGACATGTCAGGCCTAGACCCGAAGGTAACTACTCATAAGCTCAATATATTGACCGATTCGAAGCCGGTAAAGCAGCACCAACGACGGTTCCGCCCCGATATGATGGACGCCATCGAGGCTGAAGTCAAGAAGTTGATAACCTATAATTTCATCCGGGAGGAACAACACCCCGACTGGGTCGCTAACGTGGTCCCAGTCATGAAGAAAAATGGGAAGGTACGTATCTGCATCGACTACCGAGATCTGAATGCGGCCTGCCCCAAAGATGAATTCTCTCTTTCCATCACGGACATCATGATCGACAACACCTGCGGCTTCGAACGCATGTCTTTCATGGACGGGTTCTCAGGATACAATCAGATCAAGATGCATCCTGAAGACGAGAAGGACACTGCCTTCCGGACACCACTGGGGGTATATTGCTATACGGTCATGCCCTTCGGATTAAAGAACGCTGGGGCTACGTACCAACGGGCTATGAGTAACATATTCCGTGGGCATTTACGCAAAACAGTGGAATGTTACGTAGACGACATAGCTGTCAAAAGTCGTCTCAAAGGCGATCACACCCGAGACCTGAGGGCGGTATTCGAATTAATGCTCCAGCATTAACTCAAGATGAACCCTACAAAGTCCTTTCTGGGTGTATCCAGTGGCAAATTCCTGGGATTTGTCATTACCACCAAAGGCATCGAAGTAGACCCCGACAAAGTCCAAGCGATCACGGCAATGCGACCGCCCCGTAATCTGAGGGAACTCAGGGGGTTCCAAGGACGTCTGGCTTATATCCGGCGATTCATATCCAACCTCTCGGGGAGATGTCAGCCCTTCTCTCATCTCATGAAGAAAGGTGTATCCTTCATATGGGACGAAACCTGTCAGCAAGCGTTCGGGGATATCAAGCTCTACCTAACCAGTCCGCCAGTTCTGGTGCCTCCCGTCATGGGAAAACCGTTCTTGCTGTACGTTCGGGCAATGGATCATTCGCTATGAGCTCTCCTCGCACAGAAAAATGATGCGGGTCATGAACAGGCTATCTATTATCTCAGCAGGATGATGGTCGGGGCCGAGCACCGGTACAACCCAGTGGAGAAGAAATACTTGACTCTGATGTTCGCTGTCCAGAAAATGCGGCACTATGTCACCGGCCAGACTATTCATATCATCTCCAGGATCAACCCTCTCCGAGTGCTGATGAGCAAGCCAAGTGCCCTCAACTCCCGACTCTCAACTTGGGCGATGCTGCTAACACCATACGACATGGTATACATCCCACAGAAGTCCATCAAAGGCCAAGCACTGGCCGACTTCCTAGCGGCTCATCCTATCCCGGAGACCTCCAAACTATACGAAGACATTCCTGATGAAGTTGCAGAATGTAACTTCGCAAAAAAAAGTGACGTATGGCAACTGTTCTTTGATGGTGCCTCCAGAATCGGTCCTAAAGGAAACGTCGTTTCATGAGTGGGAGTCGTCCTAGTTACCCCGGATCAACTCGTCATCTACCGAGCATACTCTCTTAGCGAGCCCTGCTCCAACAACGTGGCAGAATACAACGCTCTACTAATTGGGCTCCAAGTTGCTACAGAACTGGGGGTAGAATCCCTGGAAGTTTTCGGTGATTCTCTGCTCATCGTCAATCAAGTCAGGGGAATATACGAAGTCCGTAATCCAGACCTCATCCCCTATCATCGGGCGACAATCGAGATAGCCATGACGTTCAAAGGGTTCTTCCTAGAGCACGTACCTCGATCTTAGAATCTGGAAGCTGATGCCCTGGCCAGCCTAACTGCAGACTTAGCTACTCCTATAAGAAGGCAAGATTCGGTAATCCTTCTTAACAGAGATTTATTCTGTGTGAAGAACAGCTGTCACATAGAACGCAGCTACGCTGTAAACACCGATCCTCCTACAAGAGATTGGACAAGTCCTTTCATAGATTTTGTGGCATACGGAATCTTACCAGAGGACCCCAAGGAAGCAGTATCCGTCAAGAGACGGTCGCTACGCTTCTACTTGGATGCATCTTCACAATGCCTGTATCGCCGGACCTACGACGGACTGCTGTTGAGGTATCTCTCTGGCGCCGAAGCACAGCAGATTATCCGTGAAGCTCACGATGGCGTATGCGGAGCGCATCAACCCAGGCCTAAGCTACAGGATCGCATCATGAGAATGGGCTATTACTGGCCGACTATGATCGCAGATGCAATACAGTATGCAAAGCATTGCAGAGCCTGTCAGGTTCATGCAGACTTCATACATCAACCGTCGGAACATCTACATCCTACGGTCGCATCCTGGCCTTTCGAAGCATGGGGAATGGATATCATCGGTCCTATTCACCCGTCTTCTTCCAGGGGTCACCAGTTCATACTGGCCATCACGGATTACTTTTCTAAATGGGCTGAAGCAATCCCTCTCACTGAGGTAAAGGCATCCAACGTGGTCAGCTTCATCAAACATCACGTCATCTATTGTCACGCCCCAGTCCCGCAGGGCCGTTCGTCCTCGCTTTGGTCCCTACGGAACTGACCGTCCTCGCTCGGGCGTGATGCCGTGCAAGCCTAAAGTGCTCTTGCACAAGGCCAAAGCTTTGATATAAGGGCAAGTAAGCTATTCAATACTGAAGCAGTGACACACATATTGCAGAAAAGTGAAGATCACAATGGCATATGAAAATAAGCTCTTTTATTGATATCGAAATTGTTACAAGCGGCGCATGGCCGAGGTTACAGATCGCTCAAGCACTCTTCTCTCGATTACAATGATACCGTTCCATACATCATGTCCCTCCATATAAAAGCAGCTCAAACTCGATACGGCTCAAGGCATCGACTCCAGATTTCTGGTTCCTTGGGATGAGGCACGGCTATCGCTTCCTCGCACGAACGGCACCTGAGAACAAGCAAACTGTTTGTGGGTCAGTACTTTATGCAAGTACTGGTGAGATAAAACAACTGAACAGAAGCTACACCCCCTGAGAGCCACACTAAGTAGACTTGTGGCAAAACATTGCATTAGTAGTGGTCTTGCTAGTTTTACCTAAGTTCGTTTCATGCAGTTCTAGCAGAGTCATATTACATCTTTTTGAAACACATGTTAGAAAACCAGTTTTGCATACTCGATACTCAAGCATCCAAGCAACGCCCCAATCTCCCACAAGCTCAATTGTTCTCGCTGAACATGAATCACCACGTTGCAGCTCTCCCGCAGGACAATCGTTCTCATCGGGACGTGCGCAACATGCATTGTGTATCATAATCTAACTCTTTTGGGGTAAAGCTTATTTAGCAGACTGAGCATATCGAATTTAGGCAAACATATCAAGTGGACTGTCATATCTTCAAGCATTTAAGGCAACATATCTATATACACGATGTACTAACAGAAACTCAACGGTGCAGACTAAATGAATAAGCAGGCTTATGTATAAACTCATATTTCTTACCCACGGTCGAGCGGTTATCCCTGCAGCAGACACATAAGTTAGCAATAATTTGCATAACATAAAGTATACAGTTCTCTAGTTTCCTGTTCGTCCCTGCATCAAACAGTTAGGTATGCAAGAAGGCTAGCCTAGCATACGCCCTAACTACATGATGGTCCCCTCCACGGGATTAGCAGTTGGGACGTACAAGCCCAATCTCACTAATAGACGAGTCTCGGCTACCCTCCCGTAAGTAAGGTGTGTTAAGCCTCAGGGTATCTAGATCTTTCCTAGGCCGAACGATCCCCAGTGCCCCAGGGACCGCCCGAGAGATAATCCTTGTGCACAAGTTGTCCTGACCAAATGCATGAATGCAAGCCCTATCAGAAAATATGCTATCATGCAACTGATGAACAATGCACACACAAATCTATCTCTTCTTTTCTTTTTTCTCTATACACATTGCCTAATAGCCACACCCTCCCGTAAGTAAGGTGTGTTAAGCCTCAGAGTGGACTATTAGTCTAGATCACTAGTTCACGCCATTCACCAAGTTCCATCTCATGACAAGCAATCAATGAAGCATGTTCAAGCAAAGCTAACTCATTAAAAGTAACAAGCAAGAACAGTTCTTATAATTCTAGCATGCAAATTCTATCTCTTGAGGACAAGCATTTAAGTATTCCAGTCTAGCATACGACATCAAGAATAAGTGCAAGCAATCCTTTTAACTCTTGTTATTAGCAGGCAAGGTTCTATCTCATTTCAGACAAGCATTCTAGTTCTCTTATTAGGCAAGCAAGCAGATTCGTTTTAATGACAAGCTATGTGAGTTCTCTTATTAGCATACTGAGTCGATTCTATCATTCTTCTTATGAAACAATCTTATTAAGCAACAAGCATTCAAAAACTCAGATTCATTATTAAGGCATGCGAGAATCAGAGAATGCAGTTCTGCCCACTCACTTTAATTAATCGGTCGGGAACTCTCCGAGAAGACTTCCGTTCGAGCAAGCAAGGCGATCTCACTTGTACATAGTGCCTACGCGGAGCGGGGCACTACATCTATCGCTTCGGGGTACCCCGGAGGATAATTTACGATAATGGGCCCCAGTTCATCAGCCAAACGTTTCATCGGTTTTGCGATAAAAACTGGATACACAATGTTGCCTCCACGGCGTACTATCCAGCTGCTAATGGTCTGGCGGAAGCTTTCAACAAAACCATTATCAAACTCTTGAAGAAGTTTGTCTCTTCAAACAAGAGAGACTGGAATAAAAAGTTGGGCGAATGCCTCTGGGCATACCACACGACGGTACGAACGCCGACGGGTTGTACCCCATTCTCGCTGGTCTACGGGAGCGAAGCAGTTCTTTCCATTGAAATCCAGATCCCGTCGCTCAGAATAGCCGTGGCTAATGAGCTGACTCAAGAAAAGAATGACCTTTTAAGGCTTCAGGAGCTAGAAGGATTAGACGAGAAATGCCTCCAAGCTCAACAGTGCATCGCGCTCTACCAAGCACGCATTTCCAGGGCTTTTAACCATAAAGTAAAGAAAAGGGTGTTCAAGGTCGGCGAGCTAGTTCTAGCAGTAAGAAGGCCGATGATTTTAACTCACAGAAGTAAAGGCAAATTCCAGCCCAAGTGGGAAGGCCCTTATGTGATCGAGACAACGTTCTCGAACGGCGCCTACAGGATAGCCCAGCCTAATGGGGAACTATTAATGGCTCCCATCAACGGCAAATTCCTGAAAAGATACTACGCTTAATTCCCCCTGCCTAGGCGGAACATATCGAGAATCTCAATTCTGACAAAACTACTCCAAGAAAAGAAACTAGTTAGGTCATATCCTATCATGTCTGTACGACCTCTAAATAGATATATCCTGCTAAAGAGGTTTATCGAGAGTATATCAGGTCCATACTACCTCTGATATCCCCCTCACCTAAAAAATTGTCATTTACATTCCGAAATGATGGGTCCACAACAGTCAGAAAAGAGTCGCTTTTATTCATTCCCAGAAGGAGGCAAAATTATATAGGGAGAGATACATCAAGATGGCGGAGTAATCAGACCACGAATCTGCCGCTCCAGTGCAGCTATCCTCTCATTCCTAAGGGCCAAGGCATCGGCGCGAGCCCGCTCCAGCCGTGCCTCGGGGGTATGCGTAAGGATCAGATTAGCCCTTGCCCGAAGACAGCCCGCACGGGCAGCTTCCGTACGGTCCAGATCCCGTCGCGCTTCACTCAGTCGACCAGCCGCTACCTCTAAACCTGCCAACGACTGGGAAGCCCACTCCTCTGCCCGAGCAAGTTTTTCCCTCAGCTTGGAGGCCCTCGCTGCATTCCCTTCATGCTCGGATCGACACTTCGTCTCAACAGCAAGAGCTTCTTCCACAACAGCTTTTCTCCTATCCATCTCCAGCTTGTGCTTCTGGATAGAGTTGTCTAGGCTTTCAAGCTTTGTAGCGAGCCGCTCAGCCATGAGGTCGTATCGAGCCTGGACATCAGCATCAAGGCTGCCCTCAGCCCGCTGCAAATATTCGTTAATGGGTTGCTCTAAACCATTAACCACCGCCTCCAGAGCATCAGCTACTCCAGGATTGCCAAGCCCCCTGACAACCTCGATCAAAAGCTGAGAAGTCTTCTTCAGGAGCTCAAAGTCAAGATTTTTCGCCAACACCATCGGTACCATCATTTTTAAACCAGTGTAGACAAGGATGGTATGCTGCTCGGTCAACGCGACTAGACTCGACTGAACGCCCGGGGTGGTCGCGATGCTAGTAACTCCCTCTCCAGGGACAATTGCAGACAAGGGAGCCACCGCCGCCGCCTCGACGGGTGGCGCGGCCGAAAAAGGTGTGACGGCAACGATCGAAGTCATCGGCATACTCGCGGAAGGCGAGGTCACGATAACAGGTTCGTCCCCCTCCGGAGATGACAAAACCACTCCAGGCGAGCTGGCCCCCGAAGACACTTCTGCCTCGGAATTAGGCGCCTCCACGTCATCGCTAGGAGCCGGAACAGAGCCAGAAGGCGCTTCAATGCCGTATTCCCCGTGGACGTCATCCCCTGAAAAGAGGACAAAAAGCAAAAATATCAACACAATGATAATCTTCCTAGGAGGAGACAAAAAAAGAAAACGATATTTACCCGGAGCCAACGGCATATACGACGCGTCTGCAGCCGATGTGGCTAAACCACACCTTAATGACGCAATGCGACCTGTCATACCTGGAGAAAGAGGTGGGCCGACCGACATCGCCAAAAGCTCGGTCAAGCCTTCCCCAAGACGCGGTCGAGGTTCGTCAGCCGGGGTCTCGCTAAGCGCACTCGCTGACACAGAAGCAACTTCCCCCACTGCTGACCTCGGGAAAGATTCTCCCATCTGCAGCGGCCACGTGGGCAATCCCGCTCCACTGCTTGAAGCAGCCGCAGCGACAGCAACCTCTAGCGAAGACTCTCCGGCGCCACCAGCCGGAACTGTAGAAGGTCCCTCTCTAAAAGGCGAGGAACCTCCAGCCAAAGATTCATCCCTGATGCAGGGAGGTGCCGGCTCACTCACGGGAGCCTCAATACCAGGAATGCGGAGAGGACGAGCAATCGTCTCCTTCCTCCTCTTACGAAGGGAAGCTTCCTTCGGAACAGAAGCCCGTCGCTTCCCAGAAGAGACTACCAAAGCCCCCGTCGGCACAGGCACTGCACACCTCGGCAACGACACCAGAGGCTCATCCAGAGTACCAGACTCCTCGCCCGCATTAGAAGAAACCGAGGGGACTTTGACTCTTCCCCCAGGCTTGGCAGAAGGCACTCTAAAGCTTCCACGCCTGTCGAAATCACGATGGAAGGTGTTAATCGCCACATAAAACTGGGCGTAAGAATGAAGGATGCGCAGCTCCGTGGAGGTTGTAACGACCGGCACGATAAAAATTGCCCCTGTGCAACCCATGATAAAATATCGCCACCCTCTAGCTCCATCAATGAGTCCGCCCCTGGGCCTGAAGCTGGTGACGACGTTACCCACGTGCAACTGATCGTACCCAAACTGCCTGGCAAATCGACTAGGCAAGTAGGGCTCGAAGAAGCAATAGTCTTCGCTCCTATACAGCAGATGGGATGGTCTGATACAGACCAACCAATTAAAAGCCTCCGGAGAAAGAACGGTCTTCTCTCCACCCGAATCCTCAAGCCACACCCCGGATTGGTTGCGATGTACCGGAGGGGGAGTACAGAGGATCTTTCAGCCATGGCTGAGGTTCAACACTAACCGACAGTCTAAAACTGTGTTCACATTCCAGGTAGAATCTCTGTAATTCAGCAGGAATATACCCCCTGAGCTGCTACCTAAACCAGGAGACATCACCCGGGGGTTGTGGAGAATTAACCATCCCATCAGATACAAGTATGGCAATTCCATCCTGGGAAAACTCTCACGCCGAGCTTCATCGACGAGCAACCCATCGGTCATGGCCCTCAGGCCAGCCTGAATATGGCACACCATGGCAGAAAGCAGGCCCAGTCTTGCCCCAAACACCAGACGCACTGAGGGCCACAGGATGTTTCGGTGAATACGATCCGCGGACGCGATACTGGGCACTACCACTCGACGCAGCCATATGGAGAGGAAACCAGCCAGCTGGGCTTCCTTAGACAGAGGCCTGCGACAGCGCCTCAAATAACTGTGGGCCTTGGTACCTTCGGGGTATTTTCCTACCCCCTCAACGAGAATCTGATCGGGAGCCTTGGCGTCTTCCATAAGAGCCTCAACAACCTGGGCACTAAGGACGCCCAAGCAGTTCACGGGCTCATTCTTACCCCCCGAGGCTTTCTCCGACTTGGCAGCCCTAGCCCGATGGAAGAAGAGGTAAGACATCCACCTAGTGGTATGGGCCAAATCAGAGGGCTCGTCATAAAAAGCGGTGTACGCGAAGTACTGACACATCAACTCCTGATATACTTCCGCCACCCGAGGGTCCGAATCTCCCAACTCCCGGTTGGTGGGGACATACTCTTCATATGGGGTATCCCCCATCGGCAGTCTCGAGACAACTGCCATCTCATGGAGGGCCAATCCCAACTCCCCCAGTGGAGTGGCGAAGGTCCCGGTGAGCGGAATATACCGCTCCATCAGTGCCAAGAACAAATTAGCATTGGGAGGCAACCCAACACTCGTCGCACTCACGGCGATATATAGTCCAATGTCCTCCAGCTCTCTTCGGAAGTGCGTCAAGGCCCAATCAACTAGGCATCTCCATCGGGAGTTCGTTGGGGCGATCCACCCGTTGCACCGAGAATTCTCCTTGGGATATACCCCACCTCGACCCATGAAGTCGTTGCAGAAGGTCGGCAACTGGACAGGCTGGATCACCGAGCTAACTTCACTCGGGACATTACCCGGGCACAGCCCCCAGAACAGCGTCACAATGCCGGAGGGGCGACTGACAAACGACCCCTGGTCAGCTCCTTTCAGATGAAAGATCTTCCCAGGCTTTCCGTGAAGATCAGGAGTCAGCTTCCACGACATCTTCCTAGGATGCGTCGCATGGGAGAAAGCCGAGATAGGATAATCCCTCGGCATCGTCGGCAGATACAAGACCAAATTCCCGGCAGGGAAGACCCAAGGCTCCCTCTTGGGCTTCGTCTGGGACTGTTTATCGATCATATCCCTAAAGAGGAAAGCCGGCTTTATGTACTGCTCCCCGTCGGCATGCGTCAAGGGTTCGCCATTGATCATGCTCAACAGCATTCGCTCACCCTGGGCCGATATCAGAAACCCCCTGCCCTCAGGATACTGGGGTCCAGAGATGGGAAAGGCCACATGGGACAGATCCTCCAGGTAGTTCGAGTGCAGCATCCCGACAGCGGAGCCCATCACCTCAGCCAGCGGAGACTCACCCAAATCAACTGCAAAGGTGCAAGGAAAATAGGTCATTGCAAATCCTGCACAAAGTGCGGACCAAAGAAATGACAGTCTGTGCTTTACGCCAAGATTGTGCAAATTTGGTCTCTATACGCCGGAAGTCTCCTCCGCAAACGTAAAAATTCAAAATTTTACGACATACCCCAATTTTCGTTAGCCAGAGCTTTT
Source organism: Iris macrosiphon (assembly GCA_036927795.1). NCBI lineage: Eukaryota > Viridiplantae > Streptophyta > Magnoliopsida > Asparagales > Iridaceae > Iris > Iris macrosiphon. Next base: position 291,216,757 of record JAYESA010000004.1, read on the forward strand.
ACGCTCAGAACTACAAAAATATGGAGTTTTTACGCTGGCACATTAGAAATGTGGGCGTAAAAGATGAAAATATCTCCGTGCGTCATCTTCCTCAAAAGAGGCTATCAGCACAGAAGACGACCTAGCGCGGTCACGTTCAACGAGTGCGAAGGATTTTCCGTCGTTTGTCATCCCAAAAAGCTCTACCTCTAAAGCCGGGTGCACTGCTCATCGGCGGGATACTCCTCTCAGAAGGAGGTTCACCTTGCCCGACCGAAGAATCTCTTGCCGGTACCGAAGAACGAGAAGAAGAACCTACGCTCTTTCCCTTAGCGGAGGAAGTTTGTTTCGACGCCATTTCTGAGGACTCGAAGTGCTCGGAGAAGGAACGAAGGAAAGCTCTCTTTCGCAGAAGACAGATAAAAAGCTCTTTCTCTCAAAAGCTTGGGGTATATATACGGTCCGAGTCGACTCCTCGAATCCTCGGACGAACCCCTCGAGACCCCAACCGGATCTCGCAATTAAGAGTTGGTTATGATTGGATGCTACGTCAGCCCACTACCCTCGAAAAATGAACAGTCAACGAATTCGAAAGGTTTTTCGTGCAAGACGGTTCAGCGGGTTCTACGCTAAAGGAGCTTTCTACGCTCGACGGCAACAGATCTACGGTTTTACGCTCGCAAGCTGCAAGTCTATGGTTTTACGCCCGGATGCCTTTGTGCTCGGTAGCTTTTATGCTCGAGAGGCCACAAACCTACGACTTTACGCTCAGCAGATACCAAATCGACGATCTCACGCTCGGTGGCGCTCAGTTTACGCTCAGAAGTAACAGATCCGCAAAACCTCACGCTCGAAGAAATTTTCTTTTCAGGAGCTACAGATCTACAGTTCTGCGCTAAAGGAGCTTTCCTACGCTCGACAGCAACAGATCTACGGCTTCACGTTCGACAGCTACAAGTCTACGGTTTATGTCCGGATGCCTTTGTGCTCGGTAGCTTTTATGCTCGAGAGGCAACAAACCTACGACTTCACGCTCAGGAACCACAAGTCTACGATTTCACGCTCGATGGTGTTCTTACGCTCACAGGATACAGATCTACAGTTCTGCGCTAAAGGAGCTTTTCTATGCTCGACAGCAACAGATCTACGGCTTCACGTTCGATAGCTACAAGTCTACGGTTTATGCCCGGATGCCTTTGTGCTCGGTAGCTTTTATGCTCGAGAGGCAACAAACCTACGACTTCACGCTCAGGAACCACAAGTCTACGATTTCATGCTCGATGGTGTTCTTACACTCACAGGCTACAAATCTACAGTTCTGCGCTAAAAGAGCTTTTCTACGCTCGACAGCAACAGATCTACGGCTTCACGTTTGACAGCTACAAGTCTACGGTTTATGCCCGGATGCCTTTGTGCTCGGTAGCTTTTATGCTCGAGAGGCAACAAACCTATGACTTCACGCTCAGGAACCACAAGTCTACGATTTCGTGCTCGGTGGTATTTTTACGCTCAGAGGCTACAGACTGATGATTTCACGCTCCACGACTTTCCGCATATCCGAACAGTCCCCAAGGCGGTCAATTACAAAGAGTTCACACAGAAGATACTCGTTCTTGACCCAGAGCATCCCAAGTACCCAAAGCATACAGAGTTCAAACATTGAGAAATTACTCTTCTCGGGTCCAAAATTGGAGGTTCATCCAGACTCCAGTCTGAACATCCCGTCTATCAAGGTGGCAACTCAATTTGACAGCCAAAAACCTCGACCCTGTTCCAAGGGAGTTTTGAGAGATCATTCTTGAAGACGAAGTCTGAACAAGATCCTGCTCATCAGAGAAGAAACAGTTCAGAATTCTACGTCGTCCCTCAGTCCTAGCAACAGGACAGTTCTAAATGTTCAAGGACGCTCAGCATCATTCTATGGACTATTCGCTAGACGTAAAAGATGGGGCCTAATACTCTTTCTATCAGTCGGCGTAAAGATTCAAACGTGTCGAAGCTGCACATATCCAGACTTCACAGCAACGCATGGCAAAGACGATCATATGCAGAGAAGAAAGACGACTTTATTTAAAATCACAATTACATATGAGGGAAATCCTATCTACAGGGGTTTTTCTTCATTTTTTGTGATTACATATGAGGGAAATCCCTTCTACAAAGGGTTTCCTCATCGTCGTCAGAAGATCGCCAGAAGCTGTCCTGACAGATTCTCGCGCCGGTGCCGGTCTTCCTCTTCCTCCATGGCTGTTCATGACCACCACAGTCATGAACAAGAAGATCCTCCATTCGCCATGGCCGATCCAGTTGGGGTTTCTTCAAACCCAACCCGATCAGGACGACAGATTACGGTTTGTCCGATCTCGTCCGCAGGGGTCTCAGGAAGAAATAAACAGTCTACAAGCTGTCTGGTCTAATACGACCCTTCATCTCTCCTGGTGCAACGCCATACAAAGTTGCTGATTATCCCGAGCAAGGGAGGCTAAAATATCCTTCCATGATCCATCGTTGTAATAGACACTTGCTCGAAGACGCCGTCTTGTTCGGCTCCTTACATGCTGGAAGAACATGGTCTTCTTCTTCCTCAGGTCGACCCGACGAACTCCGGCGATCATCTCAGCATGGTGAAAGGAAATGTGGGAAGAAACAGGTTAACTCCTCAGCCCTTTTATAGGCAAGCGAGGTCACACCTACCCCCAATAAATCCGCCATCAAGACTGGCCTGAAAGAATGCGTCAAACTTGACCGTTTCCACGCTCCACTCAGAAATGTTTCGGGTTACGAGGGGCCATTCATGCTTCATTCAAAGCATTTCAAATTCCAAGGAATTTAAAAGCTTTGAAGGGGGTCTTGTAGAAGCATGAAAAATAAGCTGGGAGGATCCACGCGGCATCTTAATGCAGAGCAGCGTAAGCAGAGGCCTCCAGAGCCGTCGAACATGCAACAGAGCTCTTCCGTCAAATACAGCATGAAATATGAGCTCAAAGGACCATCCGCGTAAGTACGGTACGTCTAGGCTGCCCTAGCATAAACAGAGTCCTCTAAGGCATAGTCTGGAAAAATGTTTCCAGTCAGGAAGGAGCAAAGCACAATCTCAAATAACAGTTCCATTTAATTGATAATGTCTATAATACAATAAAATATGTCATGCTAGCTACTGAGAAGACAGTGAAATAAATGCAATGGCAATTTAAGAGAGACAGGCAATGTAAAAAGACAGGCAATGTAAAGAGACAGGCAATAGGCAATATGATACAGTCAGTGCATGTATGAAAATGAAAAGAAACAAGGAGCAGTATCATATACGGGTGATGTAGTATATAATTTAAAATAGGGAACTGTAATCTATTCTAAGTGTTTTGAAATAGTAGTTTCGAAATGTGATCGGCTTGGGAACATGTACGATTGCTACAGTCTGGCTAATCATACGTGGGGGTATGATTAACACCAATTATATTTAATTATACAATGGGTATTTGATCATATCTCTCACTAGCAATTTCTCTGCCCCCAACTAGTACTGTGGATCCAATCATGACACGTCACGATACACGAGCAAGTCAAGTCTATCATGTACAATGTCTAATATCAATGTCTAATATCAATGTCAATGTCGTGTATAATGTCAATACGATAATCAAGGTAACATCTCATGACTGCAGATCCAAGCTATACTAGTCCGTGTAGCACAGTGTTAAAGATTCAGTTGTAACATTTCATGATTTTTGAACTTATAAAAATTATCAAGAATTGGAAATTATCAGAGAATGTACTTGCCTCGGTCCTTAGCTGGTATTTATCGATGTCCTGATCCAGAGTATTCCCTGGTGAACTAACAGTCCTATAAACATATCACAATAACACTTGTATCAGCTGCTACTCTAACACACAGACAAAAACACTGGCCTCAGGGCCATGCCAGGCAGGGCACTAGTCAACTAGGGTCACCTAGTAGATAGATACATAATTATACACATCTTAAATAACATATGTACTTACAATATATATATCAAATTAAATACATATACAAAATATATGTATATATATAAAAATATGCTAAGAGTTTATACAACTATATATATATATACAAATACGAAAATATAACTCTACATGAATATATATCATTAACTAATCATATACATATAATTTCTATCAATTACAATAATAGATATATGTAAAAATATATACTTTTAAAATAAGTGATACTTGTATATAACTTAATAAATAATACTTGTATACACACAAAAAAGAATTTAACCTAATATATGTATATATCTAAAATATATACCAAATATAATTTTATACTAACTATAGTCGTATATCTACTAAAATACGTACATTTATATGTCAACATATATCAAAATACGTATATATATCATATGTGTGCAAAGTACATTTTTTTTTGAATATACATATATATGTATGTACACATACAATACACCAAAATAAGTTTATACATACTAATAAACATTTTCATATATCATTTATATATATACATTAATAAAGACACTATATACATTAACATATATATACCACTTTAAATCAAAACATACACATACAACAAAATACGTCTACGTATTTATATACATTTCTATATATCTACACATAGATTATACTAATATATATACATTATATATACTATACATTAGGTGTTTAAATATTAATTAATAATGCTATACCTATAAACATATTAACATTTATTTAAAATAAATACTTGTACATATACATATCTAATTATACTTATACGTATATATATATATATATATATATATATATATATATATATATATATATATGTAAAGAAGGAAGAGGAGAAGAGGACTCACAGTGAAGGGGTCGCCGGCCGCTGGACTGAGCAGGGAGGCCGGAAGCACAGCAGCGGCAAGGGGACCCGGCTGGGTGTGAAGGGAATGCAGGGGGTTGGGAGTCCGCCGGAGTTCAGTCGGAGTGGGCACGGCCGCCTGGGTGCTTGAAGTCGAGGCAGCAGCGGCTGAGCAGCAGGCCGGGGTCGGCCTGGGTGGCTGACAGCGCTCGCCGGAGGGATGGATGGATGGAGATGGAGGTGGTGATAGTTGGTGATGGTGGTGATAAGTGGCTGCCGGAGACAATGGCTCGGGGAGGAGCAGTGAAAGTCGGGGAGAGGGGAGCGCCGGCGCCGGAGGGGATCGCCCGGTCGGGGAACTGCTGCCAGAGGTCGGAGGGAGGAGCAGCCGCAGCAGGGTGAAGCTGGGCCACCTGGGTTGGCCGCCGGGTGCACCGCAGAGGAAGGAGCAGCGGCTTCGGCCGCCGGACCGCGGTGGGTGAACGCCGGGGTGCAGGGAGTCCGCCGGAAAACTGTGTGTGGTGATGGGGAATGCACAGTATTCCCCCTTCCTTCAAAATTTGAATTTAAAATGAAAGAGAAGAGGAAGAAGAAGGAAGAAGAAGAAGAAGAAAGGAAAGAAGAAGGGAAGAAGGAGAAGAATTTTGGGTTCCTACGTTGGAGGCTTGTGAGGAGGAGAGAGAGAGGTGGGGGCTTGCTTGGGGATTAGGGTTTTTCTAGGGAAGGGTGTTGATGTGACATTATATAGGGAGAGAGAGGTGTGAATCTAATGGTGAGGATGGACCCAAAGAATGAGTGGTCCAGATTGGACATGGGAAAAATAATTCATGAGGGAAATGAGGGTGAGAGTTTAGATAAAAATATTAGGTTCCCTCATTGTTTAAACAATTGGGTGTTGACACAAAGATGCAAATTTATAATTTAGCCCCCTTAAATTTGGAAAATTGCACAAACACATAAAATGACGAAAATTTGGCGGGCGATTCGGTGTCCGGTGTTTTGTAGGGTCAGGGGGCGCTGTAAAATCGGTATGGGCTCAATTTACAGGGCACTGGAATTAATATGGAATTTTAGAATTGGTTTAAATAGTATCCTCAATTAAATAGAAATAAATGCAAGTTGTGTTCAACAATTAATTAGGAGTACATGGAGCCAAAATCAGGTCAGGTCATCAATAGCAATAATGAAGAAGACTCAGAACAGGATATTACCCTAATTTGGGTCGCACAAAAAATAGGTCAAGATTGCCTCCAATTTTTGATTGGAACGCACAACGATACAAAATAGGAATTTATTAAATAACGTCCGCGACGATTTTTGTGCGGCCAGAAATAATGCATAGGGAGCAAAATTACGAGTTGCAAAAATAGCAGAATTGAAGGCGGGCATGTCTAGGGCAAGATTGTGAAACTTGTTGGGAGACAAAAGTCAGGGTAGCACTCCAAATATCGAAGCAAAGGCAATGTGCAAAAATATTAAATAAAATACGGTAATTAATTACAAACTCTAAGAATTAAATTCTAACTAAATAATTAAATACAAAAATCCCATAATTCGGACAGGTGTTCATCTACTGGGCTTCTAGGTCAAGTCTACTAGCTAAAAAATAAATGAGCACTGCATCTAATACTATATTTAATTACTCATCACACATAATTATTCAAAACAAACAATTTTCACGCAATTACTTAATTATAACTACCATAATATTAAATATTGTAAAAAGTCAAAAATACTCCTGTTTTCGGAATGTGGTAGTGACAAGTCTACCCACCTTAAAAGAATTTCGTCCTCGAAATTCAAAATCCTCAAAGTAGCATTTATTCATACACATTACTATTTCCATCAAATTTAAATTCATCAACCACGAAATCAGGTAATAATCCATAATGTCTTTTCACAATTTTTCAAAAATTTAAAATAATTGCATTCCTGAAAATCCTCGGAATAAAAATCAAAGTCCATTTTTATCAAAAATTTCCCCAAAATTTTTAGTTATTAATTCAAATACTCGGAATTTAATATCCACTCCTCAAATTTGATTTTAATCAATGCTCGTATAAAAATGATATCTCGTCAAAAAAGTTTAAATTCAAACATTTAGTCTATCAATAATTTTATTTCTCGATTTCCTCTTCCTCAAAATACTCAACAACACGATACTTAAGGGTTCTCCAAATGCAACATCCAAATATAACATTCTAAAATTCTTAACTTGCAATCAAATAAATATATTGATAATCCCCCAAAATTTCCAAATTTTATAACTCGTTTAATCATGTCATAATCTTCCTGGAATTAATAAATCATCCGTTATGCCATGTTAATTTCTTAACCCTCTATTTAAATCGATGTGTATCCTCGAAATAATCATCTTGTCTCTCTTGTCAAGTCATAACCCCTTCATGAATCTTCACTACAGTCAACACCAATAATTACGGTCTAAAAAAATTCTACCTATAGTCATACCACATACAATCTAGGGGGAACATACATGGTTATGGTCTTATTTGTTATGGTATTGCAGTCTCTATATCAGGGGTACTACTAACTACATTCTAACAAGAAATCATGCATACAACTTGTACTAAGGAAGCAATCAATCAATCAAAGAGATAGGAACAGAATGAAGAAAAGAACAGAACCTGCTAACACATTACCTGCAGTATCGGTCTCCTCGACCGTCATCGCAAATGCCCGCCCTGCTGGGGTGGTTCCCTTTGCGGGTGCTGAGCAATATACGGTTCCACAGGTAGCCTAACTAGATCTCTATAATCTGAAGTTGCACGCTGGCCGGGAAGATAAGGGGCTAGAAGACAATCCCTTACTCGATGTCCCGCAGCGCCGCAGTGCAAACAAAGTCCTAGCCTCGTTCTACAGCTCTCCCAAAGGTGATCTGGCTTCTTACAGAAATGACAAGTCTGATGTGTCTCTCTTGGAGGCTGTTGCTGATTCTGCTCAACACGGACTGGTGCCTGGTACTGCTGTTGATACTGATACGCCCATGGATGTTGCTGGATAGGAACTGGTGCTAGGTACTGTTGTGGATGCTGAAATGTCCATGGTTGTTGCTGACTATGAAATGGTACTTGGTACTGCTGTTGGTGCTGAATACGGGGATGCTTGGCCGGTCCTGCGCTATCATTCGTATCTCCAATAGTATTATGACTCCTCTTAGGCCTGAGGTCCAGGTCCTCTTCTGCAATCTGAGCATCCATCAATATAGCCTCAAAGGTAGCGGTACGACGACCAGAAGTGCGTGACCTAATATCTCTCGTCAGTCCCTTTCTAAATTTTCGGGCTCGATCTCCTGGGTCCCGAATCATAGACGATGCAAAACGGCTTAATCTACAGAATTCTGCAGCGTACTCGTCGACCGACATGTTTCCTTGAACCAAGTCATGAAACTGACTTTCCAAGGTTCCCAATGCCACGTCGGGAAAGAACTTCTCCTTGAAGAGTTCTTTGAAGGTCTCCCAAGTAAGTCCTTGCGCAGTAATTCTCGGCTCCGTACGATACCACATGAGTGCGATATCGAACATCTGACTGCCAGCGGCTTCTATCTGCAAGTTCTCCGGAATCTGGGTCAATCGCAGGCTCCTTTCTATATCCTCTAGCCAGTCGTCAGCGTAGAGTATCCCTTCGGTGCCTTTGAACTCTCGAGGCATCATCCTTTTGAAGTCCACTATAGTGCCTGATCTCTGCTGTTGCTGGCCAGGAAACTGCTGGTACTGTGCTACTCTCTCCAAAGCTTGGAGAGTTACTTGATGAGCATTCTTCATGTTTTCTTTTATCAGCTCAGTTTGTGCCTGGTGCGCTTCTGCTTGCACTCTCTGAGCCTCAGCTTGGACTCGCTGAGCATCTGCCGTCACTCTCTGGGCATCTACCATGCCCTGGATCAAGGTAAACATCTGCGTCCCGTTAATTGGCAAACCTCCGGGAGTCGGAGTCGGTGGAGGAGGAAGGTTGTCCGTCACAGCTGCGGCAATCTTCTGAACAGGTGGGGGAGGAGGATTCCCGAAAAGTGCAGATACACCTACGTGCATCGGAGATGTAGGAGGAACTACGGCTGTCTGTCCATCAGGTGGAGAGGTGGCAGGCCCCTCTAAAGCTGATGTTCCCGCTCTCATAGACCGTGTCTGCGGCGACATCCTGAAGACAGATCCCAAAGAATCAATTAAGGTAGAATGCGATATCATCAAGGAAGGACAGTATAGTTCTAAAGAAGCAACATTCAAGATAATAGATTGAAAATAAATCCTAGTTGTGATTGCACAGGTCAAAGATACATCCAGGGTCTGATACCTCTATCCCCTAGGTATCACAGTTCTATCACAAACACACTCACTACTAGCTTCCTTACCTACTGCAATCGCTGATACTAGTTATCCTTATCACTCAAGTGCATATCAACTGCAACACACCATACTAAGTACTGCTCTCTCTAATACAACCCTAGATGAACACCCAAGTCAGTTGGCAGTGGGATCTCAATCATGCTCAAGCCAACAGACCTTTACACATGCACCTCATCTACTTATATACTAATATATCTCTCTCACTATAAGATTTTATCCTCAATAAAAATTCCTCAAAATAACTCTCGAATAAATTTTAAAGTAAAATTGCATATACTTTAAAATTATATGCGTGTATTAATTAATATTTAAACACCACTAAAAACGTGTTTAATAAAGACACTATATACATTAACATATATATACCACTTTAAATCAAAACATACACATACACCAAAATACGTCTACGTATTTATATACATTTCTATATATCTACACATAGATTATACTAATATATATACATTATATATACTATACATTAGGTGTTTAAATATTAATTAATAATGCTATACCTATTCACATATTAATATTTATTTAAAATAAATACTTGTACATATACATATCTAATTATACTTATACGTATATATATATATATATATGTATATATCTAAATATATGTAAAGAAGGAAGAGGAGAAGGGGACTCACAGTGAAGGGGTCGCCGGCCGCCGGACTGAGCAGGGAGGCCGGAAGCACAGCAGCGGCAAGGGGACCCGGCTGGGTGCGAAGGGAATGCAGGGGGTTGGGAGTCCGCCGGAGTTCAGTCGGAGTGGGCATGGCCGCCTGGGTGCTTGAAGTCGAGGCAGCAGCGGCTGAGCAGCAGGCCGGGGTCGGCCTGGGTGGCTGACAGCGCTCGCCGGAGGGATGGATGGATGGAGATGGAGGTGGTGATAGTTGGTGATGGTGGTGATAAGTGGCTGCCGGAGACAATGGCTCGGGGAGGAGCAGTGGAAGTCGGGGAGAGGGGAGCGCCGGAGCCGGAGGGGATCGCTCGGTCGGGGAACTGCTGCCAGAGGTCGGAGGGAGGAGCAGCCGCAGCAGGGTGAAGCTGGGCCGCCTGGGTTGGCCGCCGGGTGCACCGCAGAGGAAGGAGCAGCGGCTTCGGCCGCCGGACCGCGGTGGGTGAACGCCGGGGTGCAGGGAGTCCGCCGGAAAACTGTGTGTGGTGATGGGGAATGCACAGTATTCCCCCTTCCTTCAAAATTTGAATTTAAAATGAAAGAGAAGAGGAAGAAGAAGGAAGAAGAAGAAGAAAGGAAAGAAGAAGGGAAGAAGGAAAAGAATTTTGGGTTCCTACGTTGGAGGCTTGTGAGGAGGAGAGAGAGAGGTGGGGGCTTGCTTGGGGATTAGGGTTTTTCTAGGGAAGGGTATTGATGTGACATTATATAGGGAGAGAGAGGTGTGAATCTAATGGTGAGGATGGACCCAAAGAATGAGTGGTCCAGATTGGACATGGGAAAATTAATTTATGAGGGAAATGAGGGTGGGAAATTGTACAAACACATAAAATGACGAAAATTTGGCGGGCGATTCGGTGTCCGGTGTTTTGTAGGGTCAGGGGGCACTGTAAAATCGGTATGGGCTCAATTTACAGGGCACTGGAATTAATATGGAATTTTAGAATTGGTTTAAATAGTATCCTCAATTAAATAGAAATAAATACAAGTTGTGTTCAACAATTAATTAGGAGTACATGGAGCCAAAATCAGGTCAGGTCATCAATAGCAATAATGAAGAAGACTCAGAACAGGATATTAACCTAATTTGGGTCGCACGAAAAATAGGTCAAGATTGCCTCCAATTTTCGATTGGAACGCACAACGATACAAAATAAGAATTTATTAAATAACGTCCGCGATGATTTTTGTGCGGCCAGAAATAATGCATAGGGAGCAAAATTACGAGTTGCAAAAATAGCAGAATTGAAGGCGGGCATGTCTAGGGCAAGATTGTGAAACTTGTTGGGAGACAAAAGTCAGGGTAGCACTCCAAATATCGAAGCAAAGACAATGCGCAAAAATATTAAATAAAATACGGTAATTAATTACAAACTCCAAGAATTAAATTCTAACTAAATAATTAAATACAAAAATCCCATAATTCGGACAGGTGTTCATCTACTGGGCTTCTAGGTCAAGTCTACTAGCTAAAAAATAAATGAGCACTGCATCTAATACTATATTTAATTACTCATCACACATAATTATTCAAAACAAATAATTTTCACGCAATTACTTAATTATAACTACCATAATATTAAATATTGTAAAAAGTCGAAAATACCCCTGTTTTCGGAATGTGGTAGTGACAAACGCTTCGTCTTCCCCGAAATGAACCTGTCAAGTCACGCGGTGAACCTGGCCTCTGACTCCTGACAAAAAAGTGCTGCACGGCTACCCAGACGACGGCTGGAAACGATGGCAGACCCCTCGGGACGTACACCACAGTATGATGGCGGATCTCTGCATTTAATGCAGAGGATTTGGTTAAAATATCACCAAACCGTCGTTTACCAAAGTCTCCCCAGCGTAAACCGCTCTTTCGCGTACAAGGGAATACGCTGCCTTGTTTTACACAGGCAAACATGAGCTATTCTACGCTCCGCAGTACGATAAACCGCTGCCACGTCAAAAGTTGCACTCCATACGGGGCTCGAGGCACGTCTCTACGTCTAATTACACAGAGCAGTGACAGTTTCCCTCAAGGCACGTCTCTGCGACGGATGCACAGAAGGGCTGCAGACCTTCAAAACACGTCTCCGCATTTAATGCACAAGATGATGGCAAATCTCTGTAGAAGATTTGATTATATCTTCGAAAGCCGTAATTCCGGCTAAGATGTCCACATCAGCAATTTGGCACGGTACGCAGTGGCTTCTACGCCCGCTCAGGATTAGTGCTCCCTCGGCTTCCAACGCCCTCTCAGTCTCTACGACCATTCGGCTTCTATGTCCATTCGGCTTCTATGCCTGTTCGGCTTCTATGCCTATTCGACTTCTACGCCTGTTCGGCTTCTATGCCTATTTTGGCTTCTACGCCAAGGTGACAGTCACTTGGCTCTTACGCCAACCTCTGCTACACAAGGGATACCTACCTACGTGGCTTCTACGCCGTGATCTTCGTAGCAGATATACGCGTTTTGTCCCCTTAGTTGGACACGCGTCACATGCTCACTCAAAAGGTCATTTACACGCAGGCATTGGTTATTTTAAACCGTTATGTAAAGAGGTGCTGTACTGTCCACTCCTCGGTTGTTACACCGACGGAGTGGTCACTGTCACCAAAACTCTATAAATAGAGACCCCTATCAAGGGGAAGGAAGGGAATAAAAAAAGAGGAGAAAAGGGAGTGTCATGCCCCGGTTCCATGGATAAGGAACCGAGCCACGTGGCAATGGCCAGCAGTGTACTTCGGCGGGCATCCAATCCAATGGGCCCGTCGGAGTACACTTAAGCTGTAAAGTACAATAAATAACCCATCACACAACACAAGTAAACTCAATCTAAATCTCATCCACAGGCAGCAATATAAGAGCACAATAGAAGTAAATACAACGACTAATGTGCATGAAGGAAAATGTCCAAAATAGTATCAAGTACAACCACTAGAATAGTCACACGGGGACAAACCCGCTAGCACAAATAGACTGAAATGAAAGTAAGCAAATAAGATAACTTGGGACGGTAGCAGGTAACTAGGTAAAGATACCGTCCCAAGGAAAGAGTCACTACCAGTGATCAAGCGAAGTCCTCAGGGGTGACCTCGTCCTCGGCAGTGAGTACAGCTGCTGGATAGATGCCCGGTCCGTACTCCTCCGAGTAATCCTCGTAGCCTACACCTGGAAGGGAACCAGGTCCTCAGAGGGACGTAACAAGGTACAAAAAAATAACATTCCAGGTAAACAGATAGTACAAGTGCAGAAATAGGGTAATCTAGTACAACCAAACAAGTGTGACACAGTTTAAAGACAACGTTCGACGCGTGGGCCGTCCAAAATAAAACCGCAGCTCCGAACACAGAGACACACGGGTCGTACCGCAGCTCCGAGCACAGAGACACACGGGTGCTACCACTACACTATGAAACAGGATCACTACATCTATAAGCGCGTGCAGAGTAGCCCAAACGTCTAGTAACTGTCTTCCCCTTCCCAAGCGGTCAACGATTGTGCGTTGAACCTGAACCTCTAACTACAGTCTTGACACACACAAAATTTAACTCAACAGACGCGACCCTAAGGTCGTCCCAGTCTCTGGTCATGATGTCAGTATCAGGATACAGGAATCTGGCACGAACACAGTGTATGAGTGTGTCCTGGGGTATCGATGTACTCTGGTACGTGCATCGAGGTGCTATGAAGCAACAGTAATTAATCTAAGTCGTTAAGTCGAATGTCAACACCCGGTTGTGAACCGGACACGGAATGTCGAACATCAACGTAAACAAGCGCACAATATACAATAAGAAAAACAATATCTGTAAACTGAAATACTGGGAGGCAAGGTACACTTGCCTGCGTGCGGCTGCTGATGACGGGGATCGGGTACTGCGTCCAAGTCCTCAGGTCCCGTAATACCTAGAGAAGAGATACAATCTAAATCAATAATCTATTTTTCAACAGACTGGTGTACTACACACTGCTATGTCTAGACTCAGTCTCTGGAATTACCTAATATTATTATCGTCCTCAATACATTGTCTCGTGATCCGATCTACTACTCATTCCGGAATAATTTACCTGCTCTCCATTTGCAGGTATTTTATAACCTCAATCAATTATTTTTTTAACCATGTATATGCCAACAATGTAATTATCAATTCCCATCTGCTATATCTTCCTTTAATCCTCGATATACCAGATTCCATATATATCTCAAACATACATTTTCTTATTACTATCTTCTACTATGCAACCACATATATAAGCCAAAACCTTAGCTAACATTCTTAACCGCAAGATACAGGGCTATACTACCACTACATAAACATCCATTTAAACCTTAGCCAATATGAACCCATATGTATATATAAACATCCTCATTCCAATAATATTTGCATACCACAAACTCATATTTTCTTTAGTTCAAATGTTTTTCTACACTATCATTTATCATCATTAAGCAAACACTAGTAATATATTAACTCTTTTTAAACACTACCTCCCCCCTAGTCATTTTAACATCATTAACTCAAACTACATGTATATATACCTCAACCGTATTTTTAATTATCATACCATTCTATCCATCCACATCTATATATATAAGAACTCAAAACCCTAGCTAACAATCTTATTTCCATATATATATAAACATCAACCTCTTTCATGATATGTTAATAATCTGGAATCAAAACAAGAGGGGGAGTAATGTATACCTCGACGAGGAGTTTGTCGGCCGGAGGAGGATGGAAGAGTGGAGAAGGAGGAGGGAAGCTGGCCGGGGGACAGCAGCGGGCCGCCGGAGTCGCACGCGGCGGCGGGCCGGACGCACACAGCAGCTCGGGGCCGGACGCACACGGCTGCTCGACCGGACGCACTGAGCTTGGCCGGATACACTGAGCTCGGCCGGACGCACATAGCTGCTCGGGGCCGGACGCACACCGTAGCTCGGGGTGAAGGCCGGCTGGAGCGGGGTGGCTGCGTCGGCGGCCGACGCGGCCGGAGGTCGGGGTGGCTGTCTCCGGTCGGGTGGTTTTCAAATGGGAGGAGGAAGGAGGGAGGAAGAGAAGAAGAATGAAGAAGGAAGAAGGAGAAGCTTCCTTTGCATGGGAAGTATTAAATGGAGGAGGAGAGAGAGTGGTGTTGGGATTAGGGCCGGTGGAGTATTGAGGGTGTGGGGAGAAAAGGTTACTTTATAGGGAGATGTGAGGTTTGAATGTGTGGTTAGGATTCTCCTAGGAAAAATGAGTGGTTGGGATTTAATATGAATAGGGGTGGGTTTCTTCATGAGGGAATTGGGTTTGGGACCCCATTTTGGGACCCAAATTAATACTCATGACCAATGAGGTGTTGCCAACAATTTGCTAATTGCAAATAAGCTCCCATAAATTTGGGAATTTGTATGGTCACATGAAATGACGCAAAAATTGCGGAGAAAAATATATTTAAAATTGTCATAGTGAGGGGGCGTTGCGCGTCAGGCGCGGGTCAAATTTGGAGGGCATTGGGATTAATTTAATATTAAAATATAATTTACAGAGCTGATAAATCTCGATTAAACTAACGATAACGCGTCCCGCGAATTTAATTTAATTGGGGCCCGCGGGGTCAAAATCTGGAAACGGCGCAAAGGCCAAAAATGGTGGGGGCTTGGAGTCAGTCTTGGACCCTTTAGTTGGTCCGGCTCAACGGGTTAAGTTGGTACCTCAAAATTGAGGGTAACGACACAGGTGTCCGACACGGAATAAAATACGGGTTACAATTTTCGGGATGTTGCGCAATTAATTTAGAGCACACGAAAGTTGATTTTTAACAGTCAGAAAAGTCCAGTGCCTAATTTGGCGAGTTGAGTCGAGTGTACATTATTTGTACGGAATTTATGGGCTGAAAATGGGCTCCGAATAAATAGACCAAGATAGGGAGGAAATAATGTTTAATAAAATGGATTAAAATTCCAGATAAAACATATCTAAGCTAAACCTCAACATCTGTCATCAAAATTTTCCAGATCCACTCTAACTATCTACAGAATAAAATGAGGGGGTTTACATTCTTCCCAACTTAGAAAAATTTCGTCCCCGAAATTAAAAGTAAAGCACGATAATAACTAATAGAATTTAAATTAACTAGTAATTAAACTGTCGTACGTAAATTCGTACCTTGCTCCTCAAATAAGTACGGGAATCGCTGCCGAATAGAATCCTCGCGCTCCCAAGTAGACTCGCCTGGTGAATGGTGCTTCCATGCCACTCTGACCAGTCGAATCGTCTGTCCTCTCAAAGTCTTCTCACTGCGATCGAGAATCTCAACTGGCTGCTCTACGTATGACAGACTAGGCCCGACTGTAATCTCCGAATGATCAAGCACGTGGCTAGGGTCTGCGACATATCTCCTCAGCTGCGATACGTGAAATACGTCATGTACTCCCTCTAATGATGGAGGTAATGCAAGACGGTAAGCCACTTCGCCAACTCGTTCCAAAATGTCGAAAGGTCCGATATACCTCGGACTCAGCTTGCCTCTGCCTCTGAATCTGATGGTACCACGAGTGGACGATATCCTCAAAAATACGTGGTCACCCTCCTTGAACTCCAATGGTCTGCGGTGCGCATCTGCCCAGTGTTTCTGTCTGTCCTGTGCTGCGCGCAGGTGTCTCTGAATCTGCTTGACCTTCTCTACTGTCTGTGTCACCAATTCCGGACCAAGTATCTGACGCTCTCCCACGTCACTCCAACAAACTGGCGACCTACATTTCCTGCCGTACAGTGCCTCATAGGGTGCCATCTGTATGCTAGCCTGGTAACTGTTATTGTAGGAGAATTCTACCAAGTGTAGATGGTCCTCCCAAGATCCTCTAAAATCAATCATGCACGCTCTCAACATATCCTCTAATATCTGTATCGTGCGCTCTGACTGTCCGTCAGTCTGTGGATGATACGCAGTGCTGAACTTGAGACGAGTTCCTAGGCTCTCCTGCATACTCCGCCAAAAGTGTGACATGAATCTGGAATCACGATCCGATACGATGCTGACAGGCACACCATGTAATCGTACTATCTGCCTCATATACATGTCAGCTAGTATCTCTGTGGATTGCCCAACTCTGAAGGGCAAGAAATGTGCAGACTTGGTGAGTCTGTCTACGACAACCCAAACTGCATCCTTCCCGCTAGGGCTGCGCGGAAATCCTGTGACGAAGTCCATGGTAATATGTTCCCACTTCCACTCGGGAATGGGGAGTGGCTGCAATAATCCTGCAGTCCTCTGATGTTCAGCCTTGACTTGCTGACACACTAAACACTTCGCCACAAATCTTGCAATTTCTCTCTTCATCCCATGCCACCAGAAATGCTGTCTCAAGTCTCGGTACATCTTCATACCCCCGGGATGAATGGAATAGATCGAGCTATGAGCCTCTGTCATCAACTCTTGGCGTAGCTCGCCACTCGGAACATATAGGTGATCTCCGCACCTCAGCGTTCCGTCTTCATGAATCCTGAGTCCCGTCTGCAGGCCGGCTTCTGTTCTCTCTCGCAGACGTCGAAATCTCGCATCTGTAGGCAATGCTGCCTTGATCCTCTCAATCAAAGTAGACTGAACCTCAAGTCTGGCCATCTGTCCATCCATGCCTGGCAATACGATCTCTATCCCAAGCTCCTGGAGATCCTCTAGCAACTGTCGCTGCGTCGTCAAAAAGTATGCCATGGGCTTCCTGCTTAAGGCATCTGCTACGACGTTCGCCTTGCCAGGGTGGTACTGCAGCTCAATGTCATAATCTGTCATCAACTCTAGCCAGCGTCTCTGTCTCATATTGAGCTCCTTCTGCGTGTAGACATACTTCAGGCTTTTATGATCTGTATAAATCTCAACACGCTCACCATAAAGGTAATGTCTCCATAGCTTTAGTGCAAATATCACCGCAGCTAGCTCCAAGTCGTGCGTCGGATAGTTCTTTTCATGAACTCTCAACTGTCTCGATGCGTAGGCTATCACCTTGCCGTGTTGCATCAGTACACATCCCAATCCGCTCCCTGACGCATCGCTGTACACTACAAATCCTCCTGATCCGGAAGGCAGTGTCAAAATCGGTGCTGATGTCAGACGCTTCTTCAGCTCATCGAAAGCCGCCTGACACTCGTCGGTCCAGATAAACTCTTCGCCCTTACGCGTCAGTCGCGTCATAGGCGCAGCTATCCTCGAAAAGTTTTCCACGAACCTCCGGTAATATCCGGCAAGTCCGAGGAAACTCCTCACCTCTGTAACTGATGTAGGGGTAGGCCAGGTCTCTACTGCAGCTATCTTCTCCGGATCCACTGATAGTCCATCTCCGGTGATTATGTGTCCCAGAAATGGTACTCTGTCCAAGCAAAACTCACATTTGCTGAGTTTGGCGTACAGCCTCTCATGTCTCAGCGTCTCTAACACAATCCTGAGATGTCTCTCATGCTCCTCCTGGCTCTTGGAATATATCAGGATATCGTCTATAAATACCACCACGAACTTATCTAAGTACTGGTGGAAAACATTGTTCATCAAACACATGAATACTGCTGGCGCGTTGGTTAAACCAAACGGCATGACTAAAAACTCATAGTGGCCATACTTCGTCCGAAAGGCCGTCTTCTGGATGTCCTCTTTCCGTACCTTGATCTGATGATATCCGGATCTGAGGTCGATCTTCGAGAATACACAAGCACCGCTAAGCTGATCAAACAAATCATCGATGCGCGATAGTGGATACTTGTTCTTTATCGTTACAGCATTTAGCGCCCTGTAATCGATACACAAGCGTACCGTCCCGTCCTTCTTCGGTACGAATAGAATGGGAGCTCCCCATGGAGATACACTAGCCCGAATGAAACCCTTTTCTAAGAGATCATCTACTTGTACCTTCAGCTCAACCAACTCCTTCGGTGCTAGTCTATAAACGGGAGAAGTAACTGGCTCGGCTCCTGGAGTCAACTCTATAGTGAACTCAATCTCTCGGTCAGGTGGCAGTCCTGGGAGATCCTCTGGAAACACATCCTCAAACTCTGCTATAAAGTGAGGGTACATCGGTTTACCTTCTGCAATGTGTGCCGCTAGGGTAGGTTGGACACCATGCTCTCGGGCTCCCCGAAGGAACTCAAACTCTGGGTGATCTGGGGGTCTAAAGATGACACAACCACGATGGCAATCTAGCATTGCGTGGTATTGGCTCAACCAATCCATGCCTAGGACAATGTCATAGTCCGGCATGGAGAAAACCAAAAATCGGGCACGCATCTCTCGCCCGCAGACAACTACTGAACATGACCTACAAGTGTCACTAACAGGTACTATTCCACCTCCCGTAAGAATCCTCTTGACCTTCGGAAGGGGTGCAGTGGCTATTCTATGGGTAGCCACGAAACTAGCAGCTATAAAAGAGTGTGTGGCACCAGAATCAAATAGGACTAATGCTGGTAATGTAGCTACTAAAATTGTACCTGCTATCACTTCTCCTGCTGTCTCAGCCTCCTCGATGGTCATAGCATAGGCCTGTCCTTGCCTCGGTGCCGGTGCCCTCTGCTGCTGCTGCTGAACCTGCTGGTATCGCTCTCCCTGTGGAGCCAAAGGTGGCCTCCTCTGGTTCACTCCTGGTGCTGGGGGTCGCTGTGCTCCAGCTCCTGCGTAGGGTGGCCTCGGCCCAGGAGGCTGCTGATAAGGCCTCGGCGCTGGCAGGGCTGGACGGTGTACCATCTGTACTGGATCTCTCTGCTCAGGGCAATCTCTGATGGCATGCTGGGGTGATCCACATCTCAAACATACGCCCAACCTCCGTCTACAGTCCCTCATCAAGTGTCCCCTCTTGCTGCAGAAATGGCATGTGGGAATGACTGCTCCTTGCTGGGGTGCTGCCCTCTGTTGCTGCTGCTGTACGAGAGGGCGCTTCGCAGGTCCTCCCTGCGGGGCTCGGACTGCTGATGTCGACGCAAAGGGGCGTTTCTGACTAGCCTCCAACTTGCTGATACGGTCTTGGCGCCGCGCTGCAAGTAGTACCTCGGAGTAAGTGGTGTAGGCTGTGGACCCGATAAGCTTCTGGTTCTCATATCTCAGGCCCTCAAAGAACTTCTCGGCCTTTGCTTCTTCAGTGGGGATCAGGTATGGTGCAAATCTGCTCAGGCGGAGGAACTCAGAATTGTATTCCTCTAAAGTCATACTCCCCTGGATGAGGTTCTGGAATCTGCTCCGAAGCTCTGCTCGGGCGGTAGAGGGTATGTACATCTCCTGGAAGAGTCTGGAGAACTCTTCCCAGGTGACGCGATCCGGTCCCAAACGCTCCTCCTCGGAAAGCCACCAGTGATGAGCGTTGCCGGTGAGCTGCATCCTGACAGCCGTCATCCATCGGTGTCGGGGGAGGTCAGTAGCCTCTAGCTGGTGCTGAATGCCGGTGAGCCAAGCGTGGACCTCCGTCGGCTCCTCGGTGCCCGCAAAAGGTTGCGGTATCAAACGACGGAAGTCTATGACAGACCCTCTCGTCGGCGCACATGCGGGTGGTGTCGCCTGCCCCAAGGCCGTCACGATGCTCTCTCTCAAGGCCTCAGCCTGGTGCTGCTGAGCCTGCTGGGCCTGCTGCTGAGCCTGTTGCTGGGCCTGCTGCTGGGCCTGCTGCTGGGCCTGCTGGGCCTGCATCATCGCAAACATCATTTGGAACATCTGGGTTCCGTCCATCGGTTGCCCTGTGGGAAATGGCATATAGGGCATCTGGGGCGAAAATGGTGGAGGAGGTGGTAGCTGCTGCTCCTCCTGACTCGGGATCCTCTGATCCTCAGGTCCTGCCTGATGTAGAGTCTGGTGTCCGCCCGATGGCATCTCGGGATGTCCTGATGACTGTCCCATGGGAGCTGGAGTCAGTAGAAGGACCTGCTCCAGATCCGGTTCCCCGGATGATCCAGCGTCTCGGGGAACGTCGCCAGGCTGCGCGATACGTCCACTGCGGAGATTCATAACTCTGAAAAGAAGTCATGACTGCGATCAGCGTTTAAGGAAAATAAACAAGATGCAATTTGGTAATCGATATCGAGATAGAGGTGTCATGTGAAGGTTTCAAACTTTGCAGATGAGATTTCTAACTCTATTCCTAATTTGCAGGCTCGCTTGGCACAGTCAGGTGACCAAGACGATTTAATATTCGACCTGCATGGGCCACCACAAAAACCTTGTCACGCCCCGGTTCCATGGATAAGGAACCGAGCCACGTGGCAATGGCCAGCAGTGTACTTCGGCGGGCATCCAATCCAATGGGCCCGTCGGAGTACACTTAAGCTGTAAAGTACAATGAATAACCCATCACACAACACAAGTAAACTCAATCTAAATCTCATCCACAGGCAGCAATATAAGAGCACAATAGAAGTAAATACAACGACTAATGTGCATGAAGGAAAATGTCCAAAATAGTATCAAGTACAACCACTAGAATAGTCACACGGGGACAAACCCGCTAGCACAAATAGACTGAAATGAAAGTAAGCAAATAAGATAACTTGGGACGGTAGCAGGTAACTAGGTAAAGATACCGTCCCAAGGAAAGAGTCACTACCAGTGATCAAGCGAAGTCCTCAGGGGTGACCTCGTCCTCGGCAGTGAGTACAGCTGCTGGATAGATGCCCGGTCCGTACTCCTCCGAGTAATCCTCGTAGCCTACACCTGGAAGGGAACCAGGTCCTCAGAGGGACGTAACAAGGTACAAGAAAATAATATGCCAGGTAAACAGATAGTACAAGTACAGAAACAGGGTAATCTAGTACAACCAAACAAGTGTGACACAGTTTAAAGACAACGTTCGACGCGTAGGCCATCCAAAATAAAACCGCAGCTCCGAACACAGAGACACACGGGTCGTACCGCAGCTCCGAGCACAGAGACACACGGGTGCTACCACTACACTATGAAACAGGATCACTACATCTATAAGCGCGTGCAGAGTAGCCCAAACGTCTAGTAACTGTCTTCCCCTTCCCAAGCGGTCAACGATTGTGCGTTGAACCTGAACCTCTAACTACAGTCTTGACACACACAGAATTTAACTCAACAGACGCGACCCTAAGGTCGTCCCAGTCTCTGGTCATGATGTCAGTATCAGGATACAGGAATCTGGCATGAACACAGTGTATGAGTGTGTCCTGGGGTATCGATGTACTCTGGTACGTGCATCGAGGTGCTATGAAGCAACAGTAATTAATCTAAGTCGTTAAGTCGAATGTCAACACCCGGTTGTGAACCGGACACGGAATGTCGAACATCAACGTAAACAAGCGCATAATATACAATAAGAAAAACAATATCTGTAAACTGAAATACTGGGAGGCAAGGTACACTTGCCTGCGTGCGGCTGCTGATGACGGGGATCGGGTACTGCGTCCAAGTCCTCAGGTCCCGCAATACCTAGAGAAGAGATACAATCTAAATCAATAATCTATTTTTCAACAGACTGGTGTACTACACACTGCTATGTCTAGACTCAGTCTCTGGAATTACCTAATATTATTATCGTCCTCAATACATTGTCTCATGATCCGATCTACTACTCATTCCGGAATAATTTACCTGCTCTCCATTTGCAGGTATTTTATAACCTCAATCAATTATTTTTTTAACCATGTATATGCCAACAATGTAATTATCAATTCCCATCTGCTATATCTTCCTTTAATCCTCGATATACCAGATTCCATATATATCTCAAACATACATTTTCTTATTACTATCTTCTACTATGCAACCACATATATAAGCCAAAACCTTAGCTAACATTCTTAACCGCAAGATACAGGGCTATACTACCACTACATAAACATCCATTTAAACCTTAGCCAATATGAACCCATATGTATATATAAACATCCTCATTCCAATAATATTTGCATACCACAAACTCATATTTTCTTTAGTTCAAATGTTTTTCTACACTATCATTTATCATCATTAAGCAAACACTAGTAATATATTAACTCTTTTTAAACACTACCTCCCCCCTAGTCATTTTAACATCATTAACTCAAACTACATGTATATATACCTCAACCGTATTTTTAATTATCATACCATTCTATCCATCCACATCTATATATATAAGAACTCAAAACCCTAGCTAACAATCTTATTTCCATATATATATAAACATCAACCTCTTTCATGATATGTTAATAATCTGGAATCAAAACAAGAGGGGGAGTAATGTATACCTCGACGAGGAGTTCGTCGGCCGGAGGAGGATGGAAGAGTGGAGAAGGAGGAGGGAAGCTGGCCGGGGGACAGCAGCGGGCCGCCGGAGTCGCACGCGGCGGCGGGCCGGACGCACACAGCAGCTCGGGGCCGGACGCACACGGCTGCTCGACCGGACGCACTGAGCTTGGCCGGATACACTGAGCTCGGCCGGACGCACATAGCTGCTCGGGGCCGGACGCACACCGTAGCTCGGGGTGAAGGCCGGCTGGAGCGGGGTGGCTGCGTCGGCGGCCGACGCGGCCGGAGGTCGGGGTGGCTGTCTCCGGTCGGGTGGTTTTCAAATGGGAGGAGGAAGGAGGGAGGAAGAGAAGAAGAATGAAGAAGGAAGAAGGAGAAGCTTCCTTTGCATGGGAAGTATTAAATGGAGGAGGAGAGAGAGTGGTGTTGGGATTAGGGCCGGTGGAGTATTGAGGGTGTGGGGAGAAAAGGTTACTTTATAGGGAGATGTGAGGTTTGAATGTGTGGTTAGGATTCTCCTAGGAAAAATGAGTGGTTGGGATTTAATATGAATAGGGGTGGGTTTCTTCATGAGGGAATTGGGTTTGGGACCCCATTTTGGGACCCAAATTAATACTCATGACCAATGAGGTGTTGCCAACAATTTGCTAATTGCAAATAAGCCCCCGTAAATTCGGGAATTTGCATGGTCACATGAAATGACGCAAAAATTACGGAGAAAAATATATTTAAAATTATCATAGTGAGGGGGCATTGCGCGTCAGGCGCGGGTCAAATTTGGAGGGCATTGGGATTAATTTAATATTAAAATATAATTTACAGAGCTGATAAATCCCGATTAAACTAACGATAACGCGTCCCGCGAATTTAATTTAATTGGGGCCCGCGGGGTCAAAATCTGGAAACGGCGCAAAGGCCAAAAATGGTGGGGGCTTGGAGTCAGTCTTGGACCCTTTAGTTGGTCCGGCTCAACGGGTTAAGTTGGTACCTCAAAATTGAGGGTAACGACACAGGTGTCCGACACGGAATAAAATACGGGTTATAATTTTCGGGATGTTGCGCAATTAATTTAGAGCACACGAAAGTTGATTTTTAACAGTCAGAAAAGTCCAGTGCCTAATTTGGTGAGTTGAGTCGAGTGTACATTATTTGTACGGAATTTATGGGCTGAAAATGGGCTCCGAATAAATAGACCAAGATAGGGAGGAAATAATGTTTAATTAAATGGATTAAAATTCCAGATAAAACATATCTAAGCTAAACCTCAACATCTGTCATCAAAATTTTCCAGATCCACTCTAACTATCCACAGAATAAAATGAGGGGGTTTACAGGGAGAGAGGTCGAAAAACTAAAAACTCGAAGATCGGACAAGGTCATCGAACCAGAGATCAAGGAGGAGAGATAGAGAGAGAGAGAGAAGAATCCAGAGCTCGGGCAAGGAACAGGGAGCGACGACCTTCAGCATCACTCATCCACCCTCCTTTGCAACCTCCGAAGCTGCATCCTGTCTTCCACGGTACTTCTTCAACATCGTGTAGTCCAAGGGCTAAAGTGATCGACCGCAGATCAGACACCTATAGCAATTTATACCTAGATTAAATAAATTTTACTCCCACATCCTCGTATAGGATTATATTGTACAAGTTTGTTTGTAAACCAAAGGGCGCGGGTCTCTTATAAACCCCGTCATTGAAATACACTTTCATTCTTTCGTTTAATACCACAAATAGTCGTCTTCATGAGTCTCGAAGCATCTCAGGGTGATGAGTGATGTGTCAAAGCCTGCAAACCCCCTCACCCAAAATTAGGCCTACTTTGCTTAGATAATGAAATTAGGGCTAGTTTGAACCAATTAGAATTTAGAACACGGCATTTGATTTAACTGTACACTATTTTATCGCGTAGCGCACCTTACCGTTGCTTCGTTAATTGGAGCACTACACTAGCCATTGCCTTCCAACGAATTTTACAACATTGTCCTAGACGTGTCCGCCTACCTTTCTGACCTTTGTGTAACTTATAATCATGCTTTCTGGTACTATATTTTAGACGCACAATAAACCTCGCGGACGTTATTTCTAAATTCTAAATAAATTCCAACTCAGTACCCTTGTGCGTTCCAATCGAAATTGGAGATACAATCTTGACCATTTTGTGCAACCCAAATTTTATTAATATTCTACACTGTACCCTCTATGTCCCTGACACTTGTGTCCTATTTAATTTCATTCCCATGTACTTCTAATTAATTCTAGAACATCATGTGCATTCAGTTTGATTAATTAAATCTAATTTCTGTCATTGTGCAATTTTTCCAATTGTTGGGGGGCTTTTATGCAAAAATGTATTGTGGTGTCCCCGCCATTGGATAATTCATGAAGAAACCCAGTTTTCCCCTTCACATGAATTTTTTCGTAATTTATTGGAATATGCAAACGCACAGCATCGATCCCTCATCTAAACCCCATCCTTGTGTTTTAAACCCTGCAATTATGGCCCTCAAACATCCTCATGCAAGCCCAAGGCCCATCCCACGGAGATGTTGACCAAAGTCAAGTTTACCTAGGTCAAACCCAAAAGTCCACATGTGTATAAATACAATTTTTTCTTCCCTTTTCCTTTTTCTAAATCACCCTAAACCCAAACCCTATTTTCCAGTAGCCGACTTCTCCTTCTTCCCCTGCCCTCTCCCTGTGCACCCATACCTGGCCGGAGCTCCGTCATGAACCGAGCCAACCCCTCGCCGGAGTAGCCCCTCCTCCGCTGCACCCAGTCACAGCCACCTCATCCCATCATCATCATCTCTTCTCCTCCCCTCCTTCGCCTGAGCCCGACCGGCCTGATCACTACCCCGACTCCCTCTGGTCTCCGCCCGTGCACCGTCTCCACCACCGGAGTTAAGATCCCCACTTGACGGTGAGCAGCGGCCAATCCCTGTTGAACACCGCATTCCTCGATCAATCCACCCTGTCGGATCATCAGAACCTTCGCCTGGGCCGCAGTTCCGCCACCGTTCCTTTCCCCCATCGGCTCTCCTCCACCTTCGACCTCGACCGGAAGCCCACGCCGGACCTCATCCCGCTTCGATCCCCCATCATCCAACACAACCACCATCACTCCCTCATCTCAGACTCCTTCCTTCCGCCGGAATCCCCTCGACCCGCCGGGATCCTCCGCACAGCTCGTCCACCACTGCCCACCATTCCCTGCTCCTCCTTCTCTACCGCAGCCCCTCCTCCTTGCCGGAGAAGCTCCTCCATGTCCTCCTCCCAGTTCTCTGTCAGCCTCCTCTTCCCTGGCTCTACCACGACTCGCCGGAGAAGCCACCTGGCCGGACTCCGGCAGCCTCCATAACTACAACCATCACCATCATCACCATTAGCATCATCATCATCACACCATCGTTCATATCTCCATCCTCGTCATCATCCTCATCCTCATCAACACCATCGTCCTCTTCATCATTATTAGCATCACTTTATCGTCATCTCAGCATCGTCGTCATTATCATCGTCATCGTCTCACTCTTAATCATTATTGTATCAGCAGCCATCAACCCCATCATCAATCTCAACATGAACACCTCATCATCACTACCAACACCAACCCTAATCACTTATTTATTGTCCTCATCATCATCATCGCCGTAGTCGTAATAATTATCATTGTCGTCATCACCATCATCGTCGTTATAGTCGTCACCATATTCATCATCGTCGTCAACCTCACTGTCGTCTCCGTACATGTACCCCGAGGTACGAACTTGTTTCCTACCTTTCATATTGTTATGTATATGTTGGTGTATATGTCAGTAGGATATTAGCATTTCTCTATGACTGTTAGCTGACTGCAAACCCTGAGTCGGTGAACCCAATGACTTATACGCGTACACATACGCGTATTAGAAATTAAGTGATATATATATATATATATATATATATATATATATATATATATATATATATATATATATATATATATATATAAAAGTAATTATATGCTTATGACTATATGTGTATTTATATTGTACGACCCTAGGACACTGTGGATTATCCCATGGTTACCTTGACCATGTTGACCCTAAGAACATGCTAGATGGCTGTCTTGTGTACATTTATGTACTGGCCTAGACACATGTTATTTTGACTGACTGACTGTGATACAATATTTAATATAGGACACCCGCGTAAGTAGTCGCGCAATTGACTATGTTAGATGACTAGTGCCACCCCTAGTGTACCCCCGAGTCCAGTGTAAATATGGTTGTGTATGTGCTAGTGTAATGACTAATAATTTTATTGTATTATATTATATGTACATAGGATATTGGTTTTGTTCTGCGCGACTTCTGGAGCAGGTTATTGGTACATCGCAGCTTTCTTGCCAGGCAACTATACCTTGCTATTTTACTTTTATTCATATTCCATATGTTGCATGCATCTTTATTTTATGTCTCTAGTTCATATATTTTAACTGTTATATAAAATGCGCGTGACGGTGTCATCGCGATATATTTTTATTTATGTATTTGCATTGACCTTGTTTATGAGACTACCCCATTATCATGTAGCATCATTAGGTTCATTGGCCGTGACACAGTTGTTACACGAGTGTGAGTCTCATATAGATCACGGACTGCATGACAGGTCTGGCCTCCTGTACGTATGGGTCGTGCGTTAGGAATAACTACTGTTAGAAACTTTGCATGCTAGTAGACTTAGCAGTTATTAGAGGTCTATGGACATAGCCTATTATAGTACGGTGGTCCCATCCTTGTCCTTATTTGGTTGCAGGATTGGGCTAGGGTACTAAGAAAAGGCTATGAACCAAATTATTTCATGGATGTGACATGCTTAGAGCATGGGGTGGGGAGAACAACAAGTACCGTATTTGAGCTCCTTTGCACATTTCTCCTGTGCGCCCGGATTCTCCACCAAAGATACGGGTGGTGATGACCACTATATATTATGTACTATCAAGCGGGCCACCGGCGTTCAAAATATGACGTGCCTATTAGGCCCCTGGATCTCCAATAGAGAATCATGCCAAATCCCAGTTTTCAGCCAGATAGCTCACTTGTGGGGAAAGTTGTTCTTAATTGCATTCACTTAGACGGTTAGGCGACCCATTGGATATTTATTTTAGTACTTTAATGGCATGCTTTTATGTATCTTGTTATGTCCCTCTGAGGACCTAGCCCTTCCAGGTGTATCTGTTCTTGAGTATTCGCAGGAGCGCAGATTCGGATGGTTACATATGTTTCGAGGATGTCTTTCCTTCGAGCCGTGATTGATAGCTGGCATTTTTATATTATATTTGTTGTATTGTTCTTATATTATATTTGCTCTTATATTCGAGTTGGTAGTGGATTTGTTTCCACCCAACTATCATCCTTAGATACTTCTTATTGAGATCTAGTTTCATAGATGCTGGGTATTTATTTATATTTGATTTTCTATAGATGCGATTTAGATTATACCCTATGACTTGTGATAGATTTATACCACTTGTGGATTTGATATTCATATTACAGCGTACGTATGGGTTATGGATTCCATATATTGGAGTTGCCCTATCCATGCGGCTGGCATGCTTACGTGTCCTAGTCCTATGTATTTTGGGACTGGGGCGTGACATATTTTTGTGGTGGCACATGCAGGTCTAGAGCATATTGTCTCGGTTATGTTACTGTACCGAACAAGCATGCACCTAGGACTAGAGTATAGGATCTCATCCACAATTGACTACGATTCATCTTCCTCCCATCTGTTCTATTTAAACAATTGTATCATGCTTGATTCTTGTACTTCCCTAATAGTTCTTTGAGTATAGCCTTCTACTAGAATACAGGAACCCCTGTTATTAGGATGATAATTAGGGTAGCACACATATTAAGAATACAACGAGAATATAGACACACCACTAAGTTTGGAATATCTAGTGAACCCTAGAATTCCTTATCTCTAGAGTTGGTTTACCATTACCCCCTGATGTATTATGAAGACTTGAGAGTAGTATAGACACTACTAGATTTAGTTAGAAGTTTACCATAATGGTTGACCCTAGTATTGAGGAACCAATAGAAAACCAAAACTTAAAATTAGGACTGAACCTAACCTTCATAGTTATATATTATTGGAGAACTACAAACTTAGATCATTGTCTTATTATTAGTAGACAGCACCTCAGGAAGCCTAGAGGAATATAATCAACATTCTTCCCCTCTTCAGCATGCCTCGAACATAGCAACTAGAACCCCACTCCCCTTTAGAAACCATGATGCTATCTAGAGCCCCTATTTTAAATTTCATATGTTGATCCTCTGCGACCTTAACGTTCGCTAATTGCGCGACGAATAAATTATCTTCTTCTTTTCTTCATCTTTCAACTCGTGCCACTTGACACCTCTAATTATAGACCAAGTGATTGTATTCTACGATAGGATATATAGTTTGCTATAGTTATAGTTGTAATATTGAATTTTGAATTATGTACCTTGTAGTTAGAACCTGATAGTTGAGTTGTTCAATTAGATTTGATGATTACCCCTAGTTGTAGACCACATAATTTGTACCCCCACCTCAATACAAGTTAGATCTCTTTCCCCTTAACGGCTAGTAACTCTTCTATTCTTACTATTGACACTTGTTCTATAAGCAGTAAGACTAAGGCTTAAGACGACCATGACCTATGTAATATAGGAGGATACCCTAATAGGTACTAAGACCCTTTCTCGTAGACCTTAACAAGAGCTTCTACGGTATCTTTAAGACAATTACAATAGTAGTTAAATTGTTATAAGTTAGGTAGTATACCTCATAACCTAGAATTACATAGCCTTTTGACCCACTATTGAAGTATAACTGAATGACATTAATCGCATGCTAGCAAAAGACGACATTGTTTATTCAGACAATAGAATTTAGAGGTCCTTGCCCATATTTGGTCGACAAGCGACTTAGACAAGGAGGTTGTATGATAACTGTAGAGATTATAGAGTCTTTTATTATTGTTACTTATTTTGTTTTTGTTTTTGCGAACTTGAATTAATTTGTACCTCCTTTCATCATCATCTAGCGTACTTATATTTGTTGTACTACCTTGACTTATGCTGCTATTATAGACTAGTTTTGCAAGCTTACTCTTCTATCGAGCTTGATCATGATATATGTATTAGTGGGTTAACACACTAATACATTTCAGAATCAGTGTACTACGGTCTGATCAACCATAGTGCACTTGGTTCGCCCTTTCGCATAACTACCGTACGTGGATTGAGATATATAGTGATTAGTAGACGAATGTACTTGCCCTCTAGATATGTCTGAGTATATCGTATCCGTTACATAACTGTACCGATGTGAGCATGTGAATAGGAATTACCAAAATATGATTTCAATCCACAACTGCCTTGACAATTCTCATTTGAATTCTTTAAATGCCTTGATCCCGATACTTCTATTCTCTTACCTCTCCCTTGAACTCTTTATTATTGATCTTCGTATTCCCTTATTTCGAAAAGATGAAACATCTTGCTTGGTATAAATTTGATATATAGATAGTACTAGATATACCCCACAGGCCAATCGCATTATTTGGTGACTATCCTTTATAAATGATTAAGGAAATATCATAGATGATATGTTTTGAGGATTCAATAGCATGATTAAATAATTTGGGGCATAGCTTTCTTAGATGCATAGCCTTAGATGATAGATGGGTAAATTTTAAGTTGGGTAGAGACTGCAAAGTTAACTTGAGGGGAATTCATTAGACTGTAACCAAATAAGATTTGATAGAGAGAACCCTACCCTATTTTAATTTCGAGGACGAAATTGTTTTAAGTTTGGTAGATTGTAAACCCCTCACCCAAAATTAGGCCTACTTTGCTTAGATAGTGAAATTAGGGCTAGTTTGAACCAATTAGAATTTAGAACACGACATTTGATTTAACTGTACACTATTTTATCGCGTAGCGCACCTTACCGTTGCTTCGTTAATTGGAGCACTACACTAGCCATTACCTTCCAACGAATTTTACAACATTGTCCTAGACGTGCCCGCCTACCTTTCTGACCTTTGTGTAACTTATAATCATGCTTTCTGGTGCTACATTTTAGTCGCACAATAAACGTCGTGGATGTTATTTCTAAATTCTAAATAAATTCCAACTCAGTACCCTTGTGCGTTCCTGTAAACCCCCAAATTTTCAAATTATTCAATCTTGGATTTTTCCCAATTTTCTGGAATTTTCTGAGAATTTTCTGTAATTAAAATCAAGGTTTTCAATTTATAAATAATTTTTAATTAGCAATAAATAATATTAAAATGTCATGAAAATAATATTTTTGGGTGTAAAATGAAAAATTGGACTTAGGGTAATTTTTCTGGATTTTTCTGGGCCTCAGACCTATTTTTAAAAGCCTAAAAACTATTTTCTAAATTTATTAATTAATTAATTAATATTTATTATGATTATTATTATTATTATTGTTTTATTTATTTATTTTATTAGGTTTGGGCCCGGCCCAGTGGGCCGAGCCCAGTTGCAACCCGGCCCAGCCCTATGCTTAGCGGGTCGGGCGGGTCGGCCTGACCGGATCCGCGCCCGACCCGGACCCGCACCCCTACCCAGTCCTCCCCCTCGATCCGAAATGACCGCCGCCCGCCGCGTTCTCCGGCGACGTGGCCGGAGAACCACCCACGTCGTCATCCCCTCCGGATCACCCGCCCACGCCCCGGCCTCACCCCGCCTCGCAACCCCCTATATAAACCCCATCTCCGCCCTTGTTCTTCCCCCCAAACCGAAACCCTAAACCTAGCTCGACCCCCTTCCGGCGATCTCCGGCAGCCCCGATCCCCGCCGTCCACCTCCCAGAACCACCTCCTCCACCCGCCGCTCTCCCTCTCCTCCTCCTCCCCAGGCGGCCAGACCCCCGTGTCCAACTTCCCCCGTTGATTCGAGAGCCGCCGTCGATCCCCGCCGCTCCGGTGCGCCGCCGGAGACTTCGCCTGAGCCGCCAGAGCCCGGGCCGACCTCGCCAGCCTCCGGCGCACCCTCCAGCAGCACCGGACACGCCGTGGACACGACCCAGACGCGGATACGAGCCCGGACAAGCCGCTGACACGTCCAGGACACGAATCGCGTGTCGGACTCGGTTCAGAAACCCTGGTTTCTCGGTCCCCTTCAGGTATTCATAACTTGCAACCCTGATCTCCGTTTTCGATTTTCGTCAATTCCTACGCGAAGCCTGTACGACCCTCTCGGTGTCCGGACAAACTGTTCGGGACATCGCGTCCTGTGGTGATCGCACACCGCGATCCAAAAACAGGAAAAACCAGACCCTATTTCACCCCGGAACCGAGTACGTCCCGCCAAACGGGACGACTTGGTCGCGCGCGGTTTTCACAGATACGTGCGCAGCGTTGATACGGACGTGTGAGATTTCACGGAAGCTGATTCGGGTGTGCGTGCACACCGAAATCAACGCGTATCCGCGGACATCGCTCCGTATCCGCCTTTTCGGCAATTCGCCCTAACTTCGTGCACACTCGTCAGATCGAGACGAAACTTGCGCCATCGGACTCGTAGCGATACGCTGGTCCTGTGGGTCAAGTTTGGTTCGATTCTGAGA
Source organism: Iris macrosiphon (assembly GCA_036927795.1). Lineage (NCBI taxonomy): Eukaryota > Viridiplantae > Streptophyta > Magnoliopsida > Asparagales > Iridaceae > Iris > Iris macrosiphon. The sequence goes on from JAYESA010000004.1 coordinate 291,249,422, forward strand.
ACGTTGACGAAATCGCGTGTCGTGGGCCCCACAGGCCCCGCTCGACGGGCGATTTTGTGTTCGGCTCACCGGAATCCAAATCTGGAAGTTCCGTTGGGTTCGTATCAGCGTTCCTGACCTGTTGACACTAAGTTTGGTGAATTTGGAGACCGTTGACCTGGACACGTTTTTCGGTGCAAAGCGGGCCCACCGGCAGACCCCGTTTTGACCCGAAATTACCGTTTTTGCCCTTGTCTCCAAATTGGACCCAAGGACAAGCGTTTCTAGCTATTTGACATCTTCTGAGAATGATGGTAATATCTGTTTCAGCTTTTGGACTCACCTCTGGACATTTCTCCCAAGAACCTAATTTAATCAGATCCAAACAACAGGCAAGTACCTGCACTTCAAGTTAATCTTTATATTGTGATAATTAAATTTCTTGCTCTACTAGTACTCTTGCTGATTACACGTAGTGTTAGAATACTATATTTTATGTCTTGAATATTTGGAATTCATGTCTTGTTTCTCGTGTCGGGTGGGAGAATACTGAAAGGCATGTAGTTTACCTTTCCCCTTGCCGTGAATAATAGCTGTTGGTACACGACTGTCCTTCAGCCGGATCTCGATTATTCGTGACTAATAGCCGTTCATGACAGCCGGATTAGCCTTATAAACCCCTGCATGCCAACTAAGTATTCTAAAAACAAACACAAGTTTCATACAGATATTTTCTAGTCATGTTATATTCTTGCTGACTGTATAGTTTCTTTTCCTGCTCGTTTACTTCTGTTTTCTCATACTCCTATTTATAGTGTTGACTATAAGATATTAACATTCTTTTATGCAGTTTCCTTAACATGATATTCAATGTTTAATTGTCATAAATATTTAGTTTAACATTGTTGTGCACTGTGTACTTTGCTCCTTTCCTGACTGGATCTGTGGATTTAGGCGATGATGAGGATCTTGCCCCTACCTATTATGGTCCTTATGAGGGTACTGATGATACCTATGAGGAGCCAGAACCCACACAGGAGACCCCTGCTGCTGAGTAGCTAGTAGCAGCTATCTTTTATTTCTATTTCTTATCTTATTAATCGGGTTTGTCCCCGATTTCATTTGAAATTCCTGTATTAAACATTTGAATTGTTGTCACATTCATTCCAGTTGCATAATTTAATATTCTATTCTCATTAATATCTTGCCTATGTTGTTGTGAATGAGCTAGTTAGTAACTGTGGATAAACCTAGACAGCGTACTACCGCCGACTCTGCGGCGTAGGCTGGACGTACCCACGTACTCGTGCCCGAACTTCCGGGTGCGGGTCGTGACACGTTTTTATGGTGGCCCATGCAGGTCCTATCCTAAAATAGGGTAATACCCTAGGACAGGGTATGGAATAAGATTGAGGATTCTAGGAAAAGCTCATTCACAGTATAGCGTCCTTATTTCAATTCTTGATATCATTGCTGCTCAATTTTTTCTATCGCCTTTGATTTCCAAGTATTTCTATTCTGATCTTCCTATCCCTTAATCTTTCAGAATGGTCCAGACCAGGAACACAGTAGGAGGCACATCAGAACCAGCTGAGCCGAATGTGCCCGAGACTCTTGCACTCCCGCCGCCCCCATCTGTTCCGGCAGTTACCTTAGATGGGGCACAACTAATAGGAGTATTCCAGGGATTAGTGGAATCCCAGAAAGAACAGACGGCACTTCTGCGGACCAGCCTCTCAGAAGCTCTTAAACCCCAGGAGTCGTCACTCAAGAGGCCAGGGAGTGCTAAAGACTTCAAGAACCTTAGGCCTCTGGAATTCTATGGAACTGAGGGCATTCTCTATGCCGATGAGTGGATAGAGAATGTCGAGAGACTCCTGAAGACTGCCCGGGTTCCCGATGATCTCAAAGTGGAATCCGCAAGCCTGCAACTGTTCGACATTGCTCGAACCTGGTTCAGAGATGAACCCCAACTATCTGCTTCCGACGTCACCTGGAAGGACTTCAAGAGGCTATTCAAGGAGAAATTCTACCCCGAAGTGGCTCGGGAAGCTCTCGAAAGCCAATTCGAGAGACTGGAACAAGGTAACATGACTGTTGATGAATATACTGCTGAATTTAGCAGGTTAAGCCACTTTGTGGAGTACATGGTTCGTACCCCGGAGGACAGAGCCCGTAGATTCAAGAAGGGGCTATCTCCGGATATCCGCCTTGCTGTCACCACCAGCCGAGCTCGCACCTATGAGGAGATCTTGAGCGTGGCTCAAGGCGTCGAGAGAGATATGGGGCACAAACTGAAACGAGAAAGAGATACCGGGAATGCGGGACCCAACAAACGCCCTTTTCAACAACAACAACAGCAGAGGGCCCCGCAGCAAAATCAGCGTCCTCCCCCTCGAGCTCCAGCACCCCAGGCTCAAGGACAGAACCAGCGAGCTCCCCCTTGCAACTATTGCCAAAAACCAGGCCACACTTGGCAAGACTGCAGAAAGAGGCTAGGTGCTTGCCTCTATTGTGGTTCCCCAGCACATCAATTGAGGGACTGTCCTGCTACTCAAGGACGTCCAGCTGCACCAAAGGCTCCAGTCCAGGCCAGGCCCCCAGCAGCACAACAAAGGGGACCCCCGCTTCCAACTCAACAACAACGCTTTGCTCAGCACCAACAGCAGCAACAGAGGGGTGCACCGCAGCAAGGCCGTGCTTATGCAATGACTTTGGAAGAAGCGGAAGCCACAGCTAACGTGATCACAGGTTCTGTGCTTATAAATTCAATACCAGCTATTACTTTATTTGACTCTGGAGCTTCACATTCATTCATGTCAGTAGAATTCCTTATGAAGCACAACTTAATCACTAAACCCCTTAGAAATTGTTATAAGATCATTACCGGTGGAGGAATCATCCCGGTTAGTGATGCCTGTAACAATTGTCCTATTACATTATGTGGAAGAGAACTGTATGCTAGACTACTTGTAATGCCAGTGCCCAGTTTTGATATTATACTGGGTATGGATTGGTTAAGTCAACATCATGCCACAATAGACTGTCACAGAGGCAGTGTAATCTTCAGACCCCCTTGCAAGCCAGAATTTGAATTTGCTAGAGGTTCTAGAGAAATGGGTAATAACATAATTTGTGGAGCCCTAGTAACAGAAGAATTGCCACCTATCATCTCTGAATACCTTGATGTCTTCCCTGAGGATCTCCCAGGATTACCCCCAGACCGAGAAGTTGAATTCTCCATTGACTTAGTGCCAGGAGCAGCACCAGTATCTCAGAACCCCTACAGAATCAACAAGAACGAGATAATAGAACTAAATGAACAAATCAAAGAGCTAGAAGACAAAGGTTTCATTAGGTCTAGTGTCTCACCTTGGGGAGCCCCAGTACTATTTGTGCCCAAGAAGGACGGAACATCCAGAATGTGTATTGACTATAGGGCCTTAAATGCCTTAACAATTAAGAATAAGTATCCCCTGCCCAGGATAGATGACTTATTTGATCAGTTGAGTGGAGCTCGGGTGTTTTCCAAGATTGATTTGAGGTCGGGTTACCACCAAGTAAGGGTGAGAAAAGAAGACATCCCTAAAACTGCTTTCAATACCCGGAACGGACACTACGAATTCTTAGTAATGCCGTTCGGGTTGACGAATGCTCCAGCAGTTTTTATGAACCTAATGAACAGAGTTTTCCAGCCATACCTAGACAAATTTGTAGTGGTCTTCATTGATAACATTTTGATCTACTCCAAGACCCCCGAAGAACATGAAGAACATTTGAGGTTAGCATTGGAGACTTTGAGGAAGGAAAAACTTTATGGAAAATTGTCTAAATGTGCTTTCTTCCTAGACAAAGTAGAATTCTTGGGACATGTTATGACTGGAGATGGAATAGCAGTAGACCCTAAGAAAATAGCGGCAGTAGAATCCTGGCCCACTCCAGACTCTGTAGCAGAGATTAGAAGCTTCCTGGGACTAGCCGGCTACTATCGGAAGTTTGTGAAGGACTTTGCTAGGATTGCTGAACCCATGACAAAATTAACAAGAAAAGATGAAGAGTTCACCTGGACTGATGAATGACAGCATGCTTTTGAGGAATTGAAGAAAAGACTGACTACTGCCCCTATTCTGACCTTACCTTCTGGAACCGGAGGGTTCGCTATTTATAGTGATGCTTCTGGAAAAGGTCTAGGTTGTGTATTGGAGCAGAATAAGAAAGTAATAGCATATGCCTCTAGACAGCTTCGACCACATGAAAAGAATTATCCAACCCATGATTTAGAATTAGCAGCTGTCATTTTTGCTCTTAAACTATGGAAGCATTATCTTTATGGAGAAAGGGTGGAAATATTTACAGACCATAAAAGTCTAAAATATATTTTCACTCAGAAAGAGCTAAACATGAGGCAAAGAAGGTGGCTGGAACTAATGAAAGACTTTGATATCACTCTTCAATATCACCCTGGGAAGGCAAATGTAGTTGCTGATGCTCTAAGCAGGTATCCTATGGCGATGTACTTGACTATGGACAGACACCTGCTGGAGGACTTGGAAAGTTTAGGTATTGAAGTAATTATCCCAGGAAAAGAGGGCCAAATGATGAACTTGCAGATTCAGTCTACCTTAATAGACAAAATCAAGGAGACTCAGTTTCAAGACGAAGGCCTGCGAAGCCTTCGAGGTCAAGTGCAAGCTGGATTAGTAGAAGAATTCAGAATTCATGAAGATGGATCGCTGAGACATGGCGATAGATTATGTGTACCTCAAGGAGACATAAGAGAAGAAATTATGCAAGAGGCGCACAGATCGCAGTACTCCATACATCCAGGAGCCAACAAGATGTACAAGGACCTGAGGACGCATGTTTGGTGGCATGGCATGAAAAGAGAAGTAGCCAGGTTCGTATCTCGTTGTTTAGTGTGCCAGCAAGTCAAGGCAGAAAGACAACGACCTGGAGGATTGCTTCAACCACTACCCATTCCGGAGTGGAAGTGGGAACATATCACAATGGATTTTATTTCCGGACTTCCAAGGACACCTAGTGGTAAGGATGCAATCTGGGTGATAGTGGATAGACTGACCAAGTCGGCATATTTTTTACCTTTCAAAGTGGGGCTATCTACAGAGAAGCTGGCAGATTTATATATCAGACATATTGTTAGGCTGCATGGAGTTCCAGTAAGTATTGTCTCCGACAGAGATTCAAGATTCACCTCCCACTTCTGGAAGAGCTTACAAGCCAGTTTGGGGACGCAACTCAAATTCAGCACAGCTTATCATCCCCAAACTGATGGACAATCGGAACGTACAATCCAGACCCTTGAAGATATGCTCCGTACATGTGTTCTGGATTTTGGAGGATCCTGGGAAGACTATTTACATCTGGTGGAGTTCTCTTATAACAACAGCTACCAAGCCAGTATCGAGATGACTCCATTTGAAGCCCTGTATGGCCGAAGATGTCGTACCCCGCTATCATGGGACGACGTTGGAGAAAGAGCCCTACTGGGACCAGAGATGGTGATCGATTCAGCTGAGAAGGTAAAGCAAATAAGGGACAGACTTCGAGTGGCTCAAGACAGGCAACGACATTGGGCAAATAGCCACCGAAGGCCCTTAGAATTTGAGGTAATTAAATTTATAAAATTCAAGTCAATTTAAATATTTTGCTTATGGAACTAAGACTTGATTGTGACTTTATTAAAGGTTGGAGAGCTGGTGTTCTTAAAGATTTCCCCGACACGTGGCACCATTAGGTTCGGAAGGAGTGGAAAACTCAGCCCAAGATTCATCGGACCTTTTGGCATACAGGAGAAAATCGGAGAAGTGGCATACCGACTGGCATTGCCACCCTCTCTGGATGGAGTACATAACGTCTTCCACGTGTCGCAGCTGAGGAAGTATGTGTCAGACCCCAGTCACATTTTGGATCACTCAGAGCTCGAAGTAGGCCCAAGTTTGACTTACCAAGAGCTACCCGTGGAGATCCTGGATCGCTCGGAGAAAGTCCTACGGAACCAGGTTATCTCACTGGTTCGCGTAGCTTGGAAGCACCATTCTCCCTGCGAATCCACCTGGGAGCGAGAAGACGAGATTAGAGAGCGATACCCCTATCTTTTTGAACCCTGAGGTATATTGTATTTTATTTTTCGGCCTTTCCTTTCGTGCCTTGTTATTCTTAAATTTCGAGGACAAAATTTTTGTAAGTTGGGTAGGTTGTAAACCCCCAAATTTTCAAATTATTCAATCTTGGATTTTTCCCAATTTTCTGGAATTTTCTGAGAATTTTCTGTAATTAAAATCAAGGTTTTCAATTTATAAATGATTTTTAATTGGCAATAAATAATATTAAAATGTCATGAAAATAATATTTTTGGGTGTAAAATGAAAAATTGGACTTAGGGTAATTTTTCTGGATTTTTCTGGGCCTCAGACCTATTTTTAAAAGCCTAAAAACTATTTTCTAAATTTATTAATTAATTAATTAATATTTATTATGATTATTATTATTATTATTGTTTTATTTATTTATTTTATTAGGTTTGGGCCCGGCCCAGTGGGCCGAGCCCAGTTGCAACCCGGCCCAGCCCTATGCTTAGCGGGTCGGGCGGGTCGGCCTGACCGGATCCGCGCCCGACCCGGACCCGCACCCCTACCCAGTCCTCCCCCTCGATCCGAAATGACCGCCGCCCGCCGCGTTCTCCGGCGACGTGGCCGGAGAACCACCCACGTCGTCATCCCCTCCGGATCACCCGCCCACGCCCCGGCCTCACCCCGCCTCGCAACCCCCTATATAAACCCCATCTCCGCCCTTGTTCTTCCCCCCAAACCGAAACCCTAAACCTAGCTCGACCCCCTTCCGGCGATCTCCGGCAGCCCCGATCCCCGCCGTCCACCTCCCAGAACCACCTCCTCCACCCGCCGCTCTCCCTCTCCTCCTCCTCCCCAGGCGGCCAGACCCCCGTGTCCAACTTCCCCCGTTGATTCGAGAGCCGCCGTCGATCCCCGCCGCTCCGGTGCGCCGCCGGAGACTTCGCCTGAGCCGCCAGAGCCCGGGCCGACCTCGCCAGCCTCCGGCGCACCCTCCAGCAGCACCGGACACGCCGCGAACACGACCCAGACGCGGATACGAGCCCGGACACGCCGCTGACACGTCCAGGACACGAATCGCGTGTCGGACTCGGTTCAGAAACCCTGGTTTCTCGGTCCCCTTCAGGTATTCATAACTTGCAACCCTGATCTCCGTTTTCGATTTTCGTCAATTCCTACGCGAAGCCTGTACGACCCTCTCGGTGTCCGGACAAACTGTTCGGGACATCGCGTCCTGTGGTGATCGCACACCGCGATCCAAAAACAGGAAAAACCAGACCCTATTTCACCCCGGAACCGAGTACGTCCCGCCAAACGGGACGACTTGGTCGTGCGCGGTTTTCACAGATACGTGCGCAGCGTTGATACGGACGTGTGAGATTTCGCGGAAGCTGATTCGGGTGTGCGTGCACACCGGAATCAACGCGTATCCGCGGACATCGCTCCGTATCCGCCTTTTCGACAATTCGCCCTAACTTCGTGCACACTCGTCAGATCGAGACGAAACTTGCGCCATCGGACTCGTAGCGATACGCTGGTCCTGTGGGTCAAGTTTGGTTCGATTCTGAGAACGTTGACGAAATCGCGTGTCGTGGGCCCCACAGGCCCCGCTCGACGGGTGATTTTGTGTTCGGCTCACCGGAATCCAAATCTGGAAGTTCCGTTGGATTCGTATCAGCGTTCCTGACCTGTTGACACTAAGTTTGGTGAATTTGGAGACCGTTGACTTGGACACATTTTTCGGTGCAAAGCGGGCCCACCGGCAGACCCCGTTTTGACCCGAAATTACCGTTTTTGCCCTTGTCTCCAAATTGGACCCAAGGACAGGCGTTTCTAGATATTTGACATCTTCTGAGAATGATGGTAATGTCTGTTTCAGCTTTTGGACTCACCTCTGGACATTTCTCCCAAGAACCTAATTTAATCAGATCCAAACAACAGGCAAGTACCTGCACTTCAAGTTAATCTTTATATTGTGATAATTAAATTCCCTGCTCTACTAGTACTCTTGCTGATTACACGTAGTGTTAGAATACTATATTTCATATCTTGAATATTTGGAATTCATGTCTTGTTTCTCGTGTCGGGTGGGAGAATACTGAAAGGCATGTAGTTTACCTTTCCCCTTGCCGTGAATAATAGCTGTTGGTACACGACTGTCCTTCAGCCGGATCTCGATTATTCGTGACTAATAGCCGTTCATGACGGCCGGATTAGCCTTATAAACCCCTGCATGCCAACTAAGTATTCTAAAAACAAACACAAGTTTCATACAGATATTTTCTAGTCATGTTATATTCTTGCTGACTGTATAGTTTCTTTTCCTGCTCGTTTACTTCTGTTTTCTCATACTCCTGTTTATAGTGTTGACTATGAGATATTAACATTCTTTTATGCAGTTTTCTTAACATGATATTCAATGTTTAATTGTCATAAATATTTAGTTTAACATTGTTGTGCACTGTGTACTTTGCTCCTTTCCTGACTGGATCTGTGGATTTAGGCGATGATGAGGATCTTGCCCCTACCTATTATGGTCCTTATGAGGGTACTGATGATACCTATGAGGAGCCAGAACCCACACAGGAGACCCCTGCTGCTGAGTAGCTAGTAGCAGCTATCTTTTATTTCTATTTCTTATCTTATTAATCGGGTTTGTCCCCGATTTCATTTGAAATTCCTGTATTAAACATTTGAATTGTTGTCACATTCATTCCAGTTGCATAATTTAAGATTCTATTCTCATTAATATCTTGCCTATGTTGTTGTGAATGAGCTAGTTAGTAACTGTGGATAAACCTAGACAGCGTACTACCGCCGACTCTGCGGCGTAGGCTGGACGTACCCACGTACTCGTGCCCGAACTTCCGGGTGCGGGTCGTGACAGTTCCAATCAAAATTGGAGGCACAATCTTGACCGTTTTGTGCAACCCAAATTTTATTAATATTCTACACTGTACCATCTATGTCCCTGACACTTGTGTCCCATTTAATTTTATTCCCATATACTTCTAATTAATTCTAGAACATCGTGCGCATTCAGTTTGATTAATTAAATCTAATTTCCGTCCTTGTGCAACTTTTCTAATTGTTGGGGGGCTTTTATGCAAAAATGCATTGAGGTGTCCCCACCATTGGACAATTCATGAAGAAACCTAGTTTTTCCCTTCACATGAATTTTTCCATAATTTATCGGAATGTACAAATGCACAGCATCGATCCCTCATCTAAACCCTATCCTTGTGTTTTAAACCATGCAATTATGGCCCTCAAACATCCTCATGCAAGCCCAAGGCCCATCCCAAGGAGATGTTGACCAAAGTCAAGTTTACCTAGGTCAAACCCAAAAGTCCACATGTGTATAAATATAATCTTTTCTTCCATTTTCCTTTTTCTAAATCACCCTAAACCCAAACCCGATTTTCCAGTAGCCGACTTCTCCTTCTTCCCCTGCCCTCTCCCTGTGCACCCCTACCTGGCCGGAGCTCGGCCGTGAACCGAGCCAACCCCTCGCCGGAGTAGCCCCTCCTCCGCTGCACCCAGTCACAACCACCTCATTCCATCATCATCATCTCTTCTCCTCCCCTCCTTCGCCTGAGCCCGACCGGCCTGATCACTACCCCGACTCCCTCCGGTCTCCGTCTGTGCACCGTCTCCACCAACGGAGTTAAGATCCCCGCATGACGGCGAGCAGCGGCCACTCCCTGTTGAACACCGTATTCCTCGATCAATCCTCCCTGCCGGATCATCAGAACCTTTGCCTGGGCCGTAGTTTCGCCACCGTTCCTTCCCCCCATCGGCTCTCCTCCACCTTCGACCTCGACCGGAAGCCCACGCCGGACCTCATCCCTCTCCGATCCCCCATCATCCAACACAACCACCATCACTCCCTCATCTCAGACTCCTTCCTTCGGCCGGAATCCCCTCGACCCGTCGGGATCCTCCGCACAGCTTGTCCACCACTGCCCACCATTCCCTGCTCCTCCTTCTCGACCACAGCCCCTCCTCTTTGCCGGAGAAGCTCCTCCCTGGCCTCCTCCCAGTTCCCTGTCAGCCTCCTCTTCCCTGGCTCCGCCAAGACTCGCCGAAGAAGCCCTCTGGCCGGACTTCGGCAGCCTCCATAACCACAGCCATCATCATCATCATTAGCATCATCATCATCACACCATCGTTCATATCTCCATCCTCGTCATCATCCTCGTCAATACCATCGTCCTCTTCATCATCATTAGCATCACTTCATCGTCATCTCAGCTTCGTAGTCATTATTATCGTCATTATCTTACCCTTAATTATCATCGTATCAACAGCCATCAACCCCATCATCAATCTCAACATGAACACCTCATTATCACTACCAACACCAACCCTAATCACTTATTTATTGTCCTCAGCATCATCATCATCATAGTCGTAATCATCATCATTGTCGTCATCACCATCATCGTCGTTATAGTCGTCACCATCGTCATCATCATCGTCAACCTCACTGTCGTCTCCGTACACGTACCCCGAGGTACGAACTTGTTCCCCACCTTTCATATTGTTATGTATGTGCTGGTGTATATGTCAGTAGGATATTAGCATTTCTTTATGACTGTTAGCTGACTGCAAACCCTGAGTCGGTGAACCCAATGACTTGTACGAGTACACATATGCGTATTAGAAATTAAGTGATATATATATATATATATATATATATATATATATATATATATATATATATATATATATATATATATATATATATATATATATATATATATATATATATATATATATATATATATATATGACTGTATTATATAAGTAATTATATGCTTATGACTATATGTGTATTTATATTGTATGACCCTAGGACACTGTAGATTATCCCATGGTTACCTTGACCATATTGACCCTAAGAACATGCTAGATGGCTGTCTTGTGTACATTTATGTACTGGCCTAGACACATGTTATTTTGACTGACTGACTGTGATACAATATTTAATATAGGACACCCGCGTAAGTAGTCGCGCAATTGACTGTGTTAGATGACTAGTGCCACCCCTAGTGTACCCCCGAGTCCAGTGTAAATATGGTTGTGTATGTGCTAGTGTAATGACTAATGATTTTATTGTATTATATTATATGTACATAAGATATTGGATTTGTTCTGTGCGACTTCTGGAGCAGGTTATTGGTACATCGCAGCTTTCTTGCCAGGTAAGTATACATTGCCATTGTATTGTTATTCATATTCCATATGTTGCATGTATCTTTATTTTCTGTCTCTAGTTCATATATTTTAACTGTTATATAAAATGCGCGCGACGGTGTCGTCGCGATATGTTTTTATTTATGTATTTGCATTGACCTTGTTTATGAGACTACCCTATTATCATGTAGCATCATTAGGTTTATTGGCCGTAACACAGTTGTTACACGAGTTTGAGTTTCATATAGATCACGAACTGCGTGACAGGTCTGGCCTCCTGTACGTATGGGTCGTACGTTAGGAATAACTGCTGTTAGAAACTTTGTATGCTAGTAGACTTAGCAGTTATTAGAGGTCTATGGATATAGCCTATTGTAGTACGGTGGTCCCATCATTGTCCTTGTTTAATTGCAGGATTGGGCTAGGGTACTAAGAATAGGCTATGAACCAAATTGTGTCATAGATGTGACATGCTTAGAGCATGGGGTGGGGAGAACAACAAGTACCGCATTTGAGCTCCTTTGCACTTTTTTCCTGTGCGCCCGGATTCTCCGCCAGAGATACGGGTGGTGATGACCACTATATATTATGTACTATCAGGCGGGCCACCGGCGTTCAAAAGACGACGTGCCTTTTAGGCCCCTGGATCTCCAATAGAGAACCATGCAAAATCCCAGTTTTTAGCCAGATAGCTCACTTGTGGGAAAAGTTATTCTTAATTGCATTCACTTAGACGGTTAGGCGACCCATTGGATATTTATTTCAATACTTTAATGGCATTCTTTTATGTATCTTATTATGTCCCTCTGAGGACCTGGCCCTTCCAGGTGTATCTGTTCTTGAGTATTCGCAGGAGCGCAGATTCGGATGGTTACATATGTTTCGATGATGTCTTCCCTTCGAGCCATGATTGATAGCTGGCATTTTTATATTGTATTTGTTGTGTTGTTCTTATATTGTATTTGCTCTTATATTCGAGTTGGTAGTGGATTAGTTTCCACCCAACTATCATCCTTAGATTCTTCTTATTGAGATCTAGTTTCATAGATGCTGAGTATTTATTTATATTTGATTTTCTGTGGATGAGATTTAGATTATACCCTGTGACTTGTGATAGATTTATACCACTTGTGGATTTGATATTCATATTACAGCGTACGTATGGGTTATGGGTTCCATATATTGGAGTTGCCCTATCCATGCGGCTGGCATGCTTACGTATCCTAGTCCTATGTATTTTGGGACTGGGGCATGACAAAGCCTCTAACAGACATCAAAATTTGTGACAGGGGATCTTTATGCGGCCTCCCTGTTCTGTGGTCGTTCAGGCCGCATATAGTATACTATGCGGCTTCTCTGCGACTTGGTTGATTTGGCCGCATGTAGATTCTCTATGACTTGATTATTCAGGACGCATGCGGTTTCTCTACTACTTGATTGTTCAGGCCGCCTGAAGATAATTATTCGGCTTCCGTCAGGCCGCATGGATGCACTTGCAGACTTGCTTTGGTGATCTAGACGAGTCTCTTGGTCGCATGGCTTCTCTGCAGCATGCCAAGAGGCAGGCTTTGAGGTCATATCTTCTGGCTCACGGACTTGAATTTTTTATGCTTCTACAACAACGTTGCTCCATATTTCCTTATCTAATACCAAAAAATTCATAGACCACCTTTAGCATAAGTCTTCGTCTCCACTTGGAAGCTTCAAGTGCAAGGTTTCTAAAGAATCGGACTCAAGCCTTCAGCGTTTCCTTGTAGCAACTAAATCCTCAGCACCCGAGGATACCCATAAACGTGGGTTAGCACGCAACATGTACTGGTGAGTTGCCGCAACCAATCTCACATAAAAAGCCAACACTAAGTAGATATGTGAAATCAACAGTTATTATAATGTAACCTTGCTGTGTTGCCTTAAGTTCAGTTTAACAATTCATAATATAAGAACATAAGGAACATAATAATTTTTACCATTTTATGATTCTTACCCACAGTCGCTCAGCCATCCTTGTAATTGAGTAATAACTTACTCAGCTTGCATAAGACATTGTTAGCTATGACATATGTCTACATGAAGGTTATTGATTACCATAAAACTTGGACTTAGAGTTGGTTAAGCTGCTCCCCCCCCCCGAAGGGTAGAGAGCCCACTTGGAGGTTTTCGAATCACCGTGCTACCTTGCACATGCTCTAATTTCTCCCTAGGATGAACGGGTCTGTGGTCGCGGATTACCATTCGAGAAATTATTCCTTGTGCATAAGTTGTCCATGACCATGCATATGATGCAAATTTACTATCGAATAACGGAGGAAATTTTTTTTCTCATATCTGCTGTCACGCCCCGGTCCCGCAGGGCCGTTCGTTCTCGCTTTGGTCCCTACGGAACCGATCGTCCTCGCACGGGCGTGATGCCGTGCAAGCCTAAGATGTGCTTGCACAAGGCCAAAGCTTTGTTACAAGGGCAAGTAAGCTATTCAATACTGAAGCAGCGGCACACATATTGCAGAAAAGTGAAGATCACAATGGCATATAAAATAGGCTCTTTTATTGATATCGAAATTATTACAAGCGGCGCATGGCCGAGGTTACAGATCGCTCAAGCACTCTTCTCTCGATTACAATGATACCGTTCCATACATTATGTCCCTTTATACAAAAGCAACTCAAAGCAGGCATAACTCGATGCGGCTCCAGGCATCGACTCCAGATTTTCGGTTCCTTGGGATGAGGCACAGCTATCGCTTCCTCGCACGAACGACACCTGAGAACAAGCAAACTGTTGGTGGGTCAGCACTTTATGCAAGTACTGGTGAGATATAAACAACTGAACAGAAGCTACACCCCCTGAAACCCACACTAAGTAAACTTGTGGCAAAACATTGCATTATTAGTGATCTTGCTAGTTTTACCTAAGTTCTTTTTATGCAGCTCGGAACTATAGTCAGATTACATCTTTTTGAAAACACAAGTTAGAAACCAGTTTTGCATATTCGATACTCAAGCATTTAAGCAACTCTAAGGGACAGTGTTCTCATCGTGTAGTGCGCAGCATGTATTGTGCATCACAATCTATCTCGATAGGGACAAAGTTATCTAGCAGACTGATCATATCGAATCAAGGCAAGCATATCAAGTAGGCTATTATTCTATCAAGCGATTGAGGCAACACATCTATATGATTTCGGTCCCCGAGAAACTCAGGATTGGCAGCGGTAATCCAGCTATCCAATGACTCACATACTGGTACTATTAGCAGCTGTGACTGAGGTTCAGCTCTGCACTAATAGCCATTGTCCAACCGATGTTTGATACATGAGTCACTATCAGATAAATCATGATGCATACTGAATGACAAGCAGGCTATAGATAAACTCATAATATTTCTTACCCACGGTCGAACGGTTATCCCTGCAGCAGACACACAAGTTAGCCACAATTTGCATAATATAATGTATACAGTTCTCTAGTTTCCTCTGTTCGTTCCTGCATCAAACAGTTAGGTATGCAAGAAGGCTAGCCTAGCATGCGCCCTAACTATATGATGGTCCCCTCATCGGGATTAGCAGTTGGGACGTACAAGCCCATCTCACTAATAGACTTGTCTTTGGTCTACCCAAGAACGTACAAGCCTTGGGTATCTAGATCTCTTCCCGGACCGAACGACCCTCAGTGCCCCAGGAACCGCTCGAGAGATAATCCTTGTGCACAAGTTGTCCTGACCAAATGCTTGAATGCAAGCCCTATCAGAAAAATATGCTATCATGCAACTGATGAACTATGCACAACAAGTCTATCTCTTCTTTTCTCTTTTCTCTTTTCTCTAACTCAAGTCCAGATAGCCGAAGCTCATTGTCTTAATGCACATTGCCTAATAGCCACACCTGTTAAGCCTCGAGGTGGACTATTAGTCTAGATTCACAAGTTCACGCTATTCACCAAGTTTTGTCTTTTCACAAGCCAACTATAACATATATTCAAGCAAGCTAACTCTTAAACAAGTAACAAGCAAGAACAGTTCTTATGACTCTAGCATGCAAATTCTATCTCTTGTGGACAAGCATTCTAGTATTCCAGTCTAGCATACGATATAAATGCAAGCAATCCTTTTTACTCTTGTTATTAGCATGGCAAGGTTCTATCTCGTTTCAGACAAGCATTCTAGTTCTCTTATTAGGCAAGCAAGCAGATTCGTTTTAATGACAAGCTATGTGAGTTCTCTTATTAGCATACTGAGTCGGTTCTATCTTTCTTCTTATGAAACAATCTTATTAAGCAACAAGCATTCAAAAACTCAGATTTATTATTAAGTCGTGCAAGAATCAGAGAATGCAGTTCTGCCCACTCACATTGATTAATCGGCCGGGAACTCTCCGAGAAGACTTCCGTTCGAGCAAGCAAGTCGATCTCACTTGTACATAGTGCCTACGCGGAGCGGGGCACTACATCTGCTTTGAGCACCCAAGATGATTCCTCAACGGAATGCTTGCTCCAGAGCACACGAAGCAAGGTGACAGCTCGATTCCTCAGTATCTTCTCTTTCCTATCCAAGATTTGAATATGTTCCTCCATATAAGTCAAGTCGGCCTGCAGTCCCAACTGACCGAAGTCTACCACGTGACTTGGATCATGCACGTACTTTTGTAGTTGGGAAACATGGAACGTATCATGCACTTCAGCCAATGACGCTGATAGCGCGATCTAGTAGGCGACTGGACCAACTCGCTTAAGAATATCGAACGGGCCAACAAACCGAGGGCTCAACTTCCCCTTCGCATCGAAACGCATAACTCCACTCATCGGTAACACCTTCAAGAACACATGGTCCCCGACCATAAACTCTAACGGTCGTCGGTGATTATCTGCGTAACTCTTTTGCCGACTTTGTGCCACTTTTAATTTCTCCCAAATAATGCAAACTTTATCGACTGTCTGTTCCACCAATTCTGACCCAAGTGCTTGCCGCACACCGACTTTATCCCACCAAATCGATGACCGACACTTTTGCCCGTACAATGCTTCATACAGCGCCATCTCGATACTCGATTGGCAATTGTTATTGTAGACAAATTTTGCTATCGGCAAATATATATCCCAACTTGTCTTCAAATCTATTGCGCATATGCGTAGCATATCCTCCAAGATTTGGTTAACCTGTTCGGTCTGGCCGTCAGTTTGAGGATGGTATACAGAGCTATAATGCAATCGCGTGCCCAGGGCTGCCTGCAGATTTTTCCAGAACCGTGATACGAATCTTCCAGCTCGATCTTACACGATTGAAGCTGGCACACCGTGCATTCAGACTACTTCATCTACGTATAGATGAGCCAATCGATCGACATTCCAGGAGATTTTGATCGCGATAAAATGTGCTGATTTGGTCAATCTATCCACGATTACCCTAAATGTATTATTCTCTCGCTGCGTCTTCAATAAGCCAACTATGAAATCCATTAAAATGTGATCCCATTTTTCATTCTGAAATAGGGAGGTTCTGCATCTCTCCGCCTGGCCTCTGGTATTCTGTCTTTACCTACTGACATGCCATACATTGGGACATGAAAGTACCACATCCTTCTTCATGCCGTGCCACCAAAAGGTTGTGCGTAAGTCCTTATACAATTTGGTACTTCCCGGATGTAAATTATAAACTTTATATTGCGCTTCCGTCGGTATTTTCTTTCAAAATTCTGTGTCGTTAGGGACGCACAATCTTTCCTTCACTCATAGTATTATGTTCTTATCATCCACAAAGTCGGTTGCCTTTCCTGTTGAAGCCAGCTCTCGCATCTTCTCCAGGTACGGGTAATCCATTTGTACAGACTTGATCCGTTCAATCAAGCTCGGCTAAAGGTTTAATTTAGCTACTTGTACTCCTCGATATCGAACTCAGAATTCGATACCCATATCCTCCCAATCCCGTTGTAACCGTTTATCAATTGAAAGGGACGCCATATACTTCCGGCTCAACACATCCGCCACAACATTGCCCTTGCCTGGAGTATAATCGATTGTCAGGTCATAATCTTTAATGAGTTCCAGCCAACGCCTTTGTTGTAATTTTAATTCTTTCTGCATGAAAAGGTATTTTAAGCTCTTGCGATCCGTGTAGATTTTGCAAGACGCACCATAGAGACAGTGACGCCATAATTTCAAAGCGAACACAATTGTTGCCAATTCCAGATCATACGTAGGATAATTCTTTTCATGTGGCTTTAACTGCCTAGAAACGAAGGATATCACTTTATCTCTTTGCATGAGTACACATCCCAATCCTTGACCTGAAGTATCATTGAAGATCTGAAAACCCTCCTCACCCTTCGGGAGTGTAAGAAATGGAGCTGACACGAGACATTATTTCAATTCTTGAAAACTAGATTCACAGTCATCAGTCCAATTGAATGTCACTCCTTTATGGGTGAGGCGAGTTAGAGGCGATGCCACTTTAGCAAAATATTTTACGAACTTTCTGTAGTAACCCGCAAACCAAGGAAACTTCGAACTTCGCTAGCTGATGTGGACTGCTTCCAGTCCTCCACTACCTCAATCTTCTTTGGATCCACGGTAACACCCTCGGACGAGATAACGTGCCCAAGGAACGACACGCTACTCATCCAAAATTCATATTTACTTAGCTTAGCATAAAGTTGATGTTCCCGTAGGGTCTGTAGTATTGTTCTCAAGTACCCAGTATGGTCCTCTCTGTTCTTTGAATATATTAGGATATCATCGATGAACACAACCAAAAACTTGTCTAAATAGGGTCTGAAGATGCGGTTCATCATATCCATGAATGCAGCGGGGGCATTGGTCAAACCAAACAGCATTACCAGAAATTCATAATACCCGTATCTTGTGCGGAAATCAGACTTTGGCATATCATCCGACTTAATATTCAATTGATGATACCCAGAGCGGAGATAATCTTTGAAAATTTGGTCGCACCTTGGAGCTGGTCAAACAAATCATCGATTCTAGGTAATCATACTTATTCTGAACGTCCACTTTGTTAAACGCTCGGAAATCAATACAAAGACGCATTGTACCGTCCTTCTTCTTCACGAACAATCATGGAGCTCCCCAAGGTGAAACATTGGGGCGAATATATCTACGATTCAACAATTCCTGGAGTTGGACCTTTAGTTCTTTTAATTTTACGGGCGCTATTCGATATGGAGCTCTGGAAATTGGCCTGATATTTGGAAATGTATCAATGCATAACTCAATCTGTCGGTCTAGTGGCATTCCGACTATCTCGTTTGGAAATACATCAGGAAATTCTGCCATGACTTCAGTGTGAACTGGGTAGGCACTCCCCCTGCGTGTCTCAAACAGAAGCCAAGTACCCTTCGCAACTAGAATGTAACATCCGTCAGACCGTGACTGCTGAAATCACCATGGATGGCTTAGTCGACATCGCACTACACGAGTACAAGAATTCTCTCTCCTGGTAGACGAAATACAACTTTCTTTCCTGCGCAATCGATCGTCGCACCACATGCACTAAGCCAATCCATTCCCTGAATGATATCGTAATCCTTGATGTCGAGGACAAAGACATCCAGTGACAAGTTCCTACCTCCAATGCATATGTAGTCATCCTTATATATCAAGTTAGCAGGCATCTCCATCCCAGATGGAATTCTAACACTAAGATTTACATTTAACATAGATATTTTCATTTCATCTTCTATTGTATAATCAGTAGATATGAAACAAAGGGAAGCACCAGAGTCAAATAGTACACATGCAGGAATGCCATTAAATACCAAAGGCACCGATGCTAAAATCTGTACCCGAGAGGGATATTACGGAGGTTTCGGTCACCAAATCTGAATCCGAAAGGGAAAATTTCGGATATCTCCCGGACCGCGGAAAGCCGAAAGGGGTCCCAGGCACCACTGAATCCCCAATCCTTTGCTTGTTGTGCAGTGACAGTACCAATATCCACTAATCGTTGTTTCCAGATACGGTTGCCGATTGACATCTTTTTTAATTCGTCGATACGAGAAGCAAATTGTACCTATCACGACCGTATCCGAAGCGAAGGCCTCCTCCCTATTCAAAGCATAGACTCGACCTTGCACACCGGTTCTCTGATTCTGATTTTGTCTAGCCTGTGGTGTTCGTGGGGCTTGCCCACGATCCTGTTGATTCTGATATGGCTGCTGCTGTCGCTGATAAGTCTGATTGGTATTTTCCCCTGAATAATCCCGAAGTATGTTGCCCAGGCGACCACACTTAAAGCATCATCCCCCGGGGACTTGGCAGTTAGGAGCAGTGGACCCTTTATTGCGACATCGTTGACAGTATGGTACACCACGATTTTAACCCTGGAATCCTTCGTTGTTCGGGCGCTTGGGGCCATCGTACTTTCCTCCAGAGTTCGATCGTTTATTGTTGGCATTAAGTACTGGTGGGGCGACCGGAGCCGCTGCAGGATAGTGTATATTGTCACGCCCCAGTCCCAAAAATACGTAGGACTAGGACACGTAATCATGCCAGTCGCATGGATATGGCAACTCCAATATATGGAAACCAAATCCATACGTACGCTGTAATATGAATATAAAATCCACAAGTGGTATAAAATGTAATACAAGTCACAGGTTAAAATCTAATTCTCATCCACCAAAATCATATAGAAATAAATAACCAGTATCTATGAAACTAGATCTCAACAGAAGTATCTAAAGATGATAGTTGGATGGAAACAAATCCACTACCAACTCAAATATAAAATAGAAAAAAAGTAAATACAATATAAGTACAACTCACTCAAACAATATAAGCACCAGCTACCAATCACGGCTCGAAGAGAAGACATCCACGAAGCATCTATATCCTTCCACATCTGTGCTCCTGCAAATACTCAAAAACAGGTACACCTGGCAGCGGACCAGGTCTTCAGAGGGACATAACAAGTATACTTAAACACGCCAATAAAGTACTGAAATAAATATCCAAAGGGGTCGCCTAACCGTCTAAAGTGAATGCAGTTAAGAACAACTTTCCCCACAAGTGAGCTATCTGGCTGACAACTGGGATTTGGCATGGTTCTCTTTTGAAGAGCCAGGGGCCTAAAAGGCACATCGTCTTTTGAACGCCGGTGGCCCGCCTGATAGTACATAATATATAAGGGTCATCATCACCCGTATCTCCAGCGGAGAATCCGGGCTTCACAGAAAAAGTATAAAGGAGCTCAAATGCGGTACTTGTTGTTCTCCCCACCCCATGCTCTAAGCATGTCACATCCATAACACGATTTGGTCCATAGCCTATTCTTAGTACCCTAGCCCAATCCTGCAACCAAACAAGGACAAGGATGGGACCACCGTACTACAATAAGCTATGTCCCTGGACCTCTAATAACTGCCAAGTCTACTAGCATGCAAAGTTTCTAACAGCAGTTATACCTAACGCACGGCCCACACGTACAAGAGGCCAAACCTGCACGCAAGTCCGTGATCTACATGAGACTCACAACTCGTGTAACAACTGTGTCACGGCCAATGAACCTAATGATGCTACATGATAATGGGGTAGTCTCATGAACAAGGTCAATGCAAATACATAAATAAAAATATATCGCGACGTCACCGTCGCGAGCATTTTATATAACAATTAAAATATATGAACTAAGGACAGAAAATAAAGATGCATGCAACATATGGAATATAAATAACAGTACAATGGCAAGGTATACTTGCCTGGTAAGAAACTGCAAAATGTCACGTCTAGATGTCCAATACACAGGACCAGAAGCTATGGCCTCAGAACAAATGTCTCCGGATGCTGAAATAGATATCACCAACATTCTCAAAATAAGAAAAATAGCTAGAAAGTACTTCCCTTTCGTCCAATTTGGACACAGGAGCAAAACTGTAATTTCGGACAAAAGTGAGGTCCACGTGTGGCCCACCCTGCACCGAAAAGCGTGTCGAGGGTAACAGTCTCTAAATGGGACAAACTATAGGTCAAACAATTCTAGATGTCAATACGAACCCAACGGTATGTCCAAATGTGGATTCCGATGAGCCGAACACTATTTGGTCCAAAAGTCAACTGTGGGGCCCGCCAATTGGCGATTTGGTCAACCATCTCAGAATCGCGTGAAATTTGGGTCAAAGGACCAGTGCGTTACCACGAGTCCAGTGGCGTAAGTTTCGTCGTAATCTGACAAGCGTGAACAAAATACGTGCGAGTTCCACAAAAATTGTGACATGAAATGTGTCCGCGGATACGGCCTGATTCCGGCGCGTACACGCGTCCGAATCAGTCCCCACGAATTTTCACGTGTCCAATTATGCTGCGTGCACCATTCGGTATACTTGGCACACGGCGGGGCGGTCCCGTTTGGCGGGGCGTGCTCCGTTTTCCAACTTTTGGAAAACCGGAAAAAGTGGGTGCGCGCAGTTTTGTGACGAATATAATTTTGTCCACAGCAACTAATAGCACAAAGTTATTATACAGAAAATAAACTAGGTCATGTAATCTACAGGTATCAAAAAGAATTACCGAATTCGGATCTCTGTGGTGGGAGATACAAACTCGACAATATGGGTGGTCATTCTGAAATTCTGCGATTGCAGAATTTTGTCTGTTCGCCCGACTTGGGCACTATTTTTCACCTAGGGACACACGTTTTCCGAGGTTGACTATAAAACAAGTATGGAAAAGGGTTGAGGGGAGATCATACCTATGAAAACGAAACAGCGTTTGGATGAGCGAGTCAACGGAAAAATACGCCGGAGCGAAGGTGCCTCGAGTGGGAGACTGCAGTTCGCGATGTCGGCGTCGACGGGATGGTTGGATGGCTTGACGGGGCTTCTCTGACTGCGGTGACGGCTCTAGATGGGAAGAGGAAGTCTGGAGTTTTAGGTTAGGGTTTTATGAGAGCTAACTATATATATATTTATATATAAGAATAGGGAGAGAGAGGATAGTGGGTCGGGCTCAACGTGGGATTACCTATGTTTGCTGTGAGCAAACAAAAGGGGGGGGGCGCGTTCACATGCAGCCAAAGGGCTTGGCTTGGTAGTTATAATGCTGTTGTGGTGTAGTATGGGAATGGTAATGGTTTGGTTATAGTTTTGCTAGAATGGGTTATTAGTAATATTTTTAATAGTTTATTTTTTTTTCTTTTTCTTTTCTTAATCTTTTCTTTTCTTATTAAATATATATATACATATATATATTTGTATATATATATATATATATATATATATAGATATATACATAAGAAAATTTATAGATTTGGATATTGCACACCGTTAGGCTAGCAACTGCTCAAGGGGTCTCCTACATGAAATAAATTTCGAAAAATTCCTGATGGTCCCATAAGTCATCTAAGTGCCCGAACACCTAACATAAAAATTATTAAAAATCTATTTCTCCTATTTAGACCTAATTACTATAATTTAATTAATAATTAATAAATAAAAGGGTATATACGATTTTTTAGGAAGGGGGTTTTACATTCTACCCAACTTGTAAAAATTTTGTCCTCGAAATTAAAATTAAGCCACGATAGAATGCAAGGATGGTATAAGATTTGCATTGTTTAAAATGCAAGGCTAGGTTTAAAGGGGTGGGCGATGTTGCACGTTGCACATCCCAAAAAAAAATCATAGAAAAATCCATATGAGCGAAAAATAGGTTTCTTCATGTGTCATGTCCAATGGTGTGGGCACATAAATGCTCTTTTGCATAAAAGCGTCCAACAATTGGAAAATTGCACAAAGATGAGAATTGGATGATGGGCATGTCTAGGATAAGGGTGTAGAATTTGTAGGAAGGCAGTGGCTAGTGTAGTGCTCCAATTATCGGAGCATGGTAAGGCGTGTCAAGTGATATCACTATTGTAAAATAAAATATCGTGTTCTATCTCTAACTGGACTCAGCTAACCTCAGTCTCACTATCTAAGTCGAGTAGGTCAATTTTTGGGTGAGGGGTTCACAATCTGCCGAACTTAAAATAATGTCGTCCTCAAAATTGAAATAAGGCAGAAGCGATTAATCCTTTATGTAAAATAAGGCAAGTCAGTCGCAATCTTCTTGCGATAACTAAAATCCGAATCATATCCATGGCAATCACTTTTAGGTTAAGATGACCACTGCTCCAATCAAATTTTAACCTATGGTTATCTCTTCTCCCCTTGTTTCAAATTATCCATATCCACATAACATCTCCAAGATTTACATACTCATATAACTTTTACCTCACGATCTCTAACTATCATAATCTCCTTTAGAAGTGGTTTGAGTCCAATATATTCTCATTTTCACTTATAAAATTTTGTATGCCTCAACTCTTTAAATTCCATTCACATCCTCATTATTTCAAATAGATCGTCCAACCAAAATTTTAATTCTTAATTCAATTTACCAAATTGAAAAATAATTTAAATGCAGTCCCCCCTATTCAAGTCTGAATTTCTATATTTACCCTCTAAATTCAAATTGGTGATTCTACCTTCATTGTTCAAAATTTAACTCATGCACTTAAGGTATAAATATTGGGTCCTCAATATCAATTCATTGATCCTCATCATCTTAGTCATCCTTCTAAATTTCTCAAAATTATAATGGCTTGAACCTCTCCCAATATAATCTTACCCGATCATAATCTAAGAGAAATTCCTCCTGAGTTGACAATGCACTACTGCCCAACTTAGAATTTATCCACCTATCACCTAAGGCTATATACCTTAAGAAAATATCCCTTAATTTATTTACTCATGTCGTTCAATCCTCGAAACCTCAACGCCGATCATATCACATATGATATGTCCTTAATTACGAAAGAAATAATCCTCAAGTATGTGATCGGCCTATGGGGTATATCTAGTACTCTCTGTGTATCAAACTTTATACCCAGCACGAGGTTTCATCTTTCCGAAATAAGGGAAGACGAAGATCAATAATAAAGAGTTCAAGGGCAGCGTAATAGTATAGAAGTATTGGGATCAAGGCGTTTAAAAAATTCAATTGGGGATTGTCAAAGCAGTTGTGGATTGAAACCCTATTTTGGTAATCCTTTGTTTGCCTGTTCGTATTAGTACAGTTATGTAACTGATACGATATGTCAGACATGCCTAGGGCAAGTATATTCGTCTACTAATCACTACATATCTCAATCCACGTAAAGTAGTTATGCGAAGGTGAACCAAGCACACTAAGGTTAGCTAGACCTTAATACACTGATTCTGAAATGTATTAATGTGTATACCCAATAATACATATGTCATGAACAAGCTCGATAAAGAATAAGCTTGCAAAAACTAGGCTATAATAGCAGCATAATTCGAGGTAGCACAAAAAATATAACGCTGGATTATGATGAGAGAAGTTACAAATAATTCAAGTTGCAAAAACAAAACAACATAAGCAACAATAACAAAAGACTCTA
The DNA here is from genome assembly GCA_036927795.1 of Iris macrosiphon. NCBI lineage: Eukaryota > Viridiplantae > Streptophyta > Magnoliopsida > Asparagales > Iridaceae > Iris > Iris macrosiphon. The sequence goes on from JAYESA010000004.1 coordinate 291,274,094, forward strand.
CAATCTCTACAGTTATCATATTAATTCCTTGTCTAAGTCGATAGTCGACAAAGTAGGGGTGTGAGCCTCTAAGTTCTATAGTCTGGATAAACACTATCATCTTATGTTAGCATACAATTACTGCCATTCAGTTACACTTCATCAATGGATCACAAGAGCTATATGATACTAGGTGGTGAGGTATACTACCCATCTTATAAGAATTAAACTAATACGGTGATAGTCTTAAGAGGGTCCTACACAATAATCTTGCACATGTAAATAAAACAGAAACTCTTTATTAGGGTATATGAGGAAAAATCTTGGTATTGATTAGAGTATCCTTTTTATGTAGGTAATGGTCATCCTAAGTCTTAGTCATAGCACTTATAAGCAAGTGTCAATGGTAAAGGTAGAAGAGTTACTGGCCGTTAAGGAGGAAGGGTCTAACTTGTATCGAGGTGAGGGTACAAATTACATGATTTAAAACTAAGGGTTAATCATTGGTCACAATCTACAAAACAACTTAAACTTATCAAGTTCTAACTACCAAGCATAAAAATTCACACTCAAGGCTACAACTATAATCCTAGTAAACTGTGAGCCCTTAACAAAGAATAAATTTACTTGGCCTACTATCCGAAGTGTCAGATGGCACGAGTTGAAAGATGAAGAGAAAAAACGTAATTAGCCGTCGCAAAATAGCGAGCGCTATGGTCACAGGGAAACAATAAAAATTAAAGATAGAGGGCTCTAGATAGCATCATGGTTCTCTAAGGGGAGTGGGGTGTTGGTTGCTATGTTCGGGGTATGATCAAGGGAGAAGTGTTGATTACATTCCTCTAGGCTTCCTAGGGTGCTGTCTACTAATAACAAGACAATGATATAAGTTTATAGTTCCAATATCATCTAACTATGAAGGTTAGGTTCAGTCCAAACATTAAGTTTTTGTTTTCTATGGGTTCCTCAATGCTAGGGGCAAACATTATGGTAACCTTCTAACTAACTCTAATAGTGTCTATACTACTCTCAAGTCCTCATAATACATCCGGGTAATGGTAACCAATTATAGGGATAAGGGATTCTAGGGTTCGCTAGATTTTCTAAACTTAGTGGTGTATCTATAATCTCGTCGTATTCTAAATAGGTGTGCTACTCTAACATCATCCTAATAATAGGGGTTCCTATATTCTAGCAGAAGGCTATATATACTCAAGGAACTATTAGGGAAGCACATGAATCAAGCAGGATACAATTGTTCAAAAATAGAACAGATAGGAGAAGATGAATCACAGTCAATTGTGGATGAGATCCTATACTCTAGTCCTAGGTGCAGGCTTGTTCGGTACAGTAACGTAACCGAGACAATATGCTCTCGACCTGCATGGGCCACCACAAAAACATGTCACGCTCCGGTCCCAAAAATATGTAGGACTAGGACACGTAATCATGCCAGCCGCATGGATATGGCAACTCCAATATATGGAAACCAAATCCATACGTACGCTGTAATATGAATATAAAATCCACAAGTGGTATAAAATATAATACAAGTCACAGGTTAAAATCTAATTCTCATCCACCAAAATCATATAGAAATAAATAACCAGTATCTATGAAACTAGATCTCAACAGAAGTATCTAAAGATGATAGTTGGATGGAAACAAATCCACTACCAACTCAAATAGAAAATGGAAAAAAAGTAAATACAATATAAGTACAACTCACTCAAACAATATAAGCACCAGCTACCAATCACGGCTCGAAGAGAAGACATCCACGAAGCATCTATATTCTTCCACATCTGTGCTCCTGTAAATACTCAAAAACAGGTACACCTGGCAGCGGACCAGGTCCTCAGAGGGACATAACAAGTATACTTAAACACACGCCAATAAAGTACTAAAATAAATATCCAAAGGGGTCGCCTAACCGTCTAAAGTGAATGCAGTTAAGAACAACTTTTCCCACAAGTGAGCTATCTGGCTGAAAACTGGGATTTGGCATGGTTCTCTTTTGAAGAGCCAGGGGCCTAAAGGGCACGTCGTCTTTTGAACGCCGGTGGCCCACCTGATAGTACATAATATATAAGGGTCATCATCACCCGTATCTCCAGCGGAGAATTCGGGCTTCACAGAAAAAGTGTAAAGGAGCTCAAATGCGGTACTTGTTGTTCTCCCCACCCCATGCTCTAAGCATGTCACATCCATGACACGATTTGGTCCATAGCCTATTCTTAGTACCCTAGCCCAATCCTGCAACCAAACAAGGACAAGGATGGGACCACCGTACTACAATAAGCTATGTCCCTGGACCTCTAATAACTGCCAAGTCTACTAGCATGCAAAGTTTCTAACAGCAGTTATACCTAACGCACGGCCCACACGTACAAGAGGCCAAACCTGCACGCAAGTCCGTGATCTACATGAGACTCACAACTCGTGTAACAACTGTGTCACGGCCAATGAACCTAATGATGCTACATGATAATGGGGTAGTCTCATGAACAAGGTCAATGCAAATACATAAATAAAAATATATCGCGACGTCACCGTCGCGAGCATTTTATATAACAATTAAAATATATGAACTAAGGACAGAAAATAAAGATGCATGCAACAGATGGAATATAAATAACAGTACAATGGCAAAGTATACATGCCTGGTAAGAAACTGCAAAATGTCACGTCTAGATGTCCAATACACAGGACCAGAAGCTATGGCCTCAGAACAAATGTCTCCGGATGCTGAAATAGATATCACCAACATTCCCAAAATAAGTAAAATAGCTAGAAAGCACTTCCCTTTCGTCCAATTTGGACACAGGGGCAAAACTGTAATTTCGAGCAAAAGTGGGGTCCACGTGTGGCCCACCTTGCACCGAAAAGCGTGCCGAGGGTAACAGTCTCTAAATGGGACAAACTATAGGTCAAACAACTCTAGATGTCAATACGAACCCAACGGTATGTCCAAATGTGAATTCCGATGAGCCGAACACTATTTGGTCCAAAAGTCAACTGTAGGGCCCGCCAATTAGCGATTTGGTCAACCGTCTCAGAATCGCGTGAAATTTGGGTCAAAGGACCAGTGCGTTACCACGAGTCCAGTGGCGCAAGTTTTGTCGCAATCTGACAAGCGTGCACAAAATACGTGCGAGTTCCACAAAAATTATGACACGAAATGTGTCCGCGGATACGGCCTGATTCCGGCGCGTACACGCGTCCGAATCAGTTCCCACAAATTTTCACATGTCCAATTATGCTCCGTGCACCATTCGGTACACTTGGCACACGGCGGGGCGGTCCCGTTTGGCGGGACGCGCTCCATTTTCTAACTTTTGGAAAACCGGAAAAAGTGGGTGCGTGCAGTTTTGTGACGAATATAATTTTGTCCACAGCAACTAATAGCACAAAGTTATTATACAGAAAATAAACTAGGTCATGTAATCTACAGGTATCAAAAAGAATCACCGAATTCGGATCTCTGTGGTGGGAGATACAAACTCGGCAATATGGGTGGTCATTCTGGAATTCTGCGATTTCAAAATTCTGTCTGTTCGCCCGACTTGGGCGCTATTTTTCACCTTGGAACACGTTTTCCGAGGTTGACGATAAAACAAGTATGGAAAAGGGTTGAGGGGAGATCATACCTATGAAAACGGAACAGCGTTTGGATGAGCGAGTCAACGGAAAAACACGCCGGAGCGAAGGTGCCTCGAGTGGGAGACTGCAGTTCGCGATGTCGGCGTCGACGGGATGGTTGGATGGCTTGACGGGGCTTCTCTGACTGCGGTGACGGCTCTAGATGGGAAGAGGAAGTCTGGAGTTTTAGGTTAGGGTTTTATGAGAGCTAACTATATATATATTTATATATAAGAATAGGGAGAGAGAGGATAGTGGGTCGGGCTCAACGTGGGATTACCTATATTTGCTGTGAGCAAACAAAAGGGGGGGGGGGCGCGTTCACATGCAGCCAAAGGGCTTGGCTTGGTAGTTATAATGCTGCTGTGGTGTAGTATGGGAATGGTAATGGTTTGGTTATAGTTTTGCTAGAATGGGTTATTAGTAATATTTTTAATAGTTTATTTTTTTCTTTTTCTTTTCTTAATCTTTTCTTTTCTTATTAAATATATATATATATATATATATATATATATATATATATATATATATATATATATATATATATATAGATATATATATATAGATAGATATACACATAAGAAAATTTATAGATTTGGATATTGCACACCGTTAGGCTAGCAACTGCTCAAGGGGTCTCCTACATAAAATAAATTCCGAAAAATTCCTGATGGTCCCATAAGTCATCTAAGTGCCCGAACACCTAACATAAAAATTATTAAAAATCTATTTCTCCTATTTAGACCTAATTACTACAATTTAATTAATAATTAATAAATAAAAGGGTATATACGATTTTCTAGGAAGGGGGTTTTACATATATCCAGCTCCTTCACACAGTCAAAAGATTCTTTGAAGGTTTTATACTTGTGAATCATCACTTGCGACTGTAAGGCGGGTCAGAGTCCCTATTCAAAGCGACGTGCCTTGACCGCTTCATCAGCAAACCTGGTACTGGAATACTGAGATAACCGGGAAAATTCTGTCTTATACTTCTTCACCGCCATGTCCCCCTGTGCCAGCTTATTGAATTCTTGTTCCTTCTGGCGCTGTTCTGTTGAGGAAAAATACTATTCCAGAAAGGGTTCTTTGAACATCAGCCATGTAATTTTTGTTGCCCCGTTCACACCAACTAGCATACATTTTTGACCTTGCCACCAATAGTACGCGTTAGAGACCAACAACTATTGTGCGCATGATACCATCTTCACCCCAGTAATGTTGAGAAGTTCTAGATTCTCCTCCACTTCTGCCAACTAATCTACCGCGACGGTGGATTCTTTTGTTCTTTTGAACGGAATATTACAAATCTTCTTAAACTCAGCAATATTCGTGGCGAAGCTTTTTCTTTTTGCAGGTTGTGCATCGTCCACCCCGACGATCTCTACCTCTCTCGCAGCAATGGCAGCAGGGGTAGCAGGGATAGCTGCTGGCGTAGCATTCGGATTATTGGTTAGGACCGTCTGTAGCATCTTTTGCAGATCACTAATTTGCCTTTGTTGGGCATCTCCCAACTTATGTTGTACTTCTAGCATGCACAACACTCTATCCATCGAGTCTGTCGAGGGGGACGATGCTGTCCGCGCTGTCACCCTCGAACTACTTGGGTTCCTGTGATCGAACTTTGTCATTTCAGCGAAACACAGAAAGAAAATGTTAGTCTCATAAAATATTATGGACTTACTATATGGAGCATCTTATTTTGCGACAACAAGAATTCGAGGCATCAACACCAACAAACGTGTCATTTTTGAAAATCTTAAAACCAAGAAATTTCGAGAAAGTAAAACCTTGCTCTGATACCAATCTATCACTCCTCGGTTCTGCAGAACCGAACGTCCTCGCTTGGGCTTCCTATACCCCGATTTTGTTGAGCCGTACGTCATCTCTTGGGCGTGATGTTGTACAAGCCTGGGGTTGCGCTTGTACAAGGTGTGCTCATGCATTTTGTAAATAGATATTTGGATAGATAGTTTGCAGTATTCACAGAGGAATTGAATACACAATTTGAAATGGAAATAGTTCTTTATTGATAATTATTGAAAACTAACGTAAGGCCATCAAACGGACGAGATAAAAATGCCAGTATTGGCTTACAACTTGCAGAAATATTGAAATAAGATACAACTGTTTGCCATTAAATACGAAAGTTGGGAAGAACTTGATTCAATTGAACAAACTAAAAAATGTACAAAGAAAAGTCCTATAAGACAATCTAAGTACAAATTTATTTTCTGGGGGTGACAATGGAGGGTTAGGAGTGTAGCAACTCTCTTTACTCCATGGACGATCCGATGCAGAAGCTCTTCTCTCTTGTTTGAGTGTAGATTCACAGATAGCCAGCCTCATTTTTTGGTTCGATCTCTCTCTGAAGCAGAAAAAGCTGACCTTTAGAACGTTCAAGTTGCTCCTATTTATAGCTATCGTGCTGATAGGCTATGGGTGCTGCATATGCCTCTGTTTGGTGGCCTCATAAGGCTCCTTCAACAGAATATGGTTGTAACTGTTGCCGCATACCATTGGTAGATTGCCACGTGGTCATAGTTGAGATATGATGTTGATGAGATCTCGGGGTTGCTATCAACCCGTTGTGGGCGTGACTTGGTCAGCTGGACACGTAGTTAGTACCAACTGTGCGAAGATCTCTGCAGTTGTAATGGGAAGATCTTGTGAGTTGGAGGCCGCATGTTGACGAGGCCGCATGGGTCATGTGGCCGCATACGTGTTCTCGTTTGGGGCTTGGTTGATTGGACACTCTAGTCGTATGTTGACGAGGTTGTATGGGTCATGTAGCCGCATACGTGCTCTCATTTGGGCGTTGGTCGGGCTGGTCGGGTCTGGAAATGGGGGGGGCTGGTCGGGTCTAGGAATGGAAATAGGGGCCGGCCATGTGTAGTAAAGAAGGGTAACATTGTGCAAAAGACCAAAATGTCCTCCCCTCTAGTCATGCAACTTGGGTTTTGGGTTTGGGGTTCCAAAAGCACTCAAACTAACTCCCAATCTCTCCAACTAACTTATAAAAATATAATAAATATTCTAAACCCAAAAATAGGTCTCACAAGGGTGTTGGTTGGGTCGGACATGGGTCCACTAGGGTCTGACATGGGTCCAGACTAGCCAAAACCCTAAAACAATCAATAAAAAAATAATACAACCATCAATTAAATATAAATATAATTAATTATAAATAACACACAATTTGCCAAATAAAAATAAAAAAATAATTCTATTTTCTAGAATTGGGTAGTAACATATATATATTATATATATATATATATATATATATATATATATATATATATATATATATATATATATATATATATATATATATATATATATATTATATTACTGGAGAGTGTCTTAGTTTCTGTACCAGATCTTTGGCACATTTACTGGCCCTTCGAGATACCACTTGCCGCTCCTCGACACAGAGCCTATAGTGGTTTCAGCCTGAGTATGAGTAATTCCCTCATTTTTATATCACTTAGCTGGTTACATAGCTTGCCCTGAGAATCTGTTTTACTTACTGTATTTTATTTGGCTTGAGTGTTTATTGTACCTTGCTATGTTCCCTAAGGACCTGGATCCCGATTATGTCCCAAGGTACAGCAAAGGAGGTTTATCCAGAGGTTTACGGGACAAGAGCTAATGTTGGCGCTGTACTAGCACCAGAGGACTAGGTTGTGTCAGAGGATTTCTTTTGAATATTCTGTTACATACTCAGTTATTTTTGCTTACTGTTATTTCATATATTGTCTCTTGGACTTATGTATTGACATATCTTCTTTTCTTATTTTATCGGGTTGTTTCCGAGTTACTACTTATGTTGACTTGATGATGGACTATTTTCTTTATCTATTATCTTGACTGGTCTATCATATTGACTTGTGTTTACCCATTGAGATTAGAATTATCTTGTGATAGATGGTGTAGACTGTATTTATATTTATTATAGCTTAAGTGCACTCTAACGGGTCCATTAAATTGGGTTTGCCCATTAGAGTTGTGTTGCTGGCCATTGCCATGTGGCTAGTCCCTCGGTATTTTGGGACTGGGGCGTGACATGGTTTTTGTGGTAGCCCATGCAGGTCTACGACTATATTGCTTCGATTTCAACTAAGGAACCGAGCAAGCCTGCAATTAGGATAGGATAAATTATAGGATCTCATCCACTTGTTGATCCGTTCTTGACCTCTATATCGACTTCAAAATAATTTCTTGACTTGCATCCTGCCTTGATTTCTTGATATCTCAAGGTATCGAGATACCTCTCTAAACCCTCACTAACTACCCCTCTAGCTAACTATTTATGAATATAGGTATATACCTAGATATATGTATAGGCTAATATATATATATCTAACACATATATATATACACCTACGTATCTATATATATATATATATATATATATATATATATATATATATATATATATATACACACATATACCCATATACCCATACTCATATATATATATATATATATATATATATATATATATATATATATATATATATATATATATATATATATATACATACACATAGGCATATAGCTACATAACTATATATATATATATCCACACAAACACAATTACATATAACCCTTACCCCTACATATATCTATCTATCTATCTATCTATCTATCTATATATATATATATATATATATATATTCCCTCGCTACTAGCTGCTACTGCCGCTGCTATTGCTGCGTATGCTGCTACAAATGCTGCTGGCTGCTGCTGCTAGTGCTGCATATGCTACTACTGCTGCAGTTGGCTGATGCTGCCACTGCAGCAGCTACTTGCTGCGCTTGCTTGCTGCAATGCGCTGCCTCCTCCTCGCTGCACTGCCATGCTGCACAACCCTTGACACACCACACGCACACACATTCACACACACACACACAGATATATATATATATATATATATATATATATATATATATATATATATATATATATATATATATATATATATATATAAGTGTGTATATATATATATATATATATATATATATACACAAACACTCATAGATCTATATATACACAACCATATATAATAAATACACACACTCATATAGATATACATAAACACACTTATATATATATATATAGACACACATACATATATATATATAAACTTATATACATATATAAACACAACTCACACAACACACACAACACACAAAACAATACCCAACACAACACTCACAACACTCACCAACGCACGCCCAACCACCCCCTACACCCACAAACACACATATATATATATATAATATAATCCGAGAACTCTAGCACACACTCTCCAAAGATAACCCAACATGCGCACAAGCCCAAAACCAAGAAACCAAGTCGAAATGGCCGTTCGGTCATTTCGACAAATACGTGGTGTGCGGTTCGCAAAACCTCCTGAAACGCACACCAAACCAACTCGAAATCAGCCCAAAATTTACCCACGAGTTCTAAACGATGTCTAGATCCTAGAAAAAAAATGCTAACTCATCGATTCTAGGTCCGTGGTAAACACACGCACGCACATAGAAACTACGACGACGAAAATCCCCAAAATGCCCGAAACGCCCATTTCTACGCGACACGACTTCACGTGTCCGAACAGAGACACGCACTAATCCTCAAGACACCCGACAACGTCTACCTAGGTCCATCTAACCTAGGGCATCACCCAAAATTGGGCCAATCTCGGATTTCACCCAAAATTGACACAAAACCTAATGTTAAAGTCTCCAAACACAACCAAACTTGCTCCAACTTTCTCCTACGGGTAGCCTTAGGGTCTAGGAAGGTTCTAAACTACTAATTACACTATATTAGAACAATTAGTAAGAGAAAAGTTAGGGTTTACCTCTTGGGGTTGGAATCCCAAGGCCAAAGTCTCCAAAACTCTTGAAATTATCTCCCTCAAGCTCCAAGCCTCCAAATCAAGCCTCCACACTAAGTCTAGGCTCTATACACCTAGGTTAGGAAAAAGTGTAGGGTTAGGGTTCACACAAAAGAAAGAAATGAAAGAAGAAAGAGAAGAAATGACTTACTTACTTGGAAGTGGGAAGAAGAAAGAAAGAAAGAAGGAAAGAGTGAAGAAGAAGAAGAAGAAGAAGAAGAAGAAGAAGAAGAAGTGAAGAATGGGGGGGGGGGTTGGTCGGGTCTGGGAATGGGAATAGGGGCCGGCCATGTGTAGTAAAGAAGGGTTACATTGTGCAAAAGACCAAAATGCCCTCCCCTCTAGTCATGCAACTTGGGTTTTGGGTTTGGGGTTCCAAAAGCACTCAAACTAACTCCCAATCTCTCCAACTAACTTATAAAAATATAATAAATATTCTAAACCCAAAAATAGGTCTCACAAGGGTGTTGGTTGGGTCGGACATGGGTCCACTAGGGTCTGACATGGGTCCAGACTAGCCAAAACCCTAAAACAATCAATAGAAAAATAATACAACCATCAATTAAATATAAATATAATTAATTATAAATAACACACAATTTGCCAAATAAAAATAAAAAAATAATTCTATTTTCTAGAATTGGGTAGTAACATATATATATATATATATATATTATATTACTGGAGAGTGTCTTAGTTTCTGTACCAGATCTTTGGCACATTTACTGGCCCTTCGAGATACCACTTGCCGCTCCTCGACACAGAGCCTATAGTGGTTTCAGCCTGAGTATGAGTAATTTCCTCATTTTTATATCACTTAGCTGGTTACATAGCTTGCCCTGAGGATCTGTTTTACTTACTGTATTTTATTTGGCTTGAGTGTTTATTGTACCTTGCTATGTTCCCTGAGGACCTGGATCCCGATTATGTCCCAAGGTACAGCAAAGGAGGTTTACCCAGAGGTTTACGGGACAAGAGCTAATGTTGGCGCTGTACTAGCACCAGAGGACTAGGTTGTGTCAGAGGATTTCTTTTGAATATTCTGTTACATACTCAGTTATTTCTGCTTACTGTTATTTTATATATTGTCTCTTGGACTTATGTATTGACATATCTTCTTTTCTTATTTTATCGGGTTGTTTCCGAGTTACTACTTATGTTGACTTGATGATGGACTATTTTCTTTATCTATTATCTTGACTGGTCTATCATATTGACTTGTGTTTACCCATTGAGATTAGAATTATCTTGTGATAGATGGTGTAGACTGTATTTATATTTATTATAACTTAAGTGCACTCTAACGGGTCCATTAAATTGGGTTTGCCCATTAGAGTTGTGTTGCTGGCCATTGCCATGTGGCTAGTCCCTCGGTATTTTGGGACTGGGGCGTGACATGGTTTTTGTGGTAGCCCATGCAGGTCTACGACTATATTGCTTCCATTTCAACTAAGGAACCGAGCAAGCCTGCAATTAGGATAGGATAAATTATAGGATCTTATCCACTTGTTGATCCATTCTTGACCTCTATATCGACTTCAAAACAATTTCTTGACTTGCATCCTGCCTTGATTTCTCTATGCGTCTCTCATAATTTACTTTGGATGCAGAGTAATGGATCTACGAGCCAGCGAAGAGACTCCTGTGGGTACACCACAAGATGTTGTGGTCACCTACGATGATGGGGTAACGCCACTAAGTAGAGATCCCTCCACTCAACAAAGCAATCAAGTAGATCAGCATGCCTCGAGGTTCCGGCGAGACGACATTCCACCACCACCGCAGTTTACTCCATCGATGCCTGTTTTTCCACCAGAACAACACTCTTCCAGCAGGTCCAGCAATAGCAGAAGGCACCACCGCAGGGACATAGATAGGCTTTTGCAATGACAGTGAATGAGGCACTGACACGAGGAGTAGCGATATGAGTAAGATTTAGTCTTATCATAGCTAGCTATAGTAGTGAATATACCTAGTAATACTTTAGCATGTGCCTGTTAGTTCCATTTCCTAACCTATACCTAGTATTATGTTAGCATGAACTTGTTGGTCTAGATTAGTAATATGTCAGTGGTACCCAAGTTTTTATAAGCTGTAGTTGATTCTCGCTCTAATCAGACTCCTTACCCTTGAGTTACTTATCTCTCATTGCCTAGGAAAAAGTTCTCATTGTTTCCCTACGTACTCTGCTTAAACAAAACCGTCACCCTTCCTCTCGGTTTATCCTTGTTCATGGTTCCTTATCCTTTGTGTCGTGCTTCAACAAACATGTCTTGCAACCGCGTCATCTCTTCTGGAGCAAACATTTCCTGACCGGTTATGTTTCATTTTCTTAATTGCGAGGACGCAATTTTTTAAGGTGGGTAGATTGTAAACACCCTGATTTTTAGAATTTAATTTAAATTTTTCATTAATTATTATTGTAAAAAAATTTATTATTTTTAGTTAATTATAATAAATATTCTTTCATGGATTTATATTTTTGTGTATTAAATTAATTATTAAAATAGTGCAGAAATTATATTTTTGGGTATATAATTAATAATAAAGTATTGTGTAATTTTTTTAAATTTATTTGGGTCTAAAACTATTTTTAATGACCATATATATATATATATATCAAACCAACCCAAACCGAACCAAACCAACCCACTAAAAATACTCGGACCCGGCTCTTAACCCATACCCGATCCCGCAGACCCGATAACCCAAAACCCTATTTAAACCCTCAGCTTCTGTAACAGCAACGTCCCCCCCCCCCTTTCCTATTCGGAAATCGACCGAACCCAGCCCGACCCCTCCTCTTCGTCTCCTTGTAACGCCCTCCCCTCACCCCTATATAACCCCCAGCCTAGCCGAACCCCACCACCATCATCTTCTCTCTTATTTTTGACCATCGTTGCCACAGTCAGCCGTCGGACCGCCGCACACCGCCACCGTGAAGACAGGCCGCCCAAATTCGAACAACAACGAGCGGTGAGGTATGCTACTTCTACCCCTGTATCTCCCTCACAGTAATCCAAATATCGATATGTCGAATCATATGCGAAGACTACATGACCCTCTTGAACCATGTATAATTAGTTCAATGTATCGTGTCCTGTATCGGTCGTAATTCGCGACATAAAACAGAAAAAATGACCAATTTTGTAGTTTAGAAACTGTCCCAATTACCCATATTCATGGTTGTTTTTCTTTCAACCTAGTTAATACTTTTAAATTCCACTTGAACAATAATTTAGACAACATAACCGAGTTTTAATCTCTTTAATTAGTTTATTTTAATTCGTTGTATGCTGTGATTTATTCTTTATTGGATTTTGTCGAAAACTGGGTTTTCTAAACCCAAATTTTCCCAAAATAGGGTGCGTCCCACTAAACGAAGCAACTTCTTCGTGTGCAAATTGTACCAAAAGGTGCGTATCGTCAACACGGACGTGTGAGATTTAGTAAAAGTTAATTTGGATGTGCGCGCACACCGGAATCAGTACGTATCCGTCAAAAAATTATGTATCGGCCTATTCTGACACTCATCATAATTTTGTGTGTGCTGGTCGTTTCGCAACGAAACTTGTGCCATCGGATTAGCAGCATTACGCTGGTCCAGTGACCCAAGTTTGGTTCGATTCTGAGAACGTTGACGAAATATCATTTCGTGGGCCCTACGGTTTTACTTGACAGACGATTTCAGGACCAGCTCATCGAAATCCAGTTCTGGATATTCTGTTGGGTTCGTATTATTGTTCTGGACTTGTAGATACTAAGTCTGACGAATTTGGAGAACCTTGTCTCTGGCACTTTTTCGGTGCGAAGTGGGCCACATGTGGACCCCGCTTTGACCAGAAACTGTCAATTCTGCCCCTGCGTCAAAATTGGACTTATAGGTAGTCAATCCTAGCTATTTCATGTATTCTGGTAGCAATGGTGATATTTGTTACAGCATCTGGAGGCGTACCTGGAGATTTTACTTCTACAGAAGCAATTAACGGAGTTCAGAGCCCAGGCAACTAACTGTACCTTGCCAACTTGCAGAAGATTTTGTGCTATTATTTGCTTATATTATTTCCATATAATTTTGTGTTGTACATGTTCAACCTAGGACTGGGAGACGTTGCTTAGCATCCGAACAAGATTCGGGTGTCAACGTCGTACACAGAGTCGTGTAACGTCATTTAGAGAGTTAATTCCACGATCCTATATATTTTTACGTGCTTGCTTTACCAAGTATGTCATACCATAGGATACTTGACACTATTCATGTGCAGAATTTTTCCTGAGTTATTCATGGTGATTCTTTATAGGCTTACATGATTCGTGATATAAGACTTGCATATGCATAGATATCAATATGACTCATTGTACTAGTTAGAGGTCATAATCTTGCATGTTATTGACATGAGACGTGAGGTTACATTAGGTGGGAAGAGTCACACCATACTACAGGCTGATTTTATATATATATATATATATATATATATATATATATATATATATATATATATATATATATATATATATATATATATATATATATATATATATATATATATATATATATATTACTGGAGAGTGTCTTAGTTTCTGTACCAGAGCTTTGGCACATTTACTGGCCCTTCGAGAAATTACTTGCCGCTCCCCGACACAGAGCTTGTAGTGGTTTCAGACTGAGTATGAGTAATGCTCTCACTTGCATATCACTTAGTTGGTTACATAGCTTGCCCTGAGGATCTATTTTACTTTCTGTATTTTATTTGGCTTGAGTGTTTATTGTACCTTGATATGTCCCCTGAGGACCTGGATCCGGATTATGTCCCCAGGTACAATAAAGAAGGTTTACCCAGAGGTTTATGGGATAAGAGATGACGTTGGAGCAGTACTAGCACCAGAGGACGAGGTTGTGCTAGAGGATTTTTTTTGAGTATTCTGGTACATACTCAGTTATTTCTGCTTACAGTTATTTCATATCTTGACTCTTGGACTTATTTATTGACTTATCCTTATTTCTTATTTTATCCGGTTGTTCCCGAGTCACTACTTATGTTGACTTGATGATGGACTATTTTCTTTATCTATTGTCTTGACTGGTCTATCATATTGACTTGTGTTTACTTTTTGTGGATGAGATTAGAATTATCTCGTGATAGATGGTATAGACTACATTTATATTTATTACAGCTTAAGTGCACTCTAACAGGTCCATTAAATTTGGTTTGCCCATTATAGTTGTGCTGCTGGCCATTGCCACGTGGCTAGTCCCTCGGTATTTTGGGACTGGGTCGTGACAACATACTTGAATGATGTTGGAGAATTTTACTTTATTTGTCAAACCAGTATTCTAGAGGAATCGTACTATGGCATCCCTTGGAGTCGTTAGCTATGTCAGATAGATTTTGGAGTAATGTGAACTTGCATAATCTTAGTATATGATTTATAGATTTACCAAGTTTTATTTGATATTTAAAGCTAATGTCGATTAGGCCGACCTTAAAACATTGGAATAAATGATTTGTTCTTGTTGTATTTAATGCTACTGTCAATTGGATACAGGAACATCATTTTTCTTCTTTGCTAAGAAAGACTTTGCAAAGAGAGACTAAAAAGCTCAGGGTTGATATTAAGAAATGCTCATTGAGGAGCAAAGAGAGACTGAAAAGCCAGCTTGCTATTTAGAAAATGCAGTGAGAAAATGCATAGTGAGCTAAGGTCGGTCTGCCTTTATTATCATACATGTTGATTTTTTTATTTTTTTTGAGCCAAGTACAATGTTGACAAATTTACCCATGCATTAGAGGCTCAACAGAAGAATTTTGATGTTAAGTAGTGTGTCGGTACTCTTGTGTCAATATATATTGGTCTTGGTCTTGCTATTCTCTACATCCTCGCGTAAACTCAAACACAAGATCTCATCTTGTGTCAATATCTGTTTTGGTCTTGCATTTTGTGGTATAGGAAGGGACTGAAAATAGTTTATTATATTTTGTTCTAGATATCTAACAATTTGTCACACCATCCATATGGTAGAGATGTTATTTATATTTGCTTTTGAAAAAAATATATCAAATATGCATCTATCTATGAAGTTTATAATCTCTATCAATATTTCTACTTCACTACATCCCTTTAGATTATCTGGCTTTCTTTTATTCAATTATGTTCTTAGGGCAGCTAATCGTTCAAATATTGGACATGAAAACTTTCTCTAAGAATGAAACTGAAGCCTTCCTGAGAACAAGTGTTAAAATCTTTTTACTAATAAAATTCTTGATTAGTTGCTGCCTCTTATTGGCCCTGTCGATAGCTTGTAAATCCCTTAAAATTTTGATAAGGATATTTTGGTAATTTTGTTTTAATTATAAATTATTAAAATAATTTCTAGAATTTAGAAACCCTTTAGTGTAGTCTTAATGCCAGGAATACGACACTAGCTTTTTCTTTCCAACCAACTTTGCATAATAGGCTTAGCCGAGCCAAATTAGGCTCATGACATGTATGTCACTCATAATTATACAAACCTATACTTCGTTTTGGTCGCACAACAACCGTGAAGCTTTTTGATCCAAAATATGATACTTGGACACTTTTCTGTTGCGGTCAATTTAGACAAGCAACATGTACCCAAATTTTGACACTGACTTTTATAACCCTAGCCTAACACGACCAACTATGCACATGATATTGGTGTCATATTTATTTGGGTCCCCGTAGGCTTCAAAAATAATATAGAAACACCATGCATTTAAATTAGTCAAAATGACTCTTTTGATTAATTGTACCACACCGAGCCCGAATTCCCAACTTGATCCCTCAAATTAACTTGACTAACTCATATACAACACCACACACCCATCCCCCATATTCCTACACACCAAACACAATTTTTTCTACACACGAAATCATATTTTAACCTCATTTAAATTTAAATTCAGCTTTTACCCAAAATAGCATGAACTTTGGACTATGTTAACTTAAATTGAACCATGTGTGCATATATGGAGGGAGAGGGGAACCAACCCGCAGCCAATACATGGGGTAGAGTCTCTATGTAACATATCCTAGAGACCTTTGGTCTTAGCAAGTAACCCCGAACCTTTCACCTCCCATTCATTACTTCATGTAGTAATCACATTAGAGTGTAAACCCCCCCAAGCCAAACCATTCGGCCACACACCCTCTCCAAACTGAATCCCTCTCTTCTTCTCCCTCTCCTCTTTCTCTCTCCCTCACGGTTCACTCATCTTCCACCTTCTTGGAGCAAGATTGGTCTAGTGGTGGTGCAAACCCCTCCTTGAAGTCGAAAATATCACTGGAGTTTCACCGAATTCCATACAACCTCAACTAAGTTCATAGGTATCACCCTCATCCCTCCTACATCCATTCTCGATTTCTTTTAAGTAATTTTATTATAGTAAGGTACTTATCTCCATGCTTTGATAAAATATACTACTTGTTAACTAGTGCATGCATATTTTTTAATGAGTAGTTGCACTATAGTATTTTTAAATTTCAGAATTTTATGGTTAATTATTTCAGAATTATATTCATAAATTTTAGAATATATACATATTAAAATATATATTTTGTGGGTTAAAAGTATAGAGAATGGATGCAAGTTGCATGGATAGTAATAGTGTAATTGTAGGAATGTTGTATTAATTTTATAATATTAAAAATGAGTTTTTTTACCATTATAAAATAAATTCCAAAATTATATGTGTATTAAATCAGAATATTATACATATCAAAATGTGTATTTTAGTGTTTTAAAGTATGAATAATTAATAGGTAGGTTGTATGGATAATATTGATAAACTAGTGTACATATTATGTTATTGTACTATAAAAAATGTATTGTTCATTATATTTAAATTAATTTTAGAATATTATTATTAAAAATCAGAATTATATATGTATTAAAACATATATTTGAAGACTTAGTTGATGAACTAAAGAAGGGTAGAGTGCATGCATGGTAATTTGACTATGAATAGTTTATTACATGCACATAAGCTTGAATTTATATAAAAGTGAGCATAAATTTTTATTAATTAATAAAATAAATTTTAGAATATTAATCCTATTTATTTTCATAATTTAATATGTTAATTAGTGAAATAAAATAATTCTATGCATGCTTAATTAACCGGTTAGCGTAGTATAGCGTTTTGCGACATTGAACACTACCTACGTACGTGTACGAATACGTTATTTAATCACACGTAAAGGCCTATATGTACGCATGGTATATCAATGTACGAAGCCCTTACAACGTTTTAAACAATAGTATGGTTCGTGATTGTTGGCACGTTAACTAAAGTTGTGCGACTGTTGAAATTATTGGCACGAATGTTGCTACTATGTTGATGTGTGTATATCGACTCTATAATTTTACATAAAGTAGATAATGGTAGAATTAGAAATAATTTAAGTAATGGTGACAGGGGGTGTCGCAATACCATCGGGCGTGGACTTTGGATCTGCTATAATGCAGCATCAAGTAGCAGGCAAGTGTACCTTGCCTTGATCTCAGTAAATTGTGCTTAATTTTAACTGTAGTTTATATTTTATATCTTAATACATGTACTCAATTGTGACCCTAGGACCGTGACGATACTTTGCGTCTGAATTATATTCGAGTGCCGACTTTCATGCGCGGAGTCGGGTATCATTAGATTGTATTGTCATCGTATACCGTATAAGTGCAATACTTGCACTAATTACCTTAGGATACTATACACGACTTTCATGTACAGAAGCCTCACTTAAGATATTCGAGGATTCCGATTTCTATTTTAGGTCAGGACTGAGACATGTGCTAGTTGACATTATGTTATTTACACCTGGACTTGAGATATAAATAGTGATTGTCATGCGTTCGTGACATGAGGCATGAGATACATGGGTTGGGGAGAACTTACCGTACCGCTGGGCTACCAAACTCTACTAGTATTATAGTACTGTAGGTACCTTAACGAGACTTGTACGTACTTACTACTATTATTACTATTATCACTCGCACCCCTAGTATATGTATAATACCCGGTAGTTTAGCAGACGAGTACGTTTTTACTTGCATACACATAGATGGATTATGTTAAATACCCTGAGCACGCTTATTTTATTTATTGTACTTTGGCTTGAGTTATTCTTGTACTTTGTAATATCCTTTGAGGACCTGGATCCAGATTATGTCCCCAGGTATAGCAGAGGAGGATTATCCCGAGGTTTACGGGATATGAGCTAACGTTGGAGCGGTACTGGCACCAGAGGACGAGGTTGTGCCAGAGGACTTCTCCTGAGTACTCAGTTACTAACTTAGTTTTTTATGCTTCGTGTTATTTCATACTTGGACTTGGACTTATGGACATATATATTTGGTGTTATTCTCTTTTCTTTATTGTGACGGATTATTCCTCGAGATACTATTTATTTGGACTTGATGATAGACTATATTTTGTTATCTATTATCTTGACTGGTCTAATCATATTGTATTATGTTTACTTTCTGTAGATGAGATTAGAATTATACCAAGATAGATGGTGTAGACTTATATTTATATTATTTACAGCTTAAATGCACTCTAACGGGTCCATTAAATTGGGTTGTCCATTAGGGTTGTGCTGCTGACAATTGCCACGTAGCTAGTCCCTTAGTATTTTGGGACTGGAACGTGACATGTTTGTGGTGGCCCATGCAGGTCACCGTATATTTATTTGGATTACAAATACATAACCGAGCAAGCCTGCTGATTATGATAATAATAAAATTATAGGATCTCATCCACTTCTTGACCTGTTCTTGACCTCTATATCGAATTCAAAATAATTTTTTGACTTACATCCTGCCTTGATTCCTCTGTGCGACTCATAGTTTACTTTATGTGCAGGGTAATGGATCCATGAACTAGTGACGATACTACCATGAGAACCCCATCGGGTGCGGTGATTACTTATGACAATGGGGTGACACCATTGGGTGGAGATCCATCCACTCAACAAAGCAACCTGGCTGATCAGGTGTCTCGAAGTTTCGGCGAGAAGATATTCCACCACCGTCGCATTTTACTCCACCGATGCCAATTTTTCCACTAGGACAGCCTATGGACGGACATAAAATGTTCCAAATGTTCTACGTAATGATGCAAATACAACAGCAGGTACATCAAGAGACCCAGCAACGCTAGGCGGAGAACTTGAGGAACAGCATAGTGACAGCACTGGAGCATTCGACCCCACCAGTCAGGAAACCATCGACGGGATCCAACTCGAATTTCTGTCAGTTGAAGCCACATACCTTTTCAGGCAAGGAGGAGCCCACTGAAGTTCATGACTGGCTCACAAATACTCAACTTCAATTGGAAGCAGCTGAGCTTCCTAGAGAGCGTTGGATGATTGCTGTTAGGATGCAGTTGACAGGCAATGCGCATCATTGGTGGCTATCCAAGGAGAGTCGGTTAGGCTCAGACCGAGTCACATATAAGGAGTTCTTTGGACTCTTCCAGGAGATGTATATTCCAGCCATTGCCAGAGTAAAACTTAGGGATAAGTTCAACCGCCTCACTCTAGACAATATGACAGTGGAAGAGTACAATACGGAGTTCATCCATTTGAGTCGCTTTGTCCCTACTATAATTTCGACAGAAGAGGAGAAGGCGAAGAAGTTCTTTGATGGACTTAGCTTTGAGCTGGAGAGATTGATCGACTCCGTTGTACCTACTTTATATACTAACGTCCTTGCCGCAGCGCGACGCATGGAGCGCGTCAACCGGAGAGAGTCCAGCCAAAAATGGCCGTACCCTCTAGCACCAGCCAGAGTACCCTAGGGAGGAGCTACAAAGAGACCTTACATGCACCAGCCACCTAGAGCAGCCTTGCAGGCACCGCCAATATGTTAATATTGTGGCAAGCGAGGTCATATAGAGAGCGAGTGCAGACGCAAGTTGGGACTATGCTTGGTTTGCGGATCAGAACAACACTCAGCACATGACTGTACGAGGGCACTAATGATTCACCGACAAGCCTTACCAGCACCAAGACCCACCCAGCAGCCACCTAGGCCAACTTATCCACCACTGGGAGCACCACAGACGGGAACTGGAGGAGTCAGACCACCAGCTCCATTAGGGTATCAGCAGAGGCCACCTTTGGCACCACATGCAGCATTATTCGAGCAAGATCGACAACAGAGAGGACCAACTCAGGGGCGAGGGCAGGCATTTTCCATGACTATTAAAAAGGAAGCTACTGCAGGAGAGGTCATCGCAGGTACTATATTAGTAGCTTCATTACCTGTTATAACATTATTCGATTCTGAAGCATCGCATTCATTCATAACTGCTAGCTTAGTAGCCACGCATAGAGTAGCTACCGCACCCCTTCCGAAGATATTGAGAATTCTTACGGAAGGCAAAATTATCCCAGTTAGTGACATTTGTAGATCTTGTTCAGTAGTAGTCAGTGGGCGAGAGATGCGAGCTCAATTTTTGATCTTTTCCATGCCGGATTATGATGTTGTACTTGGTATGGATTGGATGAGTCAGTACCATACGACTCTAGATTGCCGGCGTGGACATGTTATATTTAGACCGCCTGGTCATCCAAAGTTTGAGTTTCTTTGGGGAGCCAAAGAGCAAGATGTTCAGCCTACACTTAAGGCACTCTCTGCAGAAGGGGAGCCCGAGTACCCAAAGGTTGTATCAGAATTTATGGATGTATTTTTCGATGATCTTCCAGGCTTACCACCTGATCGAAAAATAGAATTCACAATAGACTTGACTCCAGGAGCACTGTCTATCACTTCATTAGTGTACCGGCTAGCACCTAAGGAGTTGGTGGAATTGAAGAAGCAAGTTGATGATCTTCTGGAGAAGGGTTTTATTCGGCCCTGTGTTTCACCATGGGGAGCACCAATACTATTTGTGGCGAAGAAGGATGGAACGGTACGCCTGTGTATTGACTACATGGCACTAAATGCCGTAACCATCAAGAACCAGTATCCCTTGTCGCGTATTAACGATATGTCTGATCTGTTGAGTGGTGCTCGTGTATTCTCAAAGATCGATCTCAGATCCGGTTATCATCAGATTAGAGTACGGAAAGAGGATATACCAAAGACAGCCTTCAGGACCAAGTACGGGCACTATGAGTTCCTAGTTATGTCGTATGGTTTAACCAACACGCTAGCTGTATTTATGGGTCTGATGAACTGAGTCTTCAATCAGTACTTGGACAAGTTCATGGTTGTGTTTATTGATGACACCTTGGTATACTCCAAGAGCCACGAAGAGCACGAGGAGCATCTCAGAATCGTGCTGGAGAGCTGAGACAGGAGAGGTTGTACGCCAAGCTTAGCAAATGTGAGTTTTGCCTGGATAGGGTGCCTTTCCTGGGATATATCATCTCGGGAGAAGGACTTTCAGTTGATCCAGAGAAGATTGCTGCAATAGAAACTTGGCCCATACCTACATCAGTTGCGGAGGTAAAAAGTTTTCTCGAACTTGCTGGATATTATCGGAGGTCATGGAGAACTTCTCAAGGATTTCAGAGCCTATGACGTGGTTGACGCATAAGAACCAGAAGTTTACATCGACGGAGGATCGCCAGAAGGCCTTTGAGGAGTTGAAGAGACGATTAACGACAGCACCGGTCTTGACTCTTCCTTCAGGATCGGGAGGATACGTAGTTTATTGCAATGTGTCAGGCAGTGGACTGGGATATGTTTTGATACAGCATGGCAAAGTTATCGCTTATGCATTGAGGCAACTAAAGGTTCATGAGAAAAACTATCCGACGCACGATCTCGAGCTAGCTGCAGTAATATTTGCATTAAAGATATAGAGGCACTATCTTTACGGAGAGAGGGTGAAAATTTTTACTGATCACAAATGTCTGAAGTATGTCTATACTCAGAAATAGATCAACATAAGGCAGAGACGCTGGTTAGAGTTAATGGTCGATTTTGATATAGATTTGCATTACCATCCGGGCAAGGCGAACATCGTAGCAGACGCACTCAACAGAAAGCCCACAGCTTATTTCTTGATGATGCAGCCCCAGTTATTAGAGCACCTACATGAGCTCGGGATAGAGGTTATTTTGCCAGGACAGAGTTGGCAGTTGGCTAATCTTGAGGTTAAGTCATCACTAGTGGAGAGGATTAAGGCGGCATTGCCTACAGATGCTAGGTTTCGGAGACTTAAAGAGAAGACGAAAGACGACATACAGACGAGACTTCGGATCCATGAGGACGGGACATTAAGGTACAAAAATTGCCTATATGTTCCGAATGGGGAGTTGAGACATGAGTTGATGTATGAAGCACATAGTTCCATGTACTCTATTCATCCGGGAGGTACGAAGATGTACCGGGATTTGAGGCAGTACTATTGGTAGCATGGGATAAAGAGAGAAATTGTGCGATTTGTGGCAAAATATTTAGTCTGTCAGCAGATTAAGGTCGAGCAACAGAGGACCGCTGGTATATTACAGCCGCTTCCCATACCCGAATCGAAGTGGGAACATATCACTATGAATTTTGTTACAGGATTTCCATGAAGCCCAGTGGGAAGGATGCAGTTTGGGTTATTATAGATCGACTCACCAAATCGGTATATTTATTGTCTTTCAGAGTTGGACAGTCCACAAAGATTCTAGCCGACATATATATACGACAGATCGTAAGGTTACATGGAGTACCGGTTAATATTGTGTCGGATCGTGACTCAAGATTCATATCCCATTTTTGGCGGAGCATGCAGGAGAGTCTTAGCACCCGAATTAAGTTCAGCACTGCTTACCATCCACAGACAGACGGTCAATCAGAGCGCGTGATTAAGATCCTAGAGGATATGCTGAGGTCGTGTATGTTAGACTTCGGAGGGTCTTGGGAAGGCTATTTGCACTTGGTAGAGTTCTCTTACAATAACAGCTATCGGGCGAGCATCCAGATGGCAATTTTTGAGGCACAGTACGGCCGGAAGTGTAGGTCACTGATATGTTAGAGTGACGTTGGCGAACGTCATATACTCGGTCCGGAGTTAGTGACGCATACAGTTGAGTAAGTGAAGCAAATTCAGAGTCATCTTCGTACAGCTCAGGACAGACAAAAGCATTGGGCTGACACATACCACCGACCTTTGGAGTTCAAGAAAGGCGAACATGTGTTCTTGAGGATCTCACCTACTCGAGGTACTATTCGATTCGGGAGCAGGGGCAAGCTGAGCCCAGGGTACATTGGGCCGTTTGATATTTTGGAGCATATTGGTGAGGTGGCATACCATCTTGCATTACCTCCATCTCTAGAGAGAGTGCATGATGTATTCCATGTCTCATAGCTGAGGAGGTACGTGACTAACCCAAGTCATATAGTCGATCATTCTGAGATTGCAGTGGGACCGAGCTTGAGGTATGAGGAGGAGCCAGTTGGGATACTTGACATTAGTGAGAAGATATTACGGGGTCAGACGATCAGACTAGTTCGGATAGCTTGAAAATATCACTCCCCAAGCGAATCCACTTGGGAGCGAAAGGATATAATACGCCAGCGTTATTCTCTCTTATTCGAGGATGCATGTATGAACTAAGAACTACCCTTAGATTACCATGTCTCTATAAATTCCTTAGTAGTTTAATTCTTAATTGCGATGACTTAGTTCTTTTAAGGAGAGTAGAATATAAACCCCCTAAAATTTTGATAAGGATATTTTGGTAATTTTGTTTTAATTATAAATTATTAAAATAATTTCTAGAATATAGAAATCCTTTAGTGTAATCTTAATGCCAGGAATACAACACTAGCTTTTTCTTTCCAACAAACTTTGCATAATAGGCTTAGCCGAGCCAAATTAGGCTCATGACGCGTATGTCACTCATTATTATACAAACCTACACTTCGTTTTAGTCGCACAACAACCGCGATACTTTTTGACTCAAAATATGACACTTGGACACTTTTCGTTGCGGTCAATTTAGACGAGCAACATGAACCCAAATTTTAACACAGACTTTTATAACCCCTAGCCTAACATAACCAACTATGCACATGACATTGGTGTCATATTTATTTGAGTTTTCGTAGGCTCCAAAAATAATATAGAAACACCATGCATTTTAATTAGTCAAAAAAGACCCTTTTTGATTAATTGTACTTGACCGAGCCTGAATCCCCAACTTGAACCCTCAAACTAATTTGACTAACTCATACACAACACTACACACCCATCCCCCACCTTCCTACACACCAAACATAATTTTTCCTACACACCAAATCATATTTTTACCTCATTTAAATTTAAATTCAGCTTTTACCCAAAATAGCATGAACTTTGGACTATGTTAACTTAAATTGAACCATGTGTGCTTATATGGAGGGGGAGGGGAACCAACCCGCAGCTAATACATTGGGTAGAGTCTCTATGTAACATATCCTAGCTTCGTGTTTATATAGATTTTTACATGTTTTTTTGGTTGCTTATGTATGTGGGAAGTAAGATATTTCTGGTATTGGCTTAATATATTCATAAAATAATAATTTCCCTTAATAGCTTGATCAAACTGGAATTGAACCCAGTCCAATTGATTGTTTCAAAAAGTTTCATGTAAGTAAGGAAAAGGAGGGAGAAGGAGAAACTTGGCGAAATGAGAAGACAAAAGAAATCTATGTATGTTGTATAATTTTTCACGCTTCATTGTGTTCTTTAAATGCATGCCATACTCTATTAATTTCTGTGTGTTTGTGATATTCGATCAAGATGTTATATAATATTGTAGTAAGCTTATTGAGTCTCATCTATGATATCATTATAGAAAATGATGGAAAACAAAAAAAATACCACTGTAGAGAAAAATCTGAATGTGAATGACTGGGACATATATAGAGAGGTGATTGTACCTAGTCATGGTCATGTACTTGGATTGGGGGTGGTTTGAAAGGTAAAAATTTGTACTCATCTAGCCAAACTTGCAACAAGCGTACATGTGTTGAACTTGAAGAAAATCACCAGTAATTAAAAGATGAGCTAAAAGATGTGAAAGGTCAATTAAGCACTCTGCAAGAACAAGTTCAAATGTTGTTAAACAACATCCAAAATTCAAAACATAGTGCAAGTCAATCACCATATGTGGTATGTACCTTTCTTTATAATTTTAAAAGTAGTAGGTTGAGTTTATTTCTTAATTTCATTTAAATTACATGAGTTCTTATTAATTTTTCTTTGTTGTAACAGGATAATGTTGGAAGTAATGGTTCAGATGCTAATCTTAGCAATGGTTTTGAAGAATAATTCAACAAGCTTCAATTTCATAAAAATATTTTAACTTTGATATACGTAGACTTGGAAAATTGTCTTATATTTGACATTACAAGTTTATTGTACTTAAAATCATTGGTTTCTTTGTGTCACATTATTTTTATATCAATGAATGATTACAACATTGTCTTTTATTTTAGTTGTCAATGTATTCCT
The DNA here is from genome assembly GCA_036927795.1 of Iris macrosiphon. Lineage (NCBI taxonomy): Eukaryota > Viridiplantae > Streptophyta > Magnoliopsida > Asparagales > Iridaceae > Iris > Iris macrosiphon. The sequence continues at coordinate 291,300,083 of JAYESA010000004.1, forward strand.
GCTTTACTATTAATTTGACACCTTCTAAAATAACTGATGCTATTTTACGAAAATTAGTTCCATCGAAATTAGTAATTATTGTGACATGTGACCATTTTTGACAAAATTTTATACAAACATAGATATCATAATAACATAATTCCGATGTTATTTTTTATATTTTCAATTGCTCTGGTGATCGGGAAAAAAAAATCAACAACCCTCATTCATCGAAAATGATATTTACAGAATTCAATCATCATTTCTGAAAAATAATGTGACAAGGCATATTCTCGTAAAAACATAATTTTGATTACTTGAATTTTAATTTTTGACTGCTTTAGCAATCGCAAAAACTATTTTTCGACGATTTTCTTTCATCGAAAATAATCCATAATATTTTCGAAGATCTCCTTTCATCGAAAATAATCTTATATTTTTTTTTCCGAGAAGCTAAATTCTTTTCTTCGTGTACTTTTTTGTCAAAAATTTCTATTCCAGATATACAAAATATAGTCGCAAATAAATCGTCCGTCGTAAATAGTATTTCTGAGAAACATTGACTATCAAAAATGCATCGTCGAAAAAGAAATTGTCTGTCGTGTTTGTAAATATTTTTGACCAACAATTTATTTTTTCCGAAGGCAATGAACTATCGGAAATATCCATCCATCATATGTTCATAAATCTTTTTTACGATGATAAGAAAACAAATACGAAGGTCTTTGGCCTTCGCCAATACTAACGTTTTCGACGGTTGGTCGAAAAAAAACCTTTTTCGATGCTTGCTTTTTCGAGGGCATATGACGACAAGATACCCTCGAAAAAAAAGCATTTTCTACCGCAAATGGCCAGTTCCGAGAAATTATTGCCTTCAGAAATGAGAGTTTTTCTGTAGTGATCAACTTTCGCAAAAGCCCATAAGTCATATACCATACGCGTCTTTCGGTACAATTGGATCACGACGATGTGGTCCGATTTGACGGGACGCAATCCGTATCGCAAGTTTTAAGTGTTGGAAAAACAATTTTTTCTTGATTTTCTTCTTAATTTTTAATAGCTAAAAATTACCAATTAAATTAAAATATTTTATGGGTTTTGTAGTCGGTCAGGTGGACTACACAAAGGTTAAATTGGTTCAACATTTCTCCAACTGTGGGGAAAGCTACGCGCCTAGAAAGACGGGGTCATGGACAATTTTATGTACTATTTTGAGAGCAGTTTTTTGTCGACTTTGAGTCGATGTTTCTCTCAAATGGGGATGATAAAAATTATTCTACTCAAAAGGATTCCTAGTCGGTCAGGTTATCTACACGTACGAAGAAACGAGACGAGAAACGGAGCATAGGGGAGTGAGATATCATACCTGGATGATGAGATCACGGTGGGCTGCTGCTATCGCTGTTACTGCTGCACCCGCGCGCGCGTGGCGGTGCGACGGCGGTGGCCATGAAGTGCGTCGGGTATCGGGGGCAGGGGTAGGCTTGGGTGTTTGGTATTAGGTTAGGGTTTTGTCGATATATACATATATATACGAGAGAGTGAGGGGGGAACGGTCGCCTATACGCGGGGGTCGGGTAGGGGATTAGGTATTGGGTTTTAGTTTTTGATTAGAGTTTAGGTTAAGTTTTAAGGGTCAGTTTAGTCTTCTTTAAGTAAGGTGATATGGCACGAATAAGTTTAATAACATGAAGTGCTTGCACATGGAATCGAGTTGCATGAAAATACGATAGAGAAGATGGGTACACGATATGGAGTGTTGTTGATTGGACAGAAGATGAACTGTCCCTTCTTGGCTACATGAACGATCTTGAACTATCTATGATCTAATGATCTAAAAATTATGTCTCTCTAATCTATAAATTCCCAATAGTCACTTGCCTACATTTGTACTCATTGAAGTCGTCAATTTTTTTTTTAAATCCTCGATATTCGTATCTAAGTTAAGTCAATGTTAACAATCTTAAATTTTAAAAAAAAAATCTAAATCTAATTCACATCAATCATAATTCCTCGAAATTAAAATAACCAATATTTAAATTTAAATTCAGTTGATCTTAATCTCGTCTCAATTTTAAATAATCAAAATTTAAATATAAGTCGAATCTATTATAACATTCTCAAAATTTAATTAACCAAAATTAAATTATAATTCAAAATCCAAGCTGTCAAAATCCTCTCTATAATTTAAATAATCTAAAAATCTATTTCATCAAATCTTATTCCATGTTTCAAATTTGAGGATTTCATAGCCATCAAATTCTAAATCCAATTTCCATCCTCAAAATTCCAACGGGGTGATTCAACATTCAAAATTTAACACTTAATTTAAATCCTCAAATTATAAAATTTTAAATCCAATCCACCAATATTCAAGTTTAAAATTATATATTTATCCTTAAAATTTAAATTGATGATTCAACCTTCAATATTCAAAATTTAAATTATGTGCTTAAGTTATAAATATTTGGTCCAATATATCAATGTTTTCAAATTTATTCCATAAGGCATTCTTCTATTTAAAGTTAAATTCCTATCATTACAATCATTCTTCTAAAAATTCTCGAAATTAAATGACTTAATTCTCTAGATCTTATCTTACTTTGATTACCTTCTTAATCATGATCTAAGATTTTCACCTTCATATAATATTTTAGCTCAAGTTGACAATGCAACTCCTACCCAACTTAGAATTTACCGATCTATCACACAAGGCTATACTTTTAAGAAAAACTTTCTCAAATTATTTAATCGTGTTATTCAATCCTCAAAAAATTTAACACGAAATATATCACATGTTTCACGCCCTTACTCACAAAAGACAAGCACCTAGTAATATGATTTGCCTGTGGGATATTTACCTAGTACTATCCATGTATCTAACTTCTGTCAAGCACGAGTGATTGTCTTTCTGAAATATGGAAAGACGAAAACAATAATAAGAGTTCAAGGAAGATGTAATCGAATTCAAATGCAGAGTCATAGGTGATTGAAGAATATAAGATAGTTGCCAAGGCAGTTGTGGGTTGAGATCCTAATTTGGTAATATGTATTCGCAAGCCCATATCGATACAGTTACGCAACCGATACGTTATGCTCTGGCCAATCTAGAGGATAATTATATTCGTCTAATAAGCTAAGTCAACTATATCGCAATCCACGTAAAATAGTCATACAAAGAGCGAATCAAGTGCACTAAGGTTGATCAAACCATATGTCACGCCCCACTTCCATGATACAGTAAGCCGGGTACGTAACTTTATCTCCAAGCTACGCCCTATACGAATACTATCGTACCCGTATCAGCGATTGTCGCCTGTATAATTTCTAGGATGGAATGCAAGTCATACTAAAATGCTTAATTACTACAAACCATAATTATACAACACAAATTAAAGTACAAATGTACAAGTCTTTATAATAAAATCCCCTTAATTTACATAGTTCAGCTACAAAATATTATTTGCTATATTTTCTAAAACCCACTTGAAGATTACTCCTCAACTTCGTGCACATCATATAGAGGTAGCATGTCACCAGGAACTCCGTATTTCCCTAGTAAACAATACTAGGTCGTCAGAAAGACATCAAGTCCTCGGTCAAGAATGGTAAGAAAATAAGAAATATGATAGTAAGGCACGAAAAGGAATAAGTTCTGTATAAAAAGTAGGAGAGTGAATTTTATAATTGTACCTACGAATCGAATAATTCCTAAACTAGTATTCTTATAGTGTCTAACAATTCAAGCAATATAATTCCTATGTCACTACCATAATACACAAACAATTTTTTCTAAATGACGATGCAAATTGGAGAACAACACTTTGAATAACCACAATAACTAGTTTTCCAACAAAAATTCCGTAACCAGGGATCAGGCTGAGGCAGGCAGGGTGGCACGGTGCTTAGGTTCTGGCCCTCTCACATTCAGTGAGTAAAACATGATATAAAATTCAATTTTACCTAATTTATCCTTTTAATTGAATAGGTTTATAATTACAGGAACATGTATAAACACAGGACATGTAAGTGAGCTAAGCCTCACACACTCAATTCGTAAGGCTTAAAGAGCTTAATTGCTGATCAACCTTTGTTGTTTTTATTATATTGCAGGATTTTATAAGTGGAATTCAAGTTGTTCTCTCCCGCCTAATGCTTTCTAACCTACAACTACAAACAATTCATATTCTATTATCTTATTAATTTATGCTCTGTATCTCATGTCAATTCTTAATATGCATGTACACATTTTCAAAGTATGTCAGAATACAAGATTTTATCTCATTTATAATTTCCATGAAGCAGGTGTCAAAATTAAATTCTATCACAATTTTGGGATAATCATAGATGCAAGCCTACATATTCCAAAATTAATAACCTCTCAATTTGTACAGAGCAGACAATACTGAAAATTTAACTTTTGATTTCAGTTGCGTGACTTGTGTTTGTGTCCTACGTATCCTGGACTCTTGCTAATCGTCCCATAATTAAGTCAATTTTAGGTTATTGTAAGTCCGTCGCTAGAATATATAGTATCCTAAAATTTTGGGTTAGGAATATTCATTATATTTTTGGATATCAAAATTTTGGTTAACTCACAAAATTCATAAAAAAATTGGCAGAGTCTCCTCTGTATTTCGAGCTCCAGAAATTTAACAGTTTAAATATTAAACCCGGAGCAACCCTCCGTAGAATTATCCATCGGGTACGCCGACCCCTTCGGTGGAGCCACTACCAGAATAAGTCAAATTAGCGACGTAAAGAAACGTCGCTAAATAATCAATAAATATTGCAAATTAATTTTAGCAACGTAATTAGCGATATTTTACAGAAGTCGCCTTTATGCTATAGCGACGTTTTCTTTACGTGGCTAATTTTTCTTTACGTTGAGTCGCTATAGCGACGTTTTCTAGCGACGCATTTACGTCGCTAGATTAGCGACGTTTAGCGACTCAACGTCGCTAATTAGCGACGTGTATATTTGTCGCTTTATGTCGCAAATTAGGGACGTAAGTAGCAACTTTTATAGCGACGTTACTATGACATGGCAATACTGCCATGTGAGCAAGTTGCGACGTACATCGACGTTTTTAGCGACGTCCTAAGCGACGTTTAGTAACGTCACAACTTAGCGACGTATTTAGCGACGTGTATGAACGTCGCTAATAATATAGTGAAAAAAATACTGAATTATTTCCAAACTATTCTTCCTGCAGTTTATTAATTCACAATATGTACAAATAGACCCGGAGCAACCCTCCGTTGAATTTACTGGGTTGTCGACCCCCTTGGGTTGAACACTCAATACCGATAAATTAACATATATTTAATATGAATAATATAATAAAATTTGAAGAAAACAAAATATTAAAATTAAAAACCGAATCAGGAGAAAATATCGTCGTAAAGAATACATCAAATATCCATACAACTGAGTCTCATCCCAAATAATACAAAGAATACAGCAAATTAAAAGCCTCATCCTAAAGAATACAAAAAATAATGTCTAAAACACAAACAATCAATAATAAAACGGTCCTAACTAGGACTACTGCGGATCTGCAGGAGGATGATCACCGGTGAGCATGAAGGATAAGAACAGATCATATCCGTGGAATCGATATTCGTCCCCCGGGCGTGACCGCCGTGCGGGCCTAGGTTGCGCACCACACAAGGCTCGGTATTTTTGTTTTGCATAGCGAGCACATATTCAGAGTACGCAGGTAATTGAAACGCAGATTGAAACATGGAAAAGTTCTCTTTTATTGATAATATGAACATCTATTACAAACTCCTTGAACTGAGTCATAAGGATTGCCTCCATGGGCTTACAAAAGTTTTGACACAAAATGAGATAGCAGTCATGTACATTACATCCTTTACTAAACTCAAAATATAAGACCTTGGGTCGGAACGACAGCTTTGCCACGAAGCTGCATATTTGCTCGGTGGCTAGCTTCTTCTTCAAAATGCTTCAAAGGGTTGGCACGGTCGAGGTATGCCTACAGCTGGACTGGATTGGAAAATTTGTCTTCTGATCCTTGCTTGGTTCTCCTTAGCGCGGGGAACCTGTTTCAACGAGGGTCAGTACATCGAAATGTACTGGTGAAGGCAAGCTAACCCAACTATACCAATCAACACGTTGTTTTAATGAAGCATACATATTTATTGTGGGTTTCTATCTTGCCTTAGTTCATTTTATAGCAAGAAATAGATATAGAAATTATTGAAATAACCTGTCACCGCTCGATGACATTTACCTGCCCGTCTGAACCACCTGCACAATACTTACCATGCCTTCCCTGCCAAGAAGACACAAGTTAGTTGCAACAGGTTTAAATATACGAGAGGATCACTGGCACGTTGCCATTGTGGACGGGCTAATCTCAGTACAGAATGTCGTGCGATGCATATTCAGGGCGTCCCTGGGCATTCCGTCCTATAGCAAGCGACTATCATGAGTTCCGTCCGGATCGGATCGACGCCGGTGCCCCAGCGACCGTCCGCAGGAACCGAGACCTTGTGCACAAGTTGTCCATGATCAACGCAGTACACTAAGTTAGCAATCGAGGCAAAACAGGACATATCAGGCACAGGACAATAACAGGGCAAGATTTACTTTGGCATAGTCTTCCTGTTCAGTTTATTGCATTCAAGATGAGTTCTATACATAGCACAATTTTAAGAAGAAATATGTATTATAACTTGTATTTATGCATATGAAGAACATTCCAAATGAACAAGCATATAAGTAAGTAACCGTTCACAAGTTTCATTGACAAGCATGTTGATCCAAGTCTATTCCCTTATTATCTTGATATCTTTTAGTTATTACTTGGTATCGTTTGATCGGTGCAAGCACGAATACAAGATTCAGATGTGAAGACTAGCAAGAAGGGCTAGCTAATCGGGATGGTAGCCACTCACTTAGTAGTTGGAAGGAAGAAGGAAAGAAGGGCCTTAGGAGTCCGTTCGAGCGGCGCCTACTGCTGGATCACCTGCATTGCCACGAACAGCTGATCAATACCTCTTCTACTCTTTCCATTATCGGAATTTAAGTGCAGTTCGAAGAACAAAAATAATGGAATCCATCAAAACTGTTCAAGAAATCTCAAGCAAATCCGAAAACCAACTCAAAGCACGAAAGCAACAAGTGACAGCGAAAACTAGGCAACAAAAGATGCAACGGAGAGGTCCCTCCTGACTCTGCCGCTAAGTCGATCCCGGGGGCATGGTCCACTGAATATGGGAATCAATTCCGATGAAGAAAATCCATAAAGAGGATGGGTTCTTGTTTCAATCTATCCCGATCGAACGATATCGTCTTGTATTTCTTAGCCGCGCTCCCCGAATAGGGGGAACGGGGCACCACATCCTACCCAACTAATTGGAAGTTTTGTCCCGAAACTTAAGGAATAGAACCTTCCACTAGGAAATAATGAGGGGAACCTTTCCCTCATCTCTGATTCAAGCTCCCAAGTAGATTCTTCGACAGAGTGATTCCGCCAAAGCACGCGCACTAGAGGAACCGAACGGGTCCGAAGCAGCTTTTCTTTTCTATCCAAAATTTGTACAGGTTATTCAACATACGTCAAGTCGGACTGAAGGTTCAGTTGTTCCAGGTCTACCATGTGGCTTGGATCGTACACATATTTCCTAATTTGAGAAACATGGAATATATCATGTACGTCGGATAGGGATGGTGGTAGGGCAATCTGATAAGCAACTGAGACAACCCGCTTTAGTATTTCGAACGGACCGACAAATCGCGGACTTAGCTTTCCCTTCGCTCTGAACCTGCTGACTCCTCGCATGGGCGAGACCTTGAGGAATACCCGGTCGCCTACTAGGAACTCTAGTGGTCTTCGATGTATATCCGCATAGCTCTTTTGACGACTTTAAGCTACCTTTAATCTTTCCCGAATTAACCGAATTTTCTGGACAGTCTGCTCCACGAGCTCAGGGCCAAGTATCTGTCGTTCACCAACTTCGTCCCAGCAGATCGTAGATCGACACTTCCGCCCGTATAATGCCTCATACGGCACCATTTGAATGCTTGATTGATAACTATTATTGTAAGCAAATTCGGCTAAAGGTAGATGAAGGTCCCAACTAGTCTTCAAGTCCAAGGCGCAGAGTCGCAGCATATCTTCGAGGATCTGGTTGACACATTATGTTTGGCCGTCGGTCTGTGGATGGTAGGCGGAGCTGAACTTCAACTTTGTCCCCATTGCTGACTGCAGGCTTCCCCAGAAACGCGATATGAATCGACCATCTCGATCGGAGACTATTGATACGGGCACGCCATGGAGCCGAACGATTTTGTTGAGATATATCTGAGCCAGGCGGTCGGCACTCCAAGTAGATTTTGATAGGCAGAAAGTGAGCTGACTTGGTGAGTCGATCGACGATAACCCAGACTGCATCATGTCCTCGTTGCGTCCTTGGCAAGCCAACAATAAAATTCATCGTTATATGATCCCATTTCTACTCCGGAATAGCAAGGCTCTGAAGCTCTCCGCCTGGTTTCTGGTGTTCGGCCTTTACTCTTTGACAAGCCATGCAATGCGACACGAACTGCGCCATATCCAGTTTCAAGCCGTGCTACCAAAACGTCGTGCGAAGATCCCGATACATCTTTATGCTACCCGGATGAGAAGTATAACTAGCATAATGGGCCTCCGTGAGGATCTCTTTTCTGAGAGCCGCATCGTTTGGAACGCACAGTCTTCCCTTCACTCGAAGCGTCCCGTCCGTGCCTACCGCAAAGTCGGATGCCTTTTCAGGAACGGGTCATCCTTCTGAGCGGCCTTCACTTTGTGTAACAAGTCGGGTTTGAGGCACAGTTATGCTACTTGTGCCCACTTTTTATATCTAATTTTCAGTGTAATGCCCAGTGATTCAAGATCTCGGTGCAGCCTATCATCAATAGCCAAACTCCCTACGAACACTCGACTCAATGCGTCAGCTACTACGTTTCCCTTTCCAGGCGTATATCTGATCATGAGATCAAAGTCGCTTAGGAGTTCAAGCCATCGCCGCTGCCGAAGATTCAAATCATTTTGAGTGTACAAGTATTTCAAGCTCTTATGGTCCGTGTAGATTTCATACGGCATGCCATAAAGGTAGTGGCGCCACAGCTTCAGCGCAAATACTACCGCAGCCAATTCTAAATCATGCGTCGGATAGTTCATCTCGTGAGGCTTTAGCTGTCTCAACGCATAGGCTATCACTTTATCCCGCTGCATCAGGACACATCCTAGTCCTTTACCTGATTCATCACTGAAAATTTTGAAATCATCCGGTCCGTTCGACAAAGTAAGAAGACGAGGTGCTGCTTTAACGCCGTAAACCAAGCTTCACAGTCGTCCGTCCAAGTAAACTTTGTGCCCTTTCGTGTGAGCTGAGTCAAGGGCGAAACAATTCTAGCAAAATTTTGTATAAACCTGCGGTAGTAGCCTGCCAGTCCAAGAAAACTTTGGATATCGCTAGCTGACTCCGGTCGTTTCTACTGCGTAATGGCTTCTATCTTTTTCGGATCAACTGAAATGCCTTTCGAAGAGATGACATGCCCCAAAAATGATATACTGTCTAGCCAGAATTCATATTTACTTAATTTGGCATACAACTTGTTGTCTCGGAGGGTTTGCAGCACCATCCGCAGGTGTCCTGCATGCTCATCCCTAGTCTTCGAGTACACCAAGATGTCATCGATAAAAACCACCACGAATTTATCGATGAAAGGCCAAAATACACGGTTCATTACATCCATGAATGCAGCAGGTGCATTCATCAGTCCAAACGGCATCACTAAAAACTCGTAATGTCTGTATCGGGTTCGAAAGGCAGTCTTTGGCGTGTCTTCGGGCTTAATCTTCAGCTGGTGGTAACCTGAGCGAAGATCGACCTTAGAAAATACTGCTGCCCCTGTAGCTGATCGAACAAGTCATCAATCCGTGGCAGAGGGTATTTGTTTCTGATTGTGACTTTGTTCAATTCTCTGTTGTCTATGCACAGGCGTAGAGTTTCGTCCTTCTTCTTTACGAAGAGCACAAGCGCACCCCAAAGAGGCACGCTCGGACGGATGAACCCATGATCAAGTAATTCCTGGAGCTGGCATTTCAATTCCATCAGTTCTGCAGGGGCCATTCTGTACGGAGGTTTTGAGATAGGCTGTGTATTTGGAAATGTATCGATAGTGAATTCAATCTCTCGGTCTAGCGGCATGTCGGGTAGTTCGCTCGGAAACACATCGGGGAACTTCGTCTCAATGGAAGTAGACTCGACGTTTGCGTAGTCCTGCCGTATATCCCGAACCGATGCTAGGAATCCCTCGCAGCCTGTGTGGAGCATTCGCCGAGCAGATTTTGCTAAAATTACCATGCAAGCCCTGGTCGCATCTGTCGCTGGACTACTGGTGTAACAGAATACGGCTTCTCCGGGCAGACAAAAAATGACTCACTTTTCTGCACATTCAATAGTTGCCGCGCACGTGCCGAGCCAATCCATTCCCAAAATGATATCATAGTCCCGAACGTCTAGAACTAAGACATCGAGCGACAGCTTCTTTTCTCCAATACAGATGTAACCACCTTGGCAGACTGAACGAACAGGTATTTTCATACCGGAGGGGGTGCTAACACTTAAATCTAGGTACAATGGAGTCATTTTTACATTGTTCTCCACGGCAAAATTTATGGAAATAAAACTATGCGTTACACCTGAATCAAATAGAACACGAGCAGGTATATTATTGAAAAGCAAAGTACCTGACACGACGGTATCTGAAGCTAGAGCTTCTTCCCGTGTCATGGTATAGACCCGTCCTTGAGCTTGATTACGCCCTTGCTGAGGCACAGCACGGTTGGCCTGAGGTGCAGGCGCCTGAGTTTGTTGTTGAGGTGGGGAGAGCGGACAGCTGCTAATCTGATAGTTTGGATCGCCGCAACGGAGGCAAGTCCCAAGCTTGCGACGACAATCTTTTTCGATATGCCCTGGCTTCCTGCAGAAGTTGCAGGTCTTGTTGGTGTCTCCACGCTGTTTACCGCCATTATTTTGATGCTTTGTAGCGTTGTTTCCTCTATCGTTGCCTTGGCGTTTGTGATTGGAAGTTTGCACAGCGCCGGCAGCAACGTGAGGATACTGCGGTTCGAGGGAGAGGGCATGGTTTAAGACTTCCCTCATCGTATGATACTGCGGAACGACTACGTGCCCGTGGATGCCAGGACGTAGCCCTCCCTCGAATCGTCTGGCACGACTCGCTGCATCCAGTAGATAAGAACAAGCAAATTTGGCCAGTTTGTTGAACTCTGCAGAGTATTGCTTAACCGTCATGCTGTCCTGTCGTAGTTGTACAAACTCGTTTTCTCGCTGACGGCGTACAGGCGGGGGTATAAACTCCTCCTCAAATGCGGCACAAAAAGTTGTTCACGCGATCGCCTCCTCTCCATGGCCAAGTTGAAGAGATCGTCGATGCACGTCCCACCAGTCGTGCGCATTGAGACGAAGCTGTAGTTGGGCACAGGCGACACGCTTGTCATCAGGCACTTCTAGGAGAGAAAAATGATCTTCAAGCTCGGCGAGCCAATCTAGGGCCACTATTGGGTCCTCAGTCCCTTTAAATGGCATGTTGCAGACCTTCTTGAAGTTACCAAAGGTGAAGGCAGTCACTTCCCTCGTCCTTGGCATTAGCGGTGTCTCGACTTCAAGGATTGGTTGTTCCACCGGAGTCGCTGTTGTCGCTGCGGACTGGTTAGAGGCTATAGTTTGAACAAGCTGCTGCAGGATATCTACCTGCTTTTGTTGGACTGAGAGTCGGACCTCTAGGCTGCTCTTGAACTTGGCTTGGCGGGCATCATCTCTCTGTCATTGTGCTTATAACATTTGCATCACTTGCTGAAGCGGATCTGATCGAGACATGCCCCATTGGCTCCGAGAGCTTCCTGAAGTTCCGGAACTGCTCTCCTGAGCCTGTGTCTCACCTGGTGCTAGCGCTGATGGTTGCGCTTGAATCATTCCTTGAAAAGAAGGTAAATTACATCAGGATCATAAGGTATTATGGACTTATTGCATGAACATATCTTATTTTGGCCTTAACAAGTTCAGGAGTTCGTACAGGGATTTATCGTTAAAGGAACTTTTCCAGTTCAAGAGTCAAAGGAACTTTGAAGCGGTGCTCTGATACCAATATGTCACGCCCCAATTCCGTGGAATCGATATTCGTCCCCCGGGCGTGACCGTCGTGCGGGCCTAGGTTGCGCACCGCATAAGGCTCAGTATTTTTGTTTTGTATAGCGAGCACATATTCAGAGTACGCAGGTAATTGAAACGCAGATTGAAACATGAAAAAGTTCTCTTTTATTGATAATATGAACATCTATTACAAACTCCTTGAACTGAGTCATAAGGATTGCCTCCATGGGCTTACAAAAGTGTTGACACAAAATAAGATAGCAGTCCTGTATATTACATCCTTTACTAAACTCAAAATATAAGACCTTGGGTCGGAACGACGGCTTTGCCACGAAGCTGCATATTTGCTCGGTGGCTAGCTTCTTCTTCAAAATGCTTCTTCTTCAAAATGCTTCAAAGGGTTGGCACGGTCGAGGCGTGCCTACAGCTGGACTGGATTGGGGAATTTGTCTTCTGCTCCTAGCTTGGTTCTCCTTAGCGCGGGGAACCTGTTTCAACGAGGGTCAGTACATCAAAACGTACTAGTGAAGGCAAGCTAACCCAACTATACCAATCAATACATTATTTTAATACAGCATGCATATTTATTGTGGGTTTCTATCTTGCCTTAGTTTATTTTACAGCAAGAAATAGATATAGAAATCATTGAAATAACCTGCCACCGCTCGGTGACATTTACCTGCCCGTCTGAACCACCTGCACAATACTTACCATGCCTTTCCTGCCAAGAAGACACAAGTTAGTTGCAACAGGTTTAAATATATGAGAGGATCACTGGCACATTGCCATTGTGGACGGGCTAGTCTTAATACGGAATGTCTTGCGATGCATATTCAGGGCATCCCAGGGCATTCCGTCCTATAGCAGGCGACTATCATGAGTTTCGTCCGGATCGGATCGGCGCCGGTGCCCCAGCGACCGTCCGGAGGAACCGAGACCTTGTGCATAAGTTTTCCGTGATCAACGCAGTACACTAAGCTAGCAATCGAGGCAAAACATGGCATATCAGGCGCAGGGCAATAACAGGGCAAGATTTACTTTGGCATAGTCTTCCTGTTCAGTTTATTGCATTCAAGATGAGTTCTATACATAGCACAATTTTAAGAAGAAATATGTATTCTAACTTGTATTTATGCATATGAAGAACATTCCAAACGAACAAGCATGTAAGTAAGTAACCGTTCACAAGCTTCATTGACAAGCATGTTGATCCAAGTCTATTCCCTTATTATCTTGATATCTTTTAGTTATTACTTGGTATCGTTTGATCGGGGCAAGCACGAATACAAGATTCAGATGTGAAGACTAGCAAGAAGGGATAGATAATCGGGATGGTAGTCACTCACTTAGTAGTTGGAAGGAAGAAGGAAAGAAGTGCCTTAGGAGTCCGTTCGAGCGGCGCCTACTGCTGGATCACCTACATTGCCACGAACAGCTGATCAATACCTCTTCCACTCTTTCCATTATCGGAATTTAAGTGCAGTTCGAAGAACAAAAACAATGGAATCCATCGAAACCGTTCAAGAAATCTCAAGCAAATCCGAAAACCAACTCAAAGCACGAAAGCAACAAGCGACAGCGAAAACTAGGCAACAAAAGATGCAGCGGAGAGGTCCCTCCTGACTCTGCCGCTAAGTCGATCCCGGGGGCACGGTCCACTGAATATGGGAATCGATTCCGAAGAAGCAAATCCATAAAGAGGATGGGTTCTTGTTTCAATCTATCCCGATCGAACGATACCGTCTTGTATTTCTTAGACGCGCTCCCCGAATAGGGGGAACGGGGCACCACAACGACTGTGAGGGCTGTGGGGAATGCACACTTGTCGGAGAAGCCCTAGATGACTATGTCGCAACCAGGGTGCCATAGGATCCCGTACCGTAGTACGTACCCCTCTGGAGACCACTAGCGGCGGTCACCGACAGCTCGTCCATCGACGGAACTGGAGCGGCCTGCGAGAAAGTACCAGCCTCTCCAGCTGTAGGTGCACTAGCAGCCGCCCGCTCACGCAGCCTAAGATACTCGGCCCAGAAAAGTTTGGATACTCGATAATTGCCTAAGTTATATTGAAATTAACACAAAGTAAAGTAATATTTACATAGGTCTCTGAGGCCCTCTCATCAATTAGATTTCTGTCCTTTCGATGGGTGGCCAGGAAGACGGTCACCATGTTTGCATCCTCACCCCTATGTACCTGTTAAAAATATATTATTTAGTACTAAAAGTAAATATATTTTTTTAGTACCATTTTATCGTACTTACATTAAAATAATATATCTTAAATAAAAACATACCAAACGACGAAAATATTTTGCCATCGGAATCGAGCCACCATACCACTTTGCAGCAGTCTGCCTAGCCGTCTTGGCCTTCTCAGACCTTTCCTTGTACCTCGGATCGTCGAATCTAGCCCTCATCGCAGTCCACTTCTCAGGCGTGATCCAACCTTGGATCAGTTTTCCAGCACGATCACGAGCCTTCTGGTTATCCAGAGCATCACGGATAAGCTTGGCGGCAACGGCAGAAAACCTCCGCTCGATCAACTCGGCCCGGTGCGGAGGATAGAAATAAGTTTGCTACAATAAATAATTTAGTAAGTCAGCATCACGGATAAGTTATATATTATGCATAAATTAGAGAATTTATATAATATATTTTTACCTTGAAGTGTGCAAACCAGAACGCCTTTCTCTCCTCCGGAGCTTCAGAGTAGTTGATCCAAGGGCCACCATAGTTGTTCCTCAAAAAGAGGCTCAGGCGTCTCTGAACCGACGATGGACGATATCTATACAGAGATAATTATTTTTACCAAAAAAGTCAATATATGATGAATAAAGAAATACACGATATATATGATGCTTAACTATCTAATTGACTTACTTTGTACCGTCGGCCCAAATCTCTGTCCTCGTCTCCTTCGGAGGTGCGCATGGAGGATCTAGCTGATGCTGGGACAACGTCGGCACGACCTCCTCCATATGCTCATCTGTCTCCACGGTTCTATCAGCAGGAGGAACGTTGGACGAGGGAGTACTATCAGGCCTGGAACTACTCGTCCCAGGAGTGATGCCACGTAACATCGTCGCAGTCGGAGATGTGACTGATCGATATACTGGAGTACTGGGCAACGAGGATCCAGAACCAACAGTAGGCAGTACCGAAGGAGCACTATGTCTACCTCGGGACCAGCCGAACCCTCCGCGTCGTCCTGTCATACCTGATAACAACATATGATGAATAAAAAATACACAAATATATACACAAATATATAGTACATTCAACAGTCAAAATGTTATGCATATCTCACAGCATTCATAGAATTTTACAGTAAATAACTAGTGGTGTCACAAGTATAAATGGATAATACATTCTACAGTCAAAATATAATACATATATTCATCAAAATAGTATATTCTACAGTCAAAATATAGTACATTCTGCAGGGAAAATATTTTATTTTTAATCATCTTCAGAAAATTTATCTTGTTCGCCTTCCTCGTTCTCCTCTTCCTCTTCCTCTTCCTCTTCCTCCTCCTCGTCTTCACTTTAATCTACTTCATCTTCGTCTTCCTCTTCGAATAATTCTACATCTTCTACATTATTACTCGTGTAATGAGTAACTTTCGTTGAGTCCACGTCTACAATATTTGTTACAAGGGATAGCCCGTCCTCCTGATAAGCTATTTCGTCAATGTCAAAGGTATTTCTAGCTTTAGTCTTGCATACTACCCACCAATCCGATCTCGTTGTCCCCCGTCTAGGATAAGTTATGAAGTATATGAGCTAAACCTGACTTGATAGGACAAATGGTTCGTAGCCTTGATATCTACGCTTGTAGTTTATATCCACAAGGCCATGCTTGTCAATTTTCCAACCTTGATCTTGAATCGGATCGAACCATTCACACTTGAATAGCATGATATTAGCAGGTTATGTGCCATAATTATATGTCAATTCTATAATCTCTCGTAAGATTCCAAGGAAATCACTGCCTGGATCGACGTCTTTGTAGTTCAAAGATTTGATACACAAACAACTATTTTTTGTGGAATCAAGATCCAGAAAGCTGTCTCTGATAGGAGCATTTGTTGACTTGAACCTGAACCCATTCACACATAAACTTGGCCATATTTTAACAGCAGTAATTGGTCCCTTGGCTAGAGTTTTAATAGATTCAGTCTCGGGTGTTATTAGACGATCGACCTAAATACCAAAGTAGCGATAGTAAGTTATTTATTTTGCAAGTACAAAAATAAAAAGTAATTACCAAGCTTCTTACATATGCGCTCAACCAAGAAGGAAAATGGTATCTCTTTTCTTGTTCTACTTCTTCGTCTGTTATGTAGGGTCTAACCGACCTCAACTCGTCATTATATGTGCTAAAAAACAATGAAGCAACTGCTGATTAGTAGCATAATAGTAGCTTATACTATTACATTGAGATAATGTAAACGTGAACGTATTAATTACTTACCCCTCTAGCTTCTCCACTTTATCCTCGTCGCAATTGAGTAATATATACAATTATGCAGCCCTTAGCTCGTCGTCATTCAAATATCTCTTCTTTATTTTCTTCGAAGGCTTTTCGGACGCATTGAATACTTTGAGTATTGCATCATTAGATTCCTGATATCCGTCATCGTTTCTCGGAGCTCTTTTTCTATTAGTAGGAACATGAGGTTTGAAATACGTTGAGCAAAAGTTTGTAATCTCCTCGAGAACATAAGCTTCACAAATAGAGTCCTCAACCCGTGCCTTATTTTTCACCTTTCTCTTTAGGTGATTCAGATGTCGCTCGAACGGGTACATCCACTGATAACCGACAAGACCACCAACACGTGCCTCATAGGAAAGATGAATTGGCAAATGCTCCATAGATTCAAAAAATCCAGGAGGAAACACCTTCTCGAGCTTACATAGTATTACCACAATGTCCTATAAATCGTTAAACACAGTATAATTCTCTGGAAAAATGACAGTATGTGTCCTATAAATCGTATGTGTCCTATAAATGACAGTATGACGCAGATAGTAATTCATATCCATTTCTAGATACTTCTGCAAAAATGATAGTATGTGTCCTATAAATCGTTGAACACAGTGTGATTCTCTGGAGGAAGGTAAGAACTGCTCTAACTTGATACACAATGCCTTATGTATGTGTGTGTGTGCATATGGTTGTTTGAGTGATTAAGTGAGCTCGGATCACTAAGGAGAGCAGTTCACAGTTTCAGTGTGCATCATTTGGCAGTGAAGGGAGAGCAGTATGTCAGCTCTGTGCTAGCAGCTAGCTGTACTGCACAGTGCAGTAGTGAGGAATCAGTGTGCAGCAACATTGTGCAGTGCACAGCAGAAAGGATACACAACACCACAAGTAAACTCAGTAAGTAACAGCAGAGCCAGTGCACTATAGAGCCTTTAACAGCAGGTTTAGCAGTCTGCAGTAGCCAATGCAACAGCTTGTGCAGCAAGAAGCATTAGCCCAAGTTGGATACGAGTTCTAGAAGAAGCCAATACCGTATCGTATATCGGCTTTGAAGAGTCATTCCCGTGTCTGTAATCCAAATTATAGATTTTGGAAATAGAATCGACATACAACTACTAATAATGGTATATTATGAATATTATGAATATGAAAGTAAATAGACTTAGTAGCGAGCGAGTGAGAGCTCGCTCGCTCCTGATAGGCTGCTAATAAGCTGATGATTATCATTAGTCATCATCAGCCAATCTAACTCACAGTATGTAGCAAGCAAGCAATTAAGCTAGCTAGCTATCTAGCTAGATATGGACTGAAATTAATTAATGAAGAAGATGGATCATTTAAGAGATTGGTCATCGTACACAGAGAATCACGGATTATAACCATGATATCGATCGATCCACTTTACAGATTTTATCCCGTGACCGATAGATAGATAGATAGATAGATAGATAGATAGATAGATAGATAGATAGATAGATAGATAGATAGGTCAGGCCCAATCCAGCTTGTCTATGTTTGTGTGTGTCGGTGTGTCCGTGTCAGTATTAGGGTTAGTGTGTCTGCGTGCGTGCGTGTGTGTGTGTGTGTGTGTGTGTTCGAGTTAGGGTTAGGGTTAGGGTTAGTGTGTGTCATATCGTGTCGGGTCATGTCCTGTTAGAGTTGTGTCATGTTAGAGAGAGAGAGAGATAAAGAAGACAGAAAGATCTCACTGAGTGAGGAGGAGGGGAGCTGGAGAGAGGAGAATGCCAGAGGGAGGAGGAGCCGCGGGAGGGAGGGGGACGCCGGAGGGAGGAGGGGACGCCGAAGGAAGGAGGGGACGTCAGCCGGAGGGGGGTCGCCGAGGTGGGCCGCCGGGAGGGAGGAGGGGACGCCGGAGGGAGGAGGGGAGCCGGACACGACGGAGGGGGGGTTTAAAAATCTGGGAGAGAGAGAGAGAGAGATCGAAGGAAATGGGGAGAAAAAATTCGTTAACCCTAAATAATGAAATAAATTAGCGACGTTTAGCGACGCTAGCTAATGACGTCGCTAATATAAATATTTAGCGACGCTAGCTAAATACATCACTAAATATTTAATATATTAATGTCGCTTAACACGTCGCTAAACGTCGCTAATCATATAACTCAGCGACGTTTAGCGACTTTAAATAAACTTATAGCAGTATTCTTTTAAAAACCTGAATTACCGTCGCTAAACGTCGCTATATGTCCCCAAATAGCGACTTATAGCGACGTTATTCTTTGTAGTCGCTGATGTCTTTAATATTAGCGACGATTTAATTGGACGTCGCTAAAACGTCGCTAATCCCGCAATTTTTAGTAGTGAACAATCTCTCAACACCGGTAACCACGCAGTTTATATATATAGAAAAACAAGTATGCAATTTATTACCTTAATAAGCTATTTTCACTATGCACTGGTGATTGCCCTTGCCTAGGATAAATGATTTTCAAGAAAACGTATTTGGTTAGAAGTATCAAAAAGATCAAAATCACATCCAGGAAAGTATACCTTGCCACTCATGTTTACAATTTTTTTTAAACACTGCAACTGCATTTATTTTATTATATTATTCTAATTGAATGATATTGCTCCTCCAAGAATAACTTGGGTGCAAGTCGGTGTTGGACCAATTACGTGTGACTTAGTACTTAGAAGCCAAACCCCTTATTTGAGAGGTGCCCCAATCTCTCTATGACCTTGACACAGTTATGACACAGAGTGGTTCATGAGTGGACGTAGACTCTTGTATCAGTCGTATACTAGTACAGTCGAGATGCGTGACGACAATATTTAGATACTTTGATCATGACTCAGGAGTAGGATCTGGACTTGTCGTGATGCACGACAAATATATCAGCATTGTGTGTGGAGAACACTCACTAGACATGGGCTATGTTTACACTTCCCTTTGTAACCGCTGTCTTCGCCGGAGTACCGGGTATGACGACCATGTATTTATAATTATGAGAGAGAGAGAGATGGCCTATGGTATCCACGACGCTATGCCATATTTAGGCCTCTATTTCCCCCATGGAATTATATCGATTCCATTAGCCTACAACTCATGCATCGAACGTGGTTCTCATTGCATTTACACTTAGTTTGGTACACCCATTATTTATTGCAGTATTTTGTATCATTAGTGGCATATTTTTATGTATCTTGTTACGTCCCTCTGAGGACCTGGTTCCCTTCCAGTGTGCAGTATTGATTGTCGTTGAGTTCTCCTGGAGCTGCTGATGAGTATCTTCCAAGTTAACAGGTATTGTGAGTAGTTACATGCATCATGTATTTCGTAGTTTATCTATTTTATTCTTATTGTTATTTTTTGCTATTTAGCATAGTGTTTGCAGACTCACATTATTGTCTCTTGAGTCTATCCGGACAGGTATGATTATTGGGCTGCAGACTAATACTCATATCTTTCTTTCTTTATGATCTTTTCTTGTGGATTGAGTTAGAAAGATGATATAGACTTAGCTATAAAAATCTAGGACAACTTATACGTATTCTAGTTGGATTGGAGTCCATCTGGATAAGTAGCTCACCATTGCCACGTAGCCTGGTTCCAAGTATTTTAGGACCGGGACGTGACACTATCTTCATTTCTTGTACTTTTCATTGTATAAAATGAGTTGGAACATACCTCCAACAACATCAATATTGCTTCTTCTTTTTTCTAAATTAGATTCCAAGAAAATAAATTACAAAAGCATCCAATTACCTAAATTCAAATCTTGTATTAAAAGAAGCCTTGTCAGTAGAGATGGCAAAGGGACGGATAGGAGCCGGGGACCATACCACCAATCCCTATGTCCGAGCAGTGTTTGAATCTCCGTCCCTGTTCTCATCCCCGTCCTCATCCCCATATGGATTTAGTTTTTTACCTCCATCATCATCCCCGTTAAAAATGAACCCCACATCCCCGTTTGTCATGCCCCAGTCCCAAAATACCGAGGGACTAGACACGTGGCAATGGCCAGCAGCACACATTGATGGACAAACCCAATTTAATGGATCCATCAGGACGTACTTAAGCTATAAAATAAAGTCTACGATAACATGGCACAACTAATCTCATCCACACAAGATAAAATATGATCCACAGATATAAGAAATATAAATCATCAACCAGTCTCAACAAAGTGCTTCGGGGAACAACCCGATAAAAATCTGATACATTGGTTCAACAGACCAAAATATAAATGACTGAATAAAGTAAATACTGAGCATAAAACATAGATGCTCAGGAAAAGTCTTCAGCCAACACCTCGTCCTCGGGTGTCGGTACAGCTCCTATATCATCTCCTGCTGCGGTCCCGTATACCTCGGGAAAGATCTCGTCTGCAAATCCTGGGGACATAATCCGGATCCAGGTCCTCAGGGGACATAGCAAGGTACAGATAATACAAGCCAAAATAAATGTAGTGCAGCAAATAATAAAATAAATAGGGTAAGTATGTAACCATCTATGTGAAATGCAAATGAGAGCATCACGAGTACTCAGGCTGAGCCACTACAAGCTCTGTGTCGGGGAGCCGGTAGCAGTAATAATGAGTAATGGGCCAAGCTCGGGTTTAAGAGTCTTGTGCCTCACAATAATAGGGGATATATATGTAATCAGACTGTAGCCTGTGTGTCTCTCCCCACCCAATGTAACCACACGTCTCATGTCCATAACGTCTCATGTACATGGCACGCAAGATCATAGCTAATGCAGCAAGTCATAGAGTATCTAGGAATATAATGTCAATGTCAAATCCTGCATCCTATACAGAATTACCATGAATATCTCAGAAAGATCCTGTCTTATGTATAGTGTCAAGTATCCTGGGTATAATGTACTTGATAAGACAAGTATGAGAATGTAAAGGGGTCACGAATGTCCATCTCTAGATGACATACACAATATCGCGTACGGTGTTGGCACCCGACTAATAATCGGACGCTAAGTAAGTCACACGGTCCTAGGTTAAGCATGCACAACAATATAAATGAAGCAAGAAAAGTATGTAACAAGAACTACAATATTGGCAAGGTACACTTGCACAACATTGTATAAGTAAGTCAAGAAAATAAGTAGCAAAACTACAGGGTTTGGCAAGGTACACTTGCCTAGGGTTTGAATACCAACAGTTGTCCCTATATTAGTGGATCCTGCGGGTACTCCTCCAAAAGCTAAAATAAACATCACCAACAGTCTCAAAAAATATCAAATAGCTAGAAACGTCTGTCCTTAAGTCCAATTTGGACACAAGGGCAAAAATAATATTTTTGGGTCAAAGCGGGGTCCACATGTGGGCCACTTTGCACCAAAAAATGTGTCAGGGTCAAAGGTCTCCAATTTCGTCAAACTTAGTGTCAATAAGTCAGGAACGATGATACAAACCCAACGGAATTTCCAGAATTGGATTCCGATGAGCCGATCACAAAATCGCCGTCAAGTGGAGCCTGTGGGGCCCACGATACGCGATTTTGTCAACGTTCTCAGAATCGAACCAAACTTGGGTCACAGGACCAGCGTATTGCTACGAGTCTGATGGCGCAAGTTTCGTTTCGATCCGACGTGTGAACACAAAGTTATAGCGTGTTCCAGAATAGACGGATATGGGACATTATCAGCGGATACGCGTTGATTTTGGTGTGCACGCACATCCAAATCAACTTCTGCGAAATCCCGAACGTCCGTATCAACGGCGCACACGTTTCGGAGAAGACCACACGCGACCAAGTCGTCCCGTTTGGCGGGGCACAATCAATTCTGGGGTAAAATAGGGCATTGGTTTTCCTGTTTTTGGATCGCGGTTTGCGATCACCACAGGACGCGACGTACCGAGCGGGTTGCACGGGCATCAAGACGGTTACACAGTCTACGCGACGCAACTGACGAAACAAAAAATAGAATAATGATGAGAGAGAACGGGTTACCTGAACAGGGCTCCGTGAAATCGGAATTCTCGTGTCCGGGATGCTGTTTCGTGTCCTGGTCATCGTGTCCGCTGTGTCCGGTCGGAGAGAGGCTGTGTCCGTGCTAGGGCAGCGGACGGCCGACCTAGGGCTTCACGGAGGGTTGACGAGGTGAGCGGGGCAGCGCTCGTGGGCGGCAGCGACGAGGTCGGGCAACGGCTTAGGGCTGCTGTCGAAGTCGGGGCGGCTTAGCCTAGGGCGGAGGGAGGTGGCTCAGACGCTCGGTGCTGACAGAGGCGGGGCGGCGAAGAAGATGAGGTCGGGGATTGGTGATACTGGTGGTGCTGGGCTCGAGGCAGAGGGACGGTGACAGGTCGGCGAGGTGAGGGGTCGAGCGGGGAGCGGCGGAGAAGGATGAGGGAGACGGTGACCGACGCGGGTTCGACGGAGAAGATGAGGGAGAGAGGGTGCGGCGGAGAAGATGAGAGAGAGAGGGTGCGGCGGCGCTATGCGCGGACGTCGAGGGCTCTTAAATAGGCGCGCCGCCGGGTCGGAACAGTGATTCCGACTCGAATTAGGTTTAGGGCTTCGATGTGGGTTTCGGGTCCGGGTCGGGTTCGATTCGGATCCTACCCGACCCGTTAAGGCTGGGTTTGGTTCGGGTAAACCGGTCTGGTCCGGTTTGGTTTATTTCAAATAAACCCGGTTCATGCAGGGTTTAATTGGGGTTAATTATAACTTGGTTTTAGGGCTTTATAAACTGTTTCCGGAGTCCAATAAATTCGCAAAAAATTACCCTATGTCCGATTTTCTATTTTACACCATAAAATATTATTTTTATAATATTTTAATATTAATTAATATTATTTAAAAATCTTTTAACCACAAAATACCTTAGTTTTATTTCCAAAAAATTACAGAAAAATTGGAAAAAATGTTTTAAAAATTTTAGAAAAATCAGGGTGTTTACAGTCTACCCCCCTTAAGAGGATTGCGTCCTCGCAATCGAAGAATGAACTACTAATAGGAAAGAACTATGGAAATTACAAGAATGCTTAGGGTATACATGCATCCGCGAATAAGTGAGGATAACGCTGGCGCATAATATCCTCTCGTTCCCAAGTCGATTCGCCAGGAGAATGATGTTTTCAAGCTACACGTACTAGTCTAATTGTCTGACCTCGCAATGTCTTCTCACTGATGTCGAGGATGCCAACTGGTTGTTCTTCATATCTCAAACTAGGGCCCACTGCGATCTCTGAATGATCGACTACGTGACTTGGGTCGGTCACGTACCTTCTCAGCTGTGAGACGTGGAATACGTCATGCACTCCCTCTAAGGATGGAGGTAACGCAAGATGATAAGCCACCTCACCAATGCGCTCTAGAATATCAAATGGCCCGATATACCTTGGGCTCAACTTGCCTCTGCTCCCAAATCTAATAGTACCTCGAGTGGGCAAAATTCTCAAGAATACGTGCTCTCCTTCTTTGAACTCTAGGGGACGTCTGTGCGTATCAGCCCAATGATTCTGTCTGTCCTGAGCTGCTCGAAGATGATTCTGAATCTGTTTTACCTTCTCCACCGTCTGCATTACCAATTCTGGACCCAGTATTTGATGTTCACCAACGTCACTCCAATATATTGGCGATCTGCACTTACTACCGTATAATACCTCGAATGGTGCCATCTGAATGCTGGCCTGATAACTGTTGTTGTAGGAGAACTCTACCAAGTGCAAATAATCTTCCCAAGATCCTCCGAAGTCTAGCATACACGATCGCAACATATCCTCCAAGATCTGAATCGTGCGCTCTGATTGACCATCTGTCTGTGGATGGTAAGCTGTGCTGAATTTGAGTCTGGTGCCAAGACTCTCTTGCATGCTTAGCCAGAAATGAGATGTAAATCTTGAATCTCAATTCGATACAATACTAACCGGCACTCCATGTAATCTTACTATTTATCGTATATACATGTCGGCTAGTACCTCTGTGGACTGTCCAACTCTAAATGGCAAGAAATGTGCCGATTTAGTGAGTCGATCCACGATAACCCATACCGCATCTCTTCTGCTGGGGCTTCTTGGAAATCCTGTGACAAAATCCATAGTGATATGTTTCCACTTCCATTCTGGTATAGGAAGCGGCTGTAACATACCTGCAGTCCTCTGATGCTCGGCCTTTACTTGCTGACAGACTAAATATTTAGCCACAAATCTTGCAATCTCCCTTTTCATTCCATGCCACCAGTAATACTACCTCAAGTCTCGGTACATCTTGGTTCCTCCTGGGTGAACAGAGTACATAGAGCTATGTGCTTCAGTCATTAAATCCGGTCTCAATTCTCCATTTGGAAGATACAGGCGATTTTCACACATTAATGTCCCGTCTTCATGTATGCGAAGTCCCGTCTACATGCCTGCTTCTGTCCTCTCTTTAAGTCTTCAAAATCTAGCATCGGTGGGCAATGCCTCTTTAATCCTCTCCACGAGTGACGACTTAACTTCAAGATTAGCCAGCAACCCACTATGTCCTGGTAAAACAACCTCTATCTGAAGCTCCTGTAGATCTCTCAATATCTCAGGCTGCATCGTCAAGAAATAAGCCGTAGGCTTCCTGCTGAGTGCGTCTACTACGACATTCGCCTTTCCCGGATGATACTGCAGATCTATATCAAAGTCTACTATCAATTCAAGACAACGTATCTGTCTCATGTTGAGCTCCTTCTGAGTATATACATACTTCAGACTCTTGTGATCAGTAAAGATTTCTACCTTCTCTCCATAAAGATAGTGCCTCCAAATCTTTAGTGCAAATATAACTGCTGCTAGCTCCAGATCATGCATTGGGTAGTTCTTCTCATGGACCTTCAACTGTCTCGATGCATAAGCAATAACTTTGCCATGTTGCATCAAAACACATCCTAGTCCACTACCAGACGCATCACTGTAAACAACAAAACCTCCTGACCCTGAAGGAAGAGTCAAGACAGGTGCTGTTGTTAATCTTCTCTTCAATTCTTCAAAGGCTTCTGGCAGTCTTCTGTCCATGTAAACTCCTGGTGCTTACGTGTCAACTTCGTCATAGGCTCCGCAATCCTTGAGAAATTTTCTACAAACCTTCGGTAATATCCCGCAGTCCGAGAAAACTTCTCACTTCTGCAACTGATGTGGGTGTAGGCCAAATCTCTATTGCAGCAACTTTCTCCGGATCAACTGAAAGTCCTTCTCCTGAGATGATATGTCCCAAGAAAGGTACTTTATCCATACAAAACTTACACTTATTGAGTTTGGCATATAACTTCTCATGTCTCAATGTCTCTAGCACAATTCTGAGATGCTCCTCGTGCTCTTCGTGGCTCTTGGAATATACTAGAATGTAATCAATGAACACAACCACAAATTTATCCAAGTACTGATGAAAGACTCTATTCATCAAACTCATAAACACTGCTGGCACGTTGGTTAAACCAAACGGCATCACCAAGAACTCATAATGTCCATACTTGGTCTTGAAGGCTGTCTTCGGTATATCCTCCTTCCTTACTTTGATCTGATGATAGCCGGATCTCAGGTCAATCTTCGAGAATACCCTAGCACCACTCAATTGATCGAATAGATCATCAATGCGTGGTAAGGGATACATGTTCTTGATGGTCACAGTATTCAGTGCCCTGTGCTGACAGAGGCGGGGCGGCGGAGAAGATGAGGTCGGGGATTGGTGATGCTGGTGGTGCTGGGCTCGAGGTGGAGGGACGGTGACAGGTCAGCGAGGCGAGGGGTCGAGCGGGGAGCGGCGGAGAAGGATGAGGGAGACGGTGACCGACGAGGGTTCGACGAAGAATATGAGAGAGAGAGGGTGCGGCGGAGAAGATGAGAGAGAGAGGGTGCAGCGGCGCTATGCACGGACGTCGAGGGCTCTTAAATAGGCGCACCGCTGGGTCGGAACAGCTATTCCGACCCGAATTAGGTTTAGGGCTTCGGTGTGGGTTTCGGGTCCGGGTCGGGTTCGATTCGGATCCGACCCGACCCGTTAAGGCTGGGTTTGGTTCGGGTAAACCGATCCGGTCCGGTTTGGTTTATTTCAAATAAACCCGGTTCAGGCAGGGTTTAATTGGGGTTAATTATAACTTGGTTTTAGGGCTTTATAAACTGTTTACGGAGTCCAATAAATTCGCAAAAAATTATTCTATGTCCGATTTTCCATTTTACACTATAAAATATTATTTTCATAATATTTTAATATTAATTAATATCATATAAAAATCTTTTAATCACAAAATACCTTAGTTTTATTTCCAGAAAATTACAGAAAAATTGGAAAAAATGTTTTAAAAATGTTAGAAAAATTAGGGTGTTTACACCGTTCCCATCCCATTAATACTTTCGAGGCCGGGTTTCTCCGTCCATGTTAACAATTTTTTCTGCATATTATAAGCTTAAAAAATATTTTTATTTCAAAAAATATATCCAAGACATGTTAATAAAACCTAGTTTCTATCAAAAAAATTAGGCATAATTGCAATTTGATACCCTCAACTATCCGAAATGTTCAACTTGATACCCTCAACTATCCGAAATGTTCAACTTGATTCCCTCAACTTTGATAGATACTAACTTAATATACTCAACTTTGATAGGTACTAACTTAATACCCTCCCTCAACTAATATTTTCAACTTGGTACCCTTCGTCACCCTAAAAGTTAAGTTTTTGTTAATTGTTTTTGACAAAAATGCTTCTTCCTCCTACTCCTCCCCCACCCCCACCCCTCCCGTTCCGACGACTCGCCGCGACAGCCCCTCCCGACCCCTCTCCCCTCGCCGCCCGCTCCCCCACCGACACCCCCCCTGCGTTCGCCGCTCCTGCTGCTTGCCATCGTTCCGCCCGCGTCAGCACCACCCACCCACGTTATTGCTCCGCCAACGCTGTCCAGTTGCTGCTGCTCGCCACCCGCAATACTGTTGTGCCCCCCTCCGGTCGCTGTTGCCTAAGAGATAGAGGGAACTGCCGGAGAGAGAGAGAGAGAGAGAGAGAGAGAGAGAGAGAGAGAGAGAGGAGGGACAATTTTGTTATTTTACCTCTTCATTTAACACTGTTTGGAAAATAATATAGGGTATTAAGTTGATGTCTATCAAAGTTGAGAGTATCAAGTTGAACATTTTGAATAGTTGAAGGTATCAGGTTGTAATTTCAACTAGATAGAAAAAAATGAGAGAAAACAAAAAAAAGTCAATATTAATCTTAAAAAAAAATACAAGTACTAAATATAAGTTTACAATACAAAATAAAGAGAGAATATTAATCCCATAGAAACATATTCCAAATAGAGACACATAGTTCCATACAACAAAAATATGTGAGTATACGTAATCGGGGTCAGGAATTTACTAGGACGGGGAGTACTATACCCATATCCGAATCCGACCAAAATTTTTTTTTTAATTCCCATTCCGACTCCGTCCCCGTTTTTAAATTCCTAAATCCGTTCCGATCGGGAAAAAAAAAAATCGAATTCCCGTCGAGTTCGAAGGAAATTGACATCCCTACTCGTCATTTAGTGTCAAACTAAGGATACATTTTTCTTTACTGCTAGTTATGTTCCAATCGAAAAAGAATTATTGGGTGTTTCGGACGCAGTGCACCATTTTCGTACCAACTGTTAGATTATCATGAAATATGTGCATGCACACATCTCTATACATTCTAACAATTGGGATAAAAAAATGTGCACTACGTCTGGTCTATACAATAATTTCTCCCAACCTGGGCCGTTCCAAATTTATCAGCTTTTCAGTTGCTCAAACTAAAATATATCGGTGCTAGTTTATTTTTTTGGTTTTTATTTTGTTGTTTTTTTTAAATACAAAAAAAAACATCATTTATAAAGATTCAGAATGAAAACTGGCCATATGATTAAGAATATGGACCATTGTACACAAGGGAGGTTCATCAAACATAACTACAGATTGTTAGATGTGTGTTGCTTTGTTCACACACATAGTAGTAGCAAAAACCAAGTCTTTCTTGACCGGTTCCAATGGCCTTTTAATAGGCAATATTATTGGTATATTAGGTTGGGTTTCCTACTTTATATAGGATCAAATTCTTCTTTGTTGAGACACAATTGGTTTTTATAAAAAACATATCTACCGCTCTCTCCTCAAAACTTTGTTTTCTATCCTCCTTTAATACATATCTCAGTTCAAATCATTTCTCTGGGCAAAGCTAAGTTTGGGTCATTCTTCCGAAGCCGTGTGCGGTGACGGAAAACCGGTAGTAAGGAGATTTTACCACTAGGAGAATTCGAAAGGATGTCTGCACATAGACCTCGAATAAACTCTTAGGGCAGTGCTTCGTGCGCGACTTTTCCGTAGACCGGTAAATCTAACCCATTGTTATTTTGTTTCATAAATCGATGGTAATATTTTTTCAACAATCTAAGAGTTTATTCTTAAAATATCCTTTATTTTCTTATTATTTTCAGAATATAATTTCTTATTTGATAAGAAATTTTTCTTAGTTTCCTGAGTTGGCATGTATGGTAGATTTCTTACCATTATTGTCTATACAACCACTTATTTTGCTATGGAAACACTCATTCTGGGACCAATTTATATTCAGATTTTAGACACAAACAGAGGAGATAAATCTATTAGCGTCATGGCAGGCCGACAGTGTAACAATCACAACTCAAAGTTCTGTCATCATAATTTTTGGTGACATGAAGAAGTTTTAATTCCTCTGACTTTCAATGTAATGATAGTGTTATATAAGTTGGCTAGTTCTCTCTCTCTCTCTCTCTCTCTCTTTATATATATATATATATATATATATATATATATATATATATATATAGTTAGCTTTTGCTTCAAAGTTAACTACCGGTTCAAATTTGAACATTAGTAATAACACTAGTTAGCATATTTTAACTAATATCAGCTACTGTTAGCTACTTTTCAAGTAGAGTACAAATTTAGTATCACATACATCTGTTAGAATATTTAGCCAAATGTTGCATGCTGACATTTTGGTTAGTGACTCATAATGTATAAGTATTATTTTGAAACGTTTAGTCCACATGTTTCACACATACTTACCATTCTAAACTGCTGCAATTGTTAGACTCTAATTACAATATTTTGTGTTGACAATTGTTTAAAACTCTGTTTTGGATATATTATTCTTAACTTTATACTCTGTCAACTAGTATACTGTTAAATATTTCTAAAGTCAATTTCTATTGGAAATTTGTTGATCAGTAAAGAAATACATATATTTCTTGTTGTGGTGCAATTTTTTTTTTGGAACAATATTGTGTACATACATACGCTAGTTTGCATACCAATTTTTTTAATAAGAACATTGGAAGACAAGTTTTAGATCTGATAATTAATTCTTAGATCTGAATTATTAATTCTGATTTGTAACAATCCTATGACCTTCTGCTAGGTTGAATAAGTAGGATTGTCACCATTGTGTCTTGCACAATGCTACTGAAACTAGTCACTTCTTGATGTTCAAATGTAGTTCTTACCACTGCTTTAAAAGTAATTTCATATGGACAATAGATGCATCACAGGCTGTGTGGTCTGTTATTCAGCAGGTCTCTATATACATCTATAACCGTTATGGTATGAAATCAGTTTAAGTGGTTGATGTTTATATTTCATGAGCTGTATCCTCGTTAACACGGCTATTCCTAAACCTTGTTATATATGATGCCTCATGATTACAAAGGAAGTTTTCTTTTAATATTCTTATATGGAATAAAAGTTAAAGACATGTTTAGCAAATTATTTTTATATATAAGTCTATAATTTAACACATTCATAGATGCATTTTTTTATTGATTAATCATTGCCTTTGCATACCAACAAAGGCTATTGAACCTGAGGTAATCAAACTTTTTTCAACTGGTTATTCAGATATATTTTGTGACCCTAGAAATTATTTGGTTTTATTGTCTCTTATGGAGTCTAGAATTCCCATTAATATATACTTATGATGATGCACTCCACTAATTCAGAAATGTTTAGTTCTTATCATTTTCTTAACATTTTAGATTCTCCAATTTTGGTATTAATTTAGTTAAGCTTCCTTACATTTTGGACTAATATTGAATATTGATGTGTATATATATTCCTTTTTAATCAAGCCAACAAACATAGAACAATCTTGTTGCATCAAATGATTTGCTTTTAAGATTAAACACTCGTGTCAGATTAAAATATGTATCAATCTTGTGCACATAGTGTTTGAATTATTTTAATGTTAAAATTTATAGCCAATTGTATTGTTGTGCTAGAATGAATAAGTTTATGCATCATTTTAGTTATATTTCTTGTTACTATGCAAACTAACCTCTGTTTCTCGAAGACAGAAGCATTAGAAATATTTTAATATTTTTTTTAATGAAGCAGCATATTAACGATGATGGTAATACAAATTTATTTTTGTACTATCTTATTCCTAACATGATCTTTGTAATGTTCTCTCTCTCTCTAAGTCAGAAATATTGGAGATTGTGACTTGTTAGGAAAGACTCAAACATGCTAAGGGGGAAGGTAAGTAATACAAATTTCTTCACTCCTATTCTAATTGAACCTTAGTTGACCTTATTGTATCAATATTTGAATTTCTATTCAGACAGAGAAATCTCAATATTGTTCTATCATAATATTTATATTTTGTTAGACAAACATTGGTTTGCATATAATATGTGACATTGTAATTCTTTTTTGACACATTCAAACAATTTAGTCAAAAAAAAAAAAAAAAAAAAAGTTTAATAATATTGCAATCCCTTTAAATCTAAGTTTTAAAGTAGAGATTAATTTGGGTACAAGTCGAAAGGGTCATTCTGTCAAAAAGGGTGTAAAGAGCCCTAAGCGACACGGTACTTAAGTGTCTTCAGACCACCGCTAGCTGGGAATCGACCCCTACAACTAACCCAAGTTGATCAAAACTTGATAGACTAAAGATTTGTTAAGGATGATTAGCAAAATTTATTTAAACTGTCATTCTGGCTATCTAGACTGTCATATTGACTCAATACACAATTCTTGTAGAACATTAGATTGTCACAATGAGTGATTAAGATGAATACTCTAGTGCCAAACCATCAATGTTTAATGGTTATTTCTTCAAGAGATAGCAGAGCTATATGTGATTTTTGATCTCTACCTTGGGGCTGATATCAGCAATTGATTGAATCACATATATGTTAAATAATTCTGATGACACTAAGCCTGATCTAAATGCTTTATCTGAGTCATTTATTTTTAAATTATGATAATCAATTTGCTTTAAGAACTACTAAAGCATGTTTCTGTGAGTTCTAAGAGGAACAGGTCTCTGCAGCTGCGATTCAAGTCTTAAAGGAGCCTAAAAGACAAAAATGTGTTGTTCTTGACTTTAAAAGTCACAAAAGAACTTTACAGATCTCTTGACGAAGAGTCTGTTTACTCTTGACGAAGAGTATGTCTAGAACTTTGATCATAGAATCATCGAGAGGGATGGGGTTAAGCCCATATGTAAGTCACCAACAGTGGCAACCCAACCGAGTCTGACTGGAGATCCCAAGAAGCCGGTTCAATGGGTAGAAACAAGCTGAACTTCGGTGACTATTATGGAACACTGCCTCAGAGATTAAATTCTCATAAACTAATGCCCAAGTGGCTGTACGAGGTTGTACAATGATATCCTATCCCTATGGTGACAGTGTTCCGGTGTGATATGGTCAGGATGAGTTTTAAACTCTTAATAAGTCCAAGCATTATATGCAGGGTTGATACCTATCACCAACCCTTGAGGACTTACCTATATGAGAGGTCGTGAAGGCCGCGACTATGGGTCAGGGCGACCCCAGACAACTCTCATGAATATGGAAAAAGTGCGCATGGCCAATCAAAGCGCCGCCCCGATAGACCCAAGAACCTCTAGCGTACTATGTGTGCTATTTTCTGAATCTGGTCCAAGAAGTCTGATTCAAGGCATAGTCCATCAAGCACTTCTTCAGACAAAGACAATAGTCACTAAGTGAGATTCAAGGCTGTAGTCCATCTCATCTATGCATAGTATATACTTGCCCAGAAATTCTCTATTATTGTTCTTTTGTTATCTCTGTCTTTGGAACTTGGTTTTTTGGGGGGGATTGTTAGATGTGTGTTGCTTTGTTCACACACATAGTAGTAGCAAAAACCAAGTCTTTCTTGACCGGTTCCAATGGCCTTTTAATAGGCAATATTATTGGTATATTAGGTTGGGTTTCCTACTTTATATAGGATCAAATTCTTCTTTGTTGAGACACAATTGGTTTTTATAAAAAACATATCTACCGCTCTCTCCTCAAAACTTTGTTTTCTATCCTCCTTTAATACATATCTCAGTTCAAATCATTTCTCTGGGCAAAGCTAAGTTTGGGTCATTCTTCCGAAGCCGTGTGCGGTGACGGAAAACCGGTAGTAAGGAGATTTTACCACTAGGAGAATTCGAAAGGATGTCTGCACATAGACCTCGAATAAACTCTTAGGGCAGTGCTTCGTGCGCGACTTTTCCGTAGACCGGTAAATCTAACCCATTGTTATTTTGTTTCATAAATCGATGGTAATATTTTTTCAACACAGATGACGAATGTTTGTGGAATATAGTTTGTGCTGCTAAAGAATGAGCCACCGTATTTGCATTTCAAGGAATGAAGTTGAAAGTGTTAGGAGCAAAAGCTAAATTTTCTTCTTTTCTTTAGTCCCATATCGGATGGGTCAATTTTTCCCTGTGTACATATATTAATTTCTCTTCTTTGGTTTCTTAAAGTTGTTGTGTGGGAAATCCCTTGGGCCACACACGCGTGCCGCCGCCCGGCTCGGCTCGGTTCGGTGCGCGTAACGGGTACGGATACGCGCCCACATCTGCGAGCGCCGAATGCCGATTCGATTTTCTCTTCGGGCTGAGACCCTAAAAAATTTTTTGCTCCTCTTCATTTTTTTGTTTAATATTCTGAACGTTGGAAAATTAATTTTGTCCGTTACTATTTAATTTTGAACCGTTAATACATTTTGTGTTCAGGTTCATTCTCCATGTGTCTGTGTAACGGCTGAATTAATAGAAAATTAATTCAGACCGTTACATATTGGATGGAGTATTATATATGAATGGTTTTCTTTGTAAACGAAATCAGTTATTGTTTCCTCCAAAAACTTGCTGCCAACATATTTTTCAGTCCATTCTTCGTCGTTTCACTCGTCTCCAAGTTCTGGGCAGAGCTAAGTCCTGGTCATTCTCTCCGAGTCGTGTGCGGCGACGAGATACCGGTAGTGCGGGGATTTTACCACTAGGAGCTTCGGGAAACGTCTGCACACAGATTCCGAATCAACTCTTAGGACAGTGTTTCGTGCACGACTTTCCCAGAGGCTAGTAACATCAGTCTATTTTTATTTTTATTTACAAAATTTTCAATAAGAAAACGACAATTTTTCTAACAGAAAGAAATCTCATTAAAGAGATTGAGAGTTTCTATTGCTTCTGCAATTGCATGTCTCACCAGGGGATTTCCGGAGCTAGTTTAATCTTTCAGGATTTCATGAAAGAAATCTGAAATTTTGAAATCCAATTGTTCTTTTTTTTCCTTCTAAGGTCAGTCAATTGTTTTTTTTTTTTCCTTCTAAGGTCAGTCATCAACACATTTAAGTTTGCAGTTTCTTTTATATCTATGCCATTATATATGTTGATCTATTGTTCTCACAGTTGGCTGACGACTATAGCGTTGCGTTGATATTCATAACTCCAACTCTGCTACTTTGCTAGCGCCTGTGCTACTCTGTGCTAGCACACGGCAGTCCGATCAGCAGCGCGGTGGTCGGATTCGGAGCAGAAGGAGGGTGAAGGGACGGAGCGACCGTTTGCTAACATAACGCTACACAGCGCTAGCCAAATGAATTTTTTGTCGTCACTCTCTTACCCACAGTTCGCCATTTATCAGAATATTCAGGTTTTTTAGTTGGTCCAACTGAAATATGTGGGAGCTAGTCTAATCTCAGGATTTCATGAAAGAAATCTGAAAAATTGAAATCCAAACTTCTTTTTTATTTTTTGTTTCCTTCTAAGGTCAGCCACCAACACATTTAAGTTTGCAGTTTCTTTTATATATTTTTTTTAAGTGCGCCTACACAGACCGCAAAACAGATCGAAAAAGAAACTGCGGCTACGTGGCGTGTGTGGATTGGTCGAATTTTTTGTCGGCCTATGTAAGCAGGGAACTGACGTCATTATTTTTTCCAGGCCAATCATGAACTGCCATGTGGCAGCTCGGTTTCTTTTTCTATCTGTTTTTTTTCGGACTGGCTACCGTTTTTCTTTTTTTTTTATATATGTGGTTCTATCGTTCTCATAGTAGGCTGACGACTAAGACGTTGCGTTGAAGAGAGCACCAGTAGACGAGAGCAAATCTGATGTCCTATTTATTTTATTTTTTTCTCTATTCTGTCTACTTTTTATTTTCTTTGTTATTTTTTTTGGTGAAATCCATTAAACAAATAGGTGGGAGGACATAAAAAGGAACAATAGAACAGTATATTTGCTTCCCCATTAGACTAGCCACCAGAAGCATGCATCATGCAGTTCTTAATTAAGCTTGCTGCTGGAATCGAAGACTAATTTATTGGAAGACTCCGTTCATTGAGGAGAGTTCTTTGAAGAAAAAAAAAAAATTTGAAGCATGTATATATACATAGTATAATAAGTAGACTATGTCTCCATTTCCTTTTCTTTTTTGATCATCACAGCTCGATCATTAATCTAAATAATGCGCACTTCTGCAGATTACTTCTTCTTGTTTGATAGTCTACCGACCGTTGACAATCTCGCTAACTTGTATGCATAGTCTTTTTTTTTTTGATGCAAAACTGAAATTTGGCACGTCATGCTATTGAAGAAGGCCAAGAGCAGCTATCAATCTCTTTTAACGGTTTTTCATTTGCTTTTATTCCACGGAATGCAAACATAGTTTCTCTTCTAATTATGCTTCTTCTTGGCTACATAAAGAGCCAGCCACCATCATGTACTCTGGTCCATATCTTTAATGACATGGCCAAGATTTGTTCTGTTCGTTCGTAAATATAATCATATTTTACCTGCCAATTTTTTTGGCACATGCCATGATCAGAGCACAAAACGCTACGATTGGTGAGATACCACTCCCAACGCTTTGATACAAAGAAAGATGTAGTCCTCAATCATGGCCGACTATACTAATTGGTCCCTATCTCCAATGAGATTAGTATGTTTATGACATTTTAGGAGCGTTTGGATGAAAGTTTTATATTTATAGAAATTCAGCTTGAATTCTACTTTTATGTAAAAGAAATTCAACATACTTATATCCATGTTTGATTAGATTATGTTAAAAATACGAAGAAAAAAAAATCTTATTTTATTAAATTTTTCATAAATATTTTTTGATTAATTTAATAATGCTTCTATTACCTAAATTTACATGTTTGTGATAGAAGTTAAAATTTGAAAGTAAAATGAGGATATTATTGTCCAAAAAATAAATTATTCAAACAACATTTCTGAAAAAGCATAACTATTCTCAAGAGGAGCCTTGGATTTTACTTTTCCACAACAATGAGAATATCTCATATTCCCTTCCAATTTTCAATTTGAGACATACCAAATAAGAGTACAGAATATAAAATCTATTCCTAACCCTTCAAAACTTGAACCAAATTATAAATTTTTTGTCCCGAGGCTTAACCAAAGATGGAAGAACGCGTGGTCGAGATCAGAGGTTCACACAAAAGTTTTCACTCTGACTATTCTCGATTTTCACGAAAAACTATATAAGGATTCTGGTTACAACTTGCTCTCAAGATTACAAAAGAATCAGAATTAACCAAACTTCTCGTTCTTCCTTGCAATCGCAGTTGCAGACGGACAAAATAGAGTTGCAATAAAACGAAAACTACATTCGTTCTTCCTTGCAAAACGAAGTTGCAATCAAACAAAACGAACCAAGAAGAAAAAGGAGAAGAAGACATAATAAAAAATTATTCTTGCTGGGCAGTGAAGACCACCGTTGCTCAAAGCAAGATTCGTCCTCTATCGACGATCTGCTCCCAGGAGCCAGCAAGTTCACAAGAGAACTTCCTGAACGCTCGTAGTCATATCTTTGTATGACTCGAACGAACTCATTTAGACTCCTCTTTCTCAACTTTTTGGTCTGTCTCAAAAGGAGGCTAGAGGGCTCTTTATATATGGAAGGATGGAAGTCCATCCTCCACTTCTTTCCGATGTGGGACTAAAAAGTCAATATACAAAATTGATATCCCACAATCGTAATCCAATACATAGCCCGCTCAGCGCCCGTTCAGCACCCACTCAGCGTCCGTCCAGCATCCGTTCAGCACCCGTCCATGCAACACCCGCATGCAACTCGAGCATAAAACTCGCACAGAAAACGAGCGCACGAGCGCAACAACAGCGCACAAGCGCCTTGCGACGATGCTGATGTGCTAAGTGCAAAGTGCGCCAACAAAGCGTTATTTTGCGCCCTTGAGTCCGAATCCGAGTCACTAAGCCCCTTTGGGGCTTAGCTCCTATGAAAATAATTTCAAGAGCATGACAAAAAGCATAAATGCTTTCATGAGGAGTTAATCATTTTTTCTCCTAGGAAAATACTCCCACATGATACACCTGTGTCCTACCACACCCCATGTGCAAACCTCAACTCATACAAAGTATTATATTGAGATATCCACTTAGTGGTGTAGCCAATATGTGACTATCTTTACTAGTCCAAAGGCAAAAATACCAACAATCTCCACATATCTTAATATATATGGGTTGAGCGTTCCCCACAGTGAGTGTCCATCATGCGTTAGGATAGATGTCGCTTCAACTTGAATCTTCATGCATGGGTCGAACAACAGTATGATACAAGAATGGACTAAGTCTTGAATTCGGCAGCATAGCTGTAATTTTTTTCACTCACACAATGACATCAGTTGTGCTTCTGGTTGCACATTAAAGGTCCTATGCACGCCTGATTTTGGTGTATGTATTTTGGGCGTCTACAAGTTTTTTTCTCAAGAGATGGCCTATGTCTCTTTCCATACACTCTAGGTGAGTTTTTTTAAAGAGTCCTTGGCATGAAGTCTCGAGCTTCCTTGCGGTGCTACTCTGCTATGACATGGCCCAGAGCCAAGGCTAAACCTCATCATTGTGTCAAGCCACTGTAGCATGAGGTCCCAGCCTCTTTGTAGTGTCAAACTACCCAGCATTAAGCCTTGCGCTTCCTTGCGGTGTTACGCCGCTGTGACATGGCTCACGTAGCCGAGGATTTATATCTATTACCTCTGTAGTGTCACACCACTGTAACATGAGGACACCGGCCTCTTTGCGGTATTGCCTACACTATTCATTCTACAGCATTAGGCTACATGCCTATTGTAGAAGCATAAAAAATATGCCGGATGACTACGTGGCATATCGGTGCAGAGCAGCACGGGCAGAGGCCTTAAGAGCCATCAAGCGTGCAACAGAGCCTTTTCCGCTAGAACAGAGCGTGAAACATAAAAGCTCAAAGGGTCGTCCGCGTAAGGCAGTACGTCCAAGCCGTTTCAGCGTAAACAGGGTGCTTCATCGCCTCCAGGGCGTAAAACTCCTCCCCTTTCATACGCAGCATTGAGGTGTACAAAAGACGCTTCGTATTCCCCGAAGTGAACCTGTCAGATCCTGCAATGAACCTATCAGAGCCTGCAAAGAACCTGACGTCTGGACTTCTGGCAAAGGGATACGGCTCGACTACCCAAGCGATGGCTATAATGATGGCACTACACTGCCACCCAGGCTGTCAAATACCGTCATCCCCTTCGCGTAAACTGCTTTTTCAAAGCACGAGGGGATACACTGCATTATTTTACACAGGCAAAATGTGAGCTGTTTACGTTCTGCAGTAGACAAACCGCCTGCTACGCCAAAAGCTGTACTCCGTACGGGGTTCGAGGCATGTCTTTTCGCCTAATGCACAGTGCGGTGACAGTTTCTTGAGGCACGTCTCTGCGACTGATGCGCAGAAAGGGTTGCAGACCGTCAAAGAATACGTCTCCATATTTAATGCACAGGATGGTGGCAAATCTCGGCATTTAATGCAAGAGATTTGATTATATCTTCAAAAGCCGTAATTTCGGCTAAGACGTCCACGTCAGCACTGTGGCACGGTACGCAGCGGCTTCTACGCCCATCCAGCGATTGTGCCCCTTCGGCTTCTATGCCTGCTCGGCCCCTGTGCCCCTTCGGCTTCTATGCCTGCTCGGCCCCTGTACCCCTTCGGCTTCTACGCCCATCTAGCGATTGTGCCCCTTCGGCTTCTATGCCTGTTCGGCCTCTACGACCACTCGGCTTCTATGCCTGTTCGGCCTCTACGACCACTCGGTTTCTACGCCTGTTCGGCTTCTATGCCGGTTCGGCTTCTATGCCGGTTTGATAACTATTTGGCTTCTATGCCATGGTGACAGACATTTGGCTTCGATGCCAACCTCTTCTACACAATGGATACCTACCTACGTGGCTTTTACGCCGTGATCTTCGTAGCAATTGTACGCGTTGTGTCCCTTAGTTGGACCCGCGTCACACGCTCATTCAAAAGATCATCTATACGCAGGCATTGGTTACTTTAACCGTTGTGTAAAAGGGTGCTGTACTTTTCACTCCTCGGTTGTTACACCGACGGAGTGGTCACTGTCACTAAAACTCTATAAATAGAGACATCTATCAATGAGGAACATGGTCGGAAAATTGGTCAAGAAAACCAATATCAGATCCAGGGTCGAAAAACTCCAAACTTGAAGATCGAACCAGGTCGACAAAAATTGGAAGATCGAACGAGAGAGAGAGAGAGAGAGAGCACCCGGAGCTCAGGTAAAGAGTAGGGATTGACGACTTTGGCAAAGTGCATACACCCTCTCCTGCAACCTTCGAAGCTGCTTCCTGTCTTCTACGGCACTTCTTCAACATCGTATGGTCCAAGGGCTAAAGTGATCGACTGCAGATCAGACACCTATAGCAATATTTACCCAGATTAAATAAATTGTACTTTCATATCCTCGTATAGGATCAAATTGTACAAGTTTGTTTGTAAACCAAAGAAGGCGGGTTCTGTGTAAACCCCATATTGAATACATCTTTATTCTTTTATTTAATACCACAAACAAGATGGCAACTCTGTTGGGGACATCTTTCTCTTCTGACGAGGAAGCAATTGCTCAATACGATGTGGTATCCGTGGGATCCGTGAAGAAGACACTGGTCGTCCAATTCGACCAGTCTGCCTACGAAGACATGCTTCGAACCGTGGGTAGCTCTCACTCTCTCTCCGTCCAAGACAACAGGAAGCTGCGCAAAGTGTGGATGCCCAAGACATCCTCTATCGTTCCTGTGGACTCTCCAATCTCTCCGACCAATGAGGTGGTAGCACTGCTCCCTCCGTGCCCTGCACGTAAAACTCAGTCTCCCGCTACGCACGGTACAGACGAAACTTCGGACAAAGCCTCAGCGCTGACCCAGAAGTATTCACTGCGCTCTACGTGTAGGAACTAGTCTCCCGCTATGCCCGGTACAGACAAAACTTCGGGCAAAGCCTCAGCGCTAACCCAGAAGTATCCACTGTGCTCTACGCGTAGGAACCAGTCTTCCGCTACGCGCGGTACAGACAAAACTTCGGGCAAAGTCTCAGCGCTAACCCAAAAGTATCCACTGCGCTCGACGCACAGAAACCAGTCTCCCGCTACACGCGGTACAGACCAAACTTCTGGTGATACCTCAGCTCCAGGTCAGAAGTACAAGTCACGTTCCAGGCGCAAGACAATATCTGACCTCTACGAGGAACCAGATGAGCGCCGTAATTTCCGCGAAGGGAAGCAGGCAACGGAATACTCGACTCCTCGGCCGTTACGCCGGCGAAGGAGCAATCTGCCTACCCTCCGGATTACGCGGGAAGCCGACGGCCGACTGAGGACCTCTTTGGCCTTACGCCACTCTGAGCGAATCTTCAATTTACGCCAGGCGAAGCCCCACGACGTAAAGCAAGCTCAGGTTGCTACTCCTCCTGACCTGCGCAAATACCTAATCCAGAAGCGTAAGGAGAGGGGACCTTCCAACATGTCTATTATGCCCCCTAGCGAGCAATGTTGTAATAGTCATAAAATTGTGATTGACTGCTGCTGTTCTAAAGCAAAACGGTCGGTTTTCGACCGATTGAGCTACTCTCAGTCTTTCCCGGAAGAAGAGCCCGCGTATGCGTCCGTGAACATGGCTTCACACATACCTAGAGGAGGGTCGAGCTCAAGACGTCATCCCTCAGGGCCTCCGAGCCG
This sequence comes from Iris macrosiphon, assembly GCA_036927795.1. Classification (NCBI taxonomy): domain Eukaryota; kingdom Viridiplantae; phylum Streptophyta; class Magnoliopsida; order Asparagales; family Iridaceae; genus Iris; species Iris macrosiphon. Next base: position 291,341,025 of record JAYESA010000004.1, read on the forward strand.
AAGAAGATTCGAAGACCTCCTCAGGAACACTGAAGCTGGGGTATTCCAAAACACCCGTGCAAGGTCACAGCAACCGGCTTTGTACTCGTCTGATTCCGACGCTGGGGGTCGCCAATCTCCCAGATCAGATGCTGAGAGTACAGAGTCGACTTCTGCAGCGATCTATACTTATTCTTTGAGGACACCCAGGGAGATGGGAGCTTACGCCATTGAAGACGAACGCGAGGAAGCTTCGCCGTCAGGAAACGCGGAACAACGCGTCACTATGCTGGAGACGTCTCTGAAACAAATGCAATCCATAATGGAGAATATGCACAAGATGATGCTAACTCAGCACGCAACTGCCATGGCTCAAGCGTCGGTCCCGCCAACTCAGATACGTGTGGGGGTGGACTTGCCACCATCCAACCCAAGCCAAGAGCCTGCTCTAGATCAAGAGTCAGCAGTTCCTCCGCTTCCTCACTCGGAGAATATATTACCTCCCGTTGGAGTCACGATACATCCAACTCCGCACTACACCGTAGCCCCGCTTCCAACTGAAAATCCGATGCAGGCAGTGCGGGAGTTGAAATCCCAGTTTGACGCCTTAAAGCACAAAGATCAGCTCAAGAAACTGGGAATCAACTAGCCTTACCCAGCTATCTGGGAAGAAGTCCCTTTTCCTCCGAAGTACAAGCCTCAGACTATGGTTCTGTTCGGAGGAAAAACATCGCCAAGTCAATACATGAACTATTTTAGTATGATGACAGTGTTGCTACAAGGGAACGACGCCCTCCTCACTTGGGTGTTCAAAGGTTGCCTCTCAGGAGTAGCCTATCAGTGGTACCGTAGCTTGGCGGACAACTGCATTACTTCCTTCGAAGACTTCAAAGCTTTATTCTTCACGCGATTCTACGAGGGTGGAATGGAATGTCTATGTCCTCTCCCATCGAAGTCAAACAAAGGAAAAAGGAGGACGTTCGCACCTTCGTCGAACGTTTTCGTCAGGCCACCTTACAAATGCCTCCAGGAGTTCCAGACTCGGCGTTAGTAGACATTTGCAGGAAGAACCTCCTTCCCGTAGTCTCGGTATTTACAGGACCATATCAGTTCCATGAGTGGCCTTCGTTCATCGTCTCGGCAGTGGCCGCCGAAGACAACAGTCGCAAGGCGCGCGACAATGGCATCATGATCTCCGCCTCCGATAGAGGCAAAAGGTCATCTTCCAGCAGCGACTATCCTCGCAGCTCCAAGGGAAAAGAAGCTCTGACGGTCAATACGTCCAGACAAAAGACGGCGGCGACCACGCAGACGAAGCCCGGGACTTCCAGGCCCGTCGAAGTCTACTCTTTCGACGATGACGATATCCCTAGTATATTCGAGTGTCTCGTCAAAAGCGGCAAGATCACCCTTCCGGAGCTAAGGTGGCCCCAAGAAGTCGGCAGTACTGACGACCCCAAATACTGCATCTTCCACAGATACGTACACCACCCAACAAAGGCGTATTACATACTGAAAAGGAGGATCCAGGGGTTGATCGATGCTAAGGCCATCACTCTGCACAACACCGAGAAGACGGTCACGGCCAACATGATCTCTCTACGGTTCGGCGATCTGCCTTCCCAAGAGGTCATGAACGGTGTCACGCCCATTTCCTGAGCTACGATGGACATCGTCAATCTCCCTCCATCTAGAGATCAAAATCAAGACCTGGTACCCCTGACCACCCGGCAGGGCGAGATTATGTGGGTTCATCCGGATTTGGTGTCAGAGCTCGAGGAAGAGACTAAAGCTACTAAAGCTACGTCTAGAAGAAGCTCCAAGCGCAAACCATGCCACATGTTCGCAACTTCTTTGCCATCAGACGAGGACGAGGTACTTGCTGCAACCCGTTCAGGGAAAGCCTACCTCAACGACTGCGGAGCAAGTCAGGAGGATGCACCGGCGGACGCTTCAACTGCCAAACCTTCAGGACCAGGCCCCGTCGTACCAGAGGCCAGCCCTTCAAAACCGACGCCGGCAGACAAAGGGAAGCAAAGAGAAGTGCGCTTTGATAAACCTGTAAAAAACATTCCAAACAAAGGTTTTGAGAAGCCATACAACTTCGATATCCTGGCCCAACTGGCTAATACACCGGCCAGGCTCTCCATCTTTGAGCTACTCAGGCTCTCCCAAGACACTCGTCTAGCCCTGAGTGAAGCGCTGATGCAGGCGGAGGCATGCTTGACCCAGCTCAAGTCCCCCGATGAAGAACCAGTGGCATGTCCTTAATGCCACAGTGTGATGGAGGTAGTCCCAAATATCACTTTCACCCAAGACGACATGCTGTTAAAACATAACAAGCATGACAGGCCCCTCTATTACACCGGGTACGTCGGTTCCATGGAGGTTAATCGGATTCACATAGATCCGGGATCGTCGATTAGCATCATCCCTCACAGTCTGCTTAGAGCATTGAGGATTCCTACCAGCGAACTGGCTTACACCTCCACTACGATCGTGGGTTTCAACGCCGGAAGAAGTAAGCCGTTGGGGAAGATTCGCCTAAGGATCCAGATTGGCAACCTCAGATTGGTGGCCACATGTTACGTGATCGATTCAGAGGTGTCCTACAATATTTTGCTGGGGAGGCCGTGGATCCACGATCACAACATCGTTCGTTCAACTCTACATCAATGCCTTAAATATGTAAACCCCCAAGGAATAGTACAAATGGAGGTTGTCGACCTAAACTCGTTTAAAGGAGTAGAGTCCTACTATTCCGACGTCGTATTGTACTCTCAAGACCACACGGAAGAAGTATCGGGCAAGACGGAGAAAGAATCCCACCGGGAGCCAGGAAAACCCCCTGCCGCACTGCCGCTGTCGATCAGAGTGAAAGGACGAACCACTCGTCCAAAAGCCATAGAGCCTATGGCTATTCACCTGAACAAATCCAGCTCAGGAAGAGGAAGTAATTCTCCAGCGGTCACTCTGAATCATAAGCCTCCACTTTTGGTCATCAACCTTCGGTATAAAGGGCAGCCGACCGATGTAAACGCAACCAAAAACGGGATTCCAGATGATAATAAACATCCTCTTTTCCAGTACATTAATGCTCAGATTCCAAATCAGGAATCCACTCCCCGTGATGAGGTAGAACCCATAGCACAAAAATTCTTGGAAGCTATAAACTCCTACCGTCCGTATGTCTGGGAAGTAGCGTCATCATCCAACGTCATCACAACGTATGGACCCCATGAGGATTCTATCTTCGTTGTCCCGCCTACCTGCAGCAGTCAGCGTCCAATATTCTTCGGTCACATGCGCAATCAACCGGCTAACCAAGAAGATCCTTTTGATGACGATACTGGAAAAATACAGATTCATCGATACAGCCCGCAGGCATTAAGGATCATGCAAAACATGGGCTACGACTTAAAGCAGAAGCCAGGCCTCAACTACGGAAGAGGCAGACGAACGCCGCCGCGCGGTGACCCCCGCTATCAGCAAACCCGTTTCGGGTTAGGATATGCCACCTCCCTTACGAATTCTAAGTCAGACGAGGACATCTTTTCCTCCTTCCAGAACGGCTCCTCGAAATCCCAACCGAATCTCACAAATTAAATATTTGGTTATGATTGGGTACTACGTCAGCCCGCTACTCTCGAAAGACGGACAGTCAGCAAATTCGAAGAGTTTTTCGTGCAAAAGCAGGTCAGTGGTTCCTATGATAAGGAGCTTTCTACGCTCGACAGCAACAGATCTACGGTTTTACGCTCGCAAGCTACAAGTCTATAATTTTACGCCCGGATGCCTTTGTGCTCGGTAGCTTTTATGCTCGAGAGGCTACAAACCTACGACTTTTTACGCTCAGCAGGTACCAAATCGATGATCTCACGCTCGGTAGCGCTTAGTTTACGCTCGGAGGCAACAAATCCGCAACCTCTACGCCCGGAAGATTTCTTTCATTCACAGGCTACAAATCTACAGTTCTACGCTAAGGAACTTTCTACGCCCGACAGCAACAGATCTACGGTTCTATGCTCGCAAGCTATTAGTTTATGGTTTAATGCCCGGATGCCTTTGTGCTCGGTAGCTTTTATGCTCGAGAGGCTACAAACCTATGACTTACGCTCAGCAGCTCCAAATCGATGATCTCACGCTCGGTGGCTTTCTACGCTCAACAGGCCTACGAACTAAAGATTTTTAGCTCATCTACGCTACAGATATCTGACTTTCCACATATCCGAACTCAAGGCAGTCGATTACAGGAGTTCACACAGAAGATACTCCTTCTTGACCTCAACATATCCCAAGTATCCGAAGCATACAAGAGTTCAAACATTGAGAAATTACTCTTTTCGGGTCAATTGGAGGTTCATCCAGACTCCAGTCTGAATATCTCGTCTATCAAAAGGTGGCAACTCAGTTAGACAGCCATTTCTCGACCCTGTCCCAAGGGATTTTTTGAGAAGTCATTCTTGAAGACGAAGTCTGAACAAAAATTCTGTTACAGAAGCTCAGAGCCCTATGCGGTTCCTCAGTCCTAGCAACAGGACAGTTCTAAAATGTTTAAAATGCTCTACAGCGTTCTATGGACTATTCGCTATGCGTAAAGGACAGGACCTAGCACTCTTTCTACAGAGTCAACGTACAGAATCAGACGTATCGAAGCTACACATATTCAGACTTTGCAGCAACATATGGCAAGATGATCATATGAAGAAGCAAGACGATTTTATTAAAAGATTAAAGTCATGATTACATATGAGGGAAATCTAATCTATAAGGGTTTTCTTTTCATTGTCATGATTACATATGAGGAAAACTCCATCGACAGGAGGGTTTTCCCATCATCGTCTGAAGATTGCCCAGAAGCTGTTCTGACAGGTTCTCGCAGGGGCACAATTCTTCATCCATCTTCTCCAGTAGTCAGTCAGTTCCAGCCAACTGACTGACATGGCAATGATCACCGGAGAAAGAACGACAGAGTTGGGGATTTCATATCCCATACTCCGTGCGCCGTGACAGATTGAGTTGGGATATTCCACCCAACTCAATGCCCGAGGTCAGAGCTAGTCGCAGCTCTCACCGCCGGAGGTAACAGGAGAAGACACCGCTTGCAAGCAGTGTGGTCTAATACGACCCTTCCCTTCTCCTGGAAGAACAGCCATATAAAGTTGCTGATTATCCCGAGCAAGGGAGGCTAAGATATCCTTCCATGATCCATCGTTGCAGTGGACACTTGCTCGAAGATGCCATCTTTTTCGGCTTCTTACACGCTGGAAGAACATGATCTCCCTCTTCCTCAAATCGACCCGGCGAACTCCGGCGATCATCTCTGCGTGGTGATGAAAATTTGGGGAGAACAGGCTAACTCCCCCAGCCTTTTTATAGGCGAAAAGGGGTCCTACCGGTCCCCAATAAATCCGCCATAAAGTCGGCATCGACCGTTTCAACGCTCCATTCAGAAACATTTTGAGTCACGAGGTACGGTTCATGCTTCATTTAAAGCGTTCCAACTTCCGAGGAACTTGAAAGCTTTGAAGGGGGTCTTGTAGAAGCATGAAAAATACGTCGGATGACTACGCGGCATATCGGTGCAGAGCAGCATGGACAGAGGCCTTAAGAGCCATCAAGCATGCAACAGAGCCTTTTCTGCTAGAACAGAGCGTGAAACATAAAAGCTCAAAGGGACGTCCGCGTAAGGCAGTACGTCCAAGCCGCTTCAGCGTAAACAGGGTGCTTCATCGCCTCCAGGGCGTAAAACTCCTCCCCTTTCATACGCAGCATTGAGGTGTACAAAAGACGCTTCATATTCCCCGAAGTGAACCTGTCAGATCCTGCAATAAACCTGTCAGAGCCTGCAAAGAACCTAACGTCTGGACTTCTGGCAAAGGGATACGGCTCGACTACCCAAGCGACGGCTATAATGATGGTACTGTACTGCCACCCAGGCTGTCAAATACCGCCATCCCCTTCGCGTAAACTGCTTTTTTAAAGCACGAGGGGATACGCTGCCTTGTTTTACACAGGCAAAATGCGAGCTGTTTACGTTCTGCAGTAGACAAACCGCCTGCTACGCCAAAAGTTGCACTCCGTACGGGGTTCGAGGCACGTCTCTTCGCCTAATGCACAGTACGGTGACAGTTTCTCGAGGCACGTCTCTGCGACTGATACGCAGAAAGGGTTACAGACCGTCAAAGAACACGCCTCCATATTTAATGCACAGGATGGTGGCAAATTCGGCATTTAATGCAAGAGATTTGATTATATCTTCAAAAGACGTAATTCCGGCTAAGACGTCCACGTCAGCACTGTGGCACGGTACGCAGCGGCTTCTACGCCTATCCAGCGATTGTGCCCCTTCGGCTTCTATGCCTGTTCGGCCCCTGTGCCCCTTCGGCTTCTATGCCTACTCGGCCCCTGTGCCCCTTCGGCTTCTACGCCCATCCAGAGATTGTGCCCCTTCGGCTTCTATGCCTGTTCGGCCTCTACGACCACTCGACTTCTATGCCTGTTCGGCCTCTACGACCATTGGGCTTCTATGCCTGTTCGGCCTCTACGACCACTCGGCTTCTACGCCTGTTCGGCTTCTACGCCAGTTCGGCTTCTATGCCGGTTTGATATCTATTTGGCTTATATGCCAACCTCTTCTACACAATGGATACCTACCTACGTGGCTTTTATGTCGTGATCTTCGTAGCAATTGTACGCATTGTGTCCCTTAGTTGGACCCGCATCACACGCTCATTCAAAAGATCATCTATACGCAGACATTGGTTACTTTAACCGTTGTGTAAAAGGGTGCTGTACTTTCCACTCCTCGGTTGTTACACCGACGGAGTGGTCACTGTCACTAAAACTCTATAAATAGAGACCTCTATCAATGTTTGACAAGGTCAAAAAATTGGTCCAGAAAACCAATATCAGATCCAGGGTCGAAAAACTCCAAACTTGAAGATCGAACCAGGTCGACAAAAATTGGAAGATCGAACGAGAGAGAGAGAGAGAGAGAGAGAGAGAGCACCCGGAGCTCAGGTAAAGAGTAGGGATCGATGACTTTGGCATCGTGCATCCACCCTCTTCTGCAACCTTCGAAGCTGCTTCCTGTCTTCTACGGCACTTCTTCAACATCGTGTGGTCCAAGGGCTAAAGTGATCAACTGCAGATCAGACACCTATAGCAATATTTACCCAGATTAAATAAATTGTACTCCCATATCCTCGTATAGGATCAAATTGTACAAGTTTATTTGTAAACCAAAGAAGGCGTGTTCCGTGTAAACCCCATATTGAATACATCTTCATTCTTTCGTTTAATACCACAAATACCTATGTGCGGTGCTACACCGCTGTGACATGGCTTGGGAAGCCTAGGCATTACCCTTACTGAGAAAACTCTTTGTGGTGTCACCCACTATAGCATGAAGACCTTACGCTCCTTTGTAGTGTTGCGCTACCATGCTTCCTGTTAAGCACACCAGACATTCAAAATGCCTGAGAACTCATTAAGGCATCTAATTCATCCTTCCACGGGACTTGTTCTACACAAAAGAACAATTAGTAGACAACAGTGGTTCGGGGTCCGTAATCCCTCAATGTCGTAAAGGATTCTCCCATTCAATGGTCCTCCCTTGAACTAATAGCTAGATGCCCAGTAGATTTTTCTTTGAACTAATAACATAAAACTAAATGGTAGGATTGCAAAGACACAATATCAGAGGTCCTCCAAGCCCATATATGTTGTGTCCTTGACTATATGCAATATTACGCCGCTGTGACATGACCCAAAGTCGAGGTTCACTCCATCGTGTGGTGTCACACTACTGTAACATGGAGTACTACCCTCCTTTATAGTTCTTGGGATCAGCTGGCGCTGGAGGCCTTATATGAACGGATCTGCCAGACTCTTCTGGCTTCGATCATCAAATATTGTAATGATCTACGCTAGCTGCGCTCATTCAGTGTCATGTACTGGCCCTTGAGGCCTATCATGAACGGATTCGCCATATTTACCTACTGTAATGATCCATGCAATCTGCACTCATTCAGTGTCCTGTGTTCTATCCACATAGTTCTCTTCAAACCGTTGAAGAGATGAACAAATGCCACTGCTGCAACTTTCTGGTTTTTATAGTATATCGGTATCACCCGAATCTGTGTACTAACCATAGGAAGATCATCTGAGAGCTTCCAGAGATATTCTGCTTTATATACTACAGCTTGATAGTGCAAAGAACTTTGAGAGTAAAGGTTGCTGCTTCGACTTCCACGATATAGCAACACCACCCCTGGAGAAGTAAATTTTTCATAAATATTTTTTGATTAATTTAATAATGCTTCTATTACCTAAATTTACATGTTTGTGATAGAAGTTAAAATTTGAAAGTAAAATTAGGATATTATTGTCCAAAAAAATATTATTCAAATAACATTTCTGAAAAATCAAAACTATTCTCAAGAAGAGCCTTGGATTTTACTTTTCCACAACAATAAGAATATGAATCTTCTCATATTCCCTTCCAATTTTTAATTTAAGACATACCAAATAAAGTACAGAATATAAAATATATTCCTAACCCTTCAAAACTTGAACCAAATTATAAATTTTTAGTCCCGAGGCTTAACCAAAGATAAAAGAACGCGTGGTCGAGATCAGAGGTTCACACAAAAGTTTTCACTCTGACTATTCTCGATTTTTACAAAAAACTAAATAAGGATTCTGGTTACAACTTGCTCTCAAGATTACAAAAGAATCAGAATTAACCAAACTTCTCGTTCTTCCTTGCAATCGCAGTTGCAGACGGACAAAACAGAGTTACAATAAAACGAAAACTACATTCGTTCTTCCTTGCAAAACGAAGTTGCAATCAGACAGAATGAACCAAGAAGAAAAAGGAGAAGAAGACAGAATAAAAAATTATTCTTCTTGGGCAGTGAAGACCACCGTTGCTCAAAGCAAGATTCGTCCTCTATCGACGATCTGCTCCCAAGAGCCAGCAAGTTCACAAGAGAACTTCCTGGACGCTCGTAGTCACATCTTTGTGTGACTCGAACGAACTCATTTGGACTCCTCTTTCTCAACTTTTTGGTCTGTCTCAAAAGGAGGCTAGAGGGCTCTTTATATAGGGAAGGATGGAAGCCCCTCTTGTCACGACCCGTACCCGAAAAATCGGGCATGAGTCGTGGGTACGTCCAGACTACGCCGCAGTATCGACGGTAGAACGCTGTCTAGGTCTACTATCTAGCTAACAATCTCACACAATCAATATAGGTACCTGTCAAGATCTCAACTCCAAACGGAGGAGAAATATCATATTGATAACGCAAGTACTCAATCACGAATCTAAGCACGATAAGATAATACAGAAATCTAATAACTACAAAGCTCTAACCAACAACAACAACTAAAAACAACCACAATAATAATAATACAATATCCTGAATCATATATAATACAAGTCTCAAACCAAAAGCCGGGGACAAATCCGGTACCAAAAGCTAATAAAAACAACAACTGAGGTCCTAGTGATCCCGGCTACCAACCCGGAAATTACTCCTAAACTAGGGGGTCCCTGTCTGCACCATCGACAGGCTGAGGTCCATAAAACGTCGGACACCAATCCTCCGGATCCTCTGAAAAATATATCCAGTCAGGATTGGAGCAAGTACACCTCTAACAGCAATTCCAGTTAAATGATAAAAACTATAAAGCAGTTGTAGCAAGTAGCAAGGAGAATAAAATAATGTATGAACAAGAAATATATACATATCACTGGTGCATAAAGGTAAAGATGCATGAATATCAGAAGCAAGATAGTAGTAACTGCAGGATACAAGAAATCTAAACTAAGAGTAAGTGCGTGCACAAGAACATGTAGTGAGTCCAGCAAGAATACATGTAATGAGTCAAGTCCAGAAACTATAAGTGAGACCAGTCAAGAATACAAGTGAGTCCAGACTAGAAAGAATGAACTTGTGTCTTTGAAATACCTGTTTCGACATATAAACGGCTAGGGGTAAGTATGGCTCACCGCGCACTGGGTGCGCGGTTGCTATCATTCCATATTAGACCAGATGGGGTGATTCCAGTGATTCCAGTTGGGAATGTTTACATGTCTACTCGAGTATTTCTATATCCCGACTAGTACAAGTGAATCCAAGACCCAACACATAAATCAAGTATGAGTCCAGCCAGAAACATGAGTGATGCCTGTAGTGATGCCTGTAGTGATGCCAGTAGGTGATTCAAGAATAGAGGCCAGAAATATGAAATATACGTATCGCAAGTAAATAAATCCAGAAATACTAGTCCGTGTCGTGCCATAAAATCAGATAATACTATACAAGAAGCTGAATCATAATAATCATCAGATAATAGAAACTATCAGAGAATGTACTCGCTTGTCGTCCTGAGCAACTATCGATCCGAACTGGTATCGCAAGGACCTATTGCAAAAAGCAAAGTTAAACAGGGTTCTAATGAGTTAAACAGATATAAAATAACTAAAAACAAGCTTCTAAGGTCGTTCTAGGTCAAACGGGTCAAACTGGTAAAATCTGGGTCAAAAAGTTAACTCTGGGTCCAAAAAGTCAACTCTAGGTCAAAAGTTGACTTTGGCGGTCAACCTAGGCTAAAACTCAATACCTTGCCCCGATGCTCAATACCTTGAGTATCTCAAGGTATTGAGATACTCAAGCCTTATCCCTCACTAACACTAGTTAACTAACTATCTATATATATATATATATATATATATATATATATATATATATATATATATATATATATATTACCATATACTAATATATATATATAACATATATCTAACTATATATATATGTAACCTAGTGTATAGGTAAACACTTCAATACCTTACCTCCGATACCCAACTTATCTCAATACCTTGGTATCTCAAGGTATTGAGATACCTTACCCTCTAACTCTAACTAACTAGCTATCTATCTATAATATATACTTATATATATATACTAGTATATACGCACATGCGTTGCACGTATTTCATATTACTTAAAAAAAATAGTTTATTAAAAGAGCAACCGACAATTTCTTAATTTTATTATAAGTGGAAATATAATAGGGAAAGTTGGGAGAAATTAAATGACGAAAATATGAAAAATTTCTCTTATCTCTTGGGTTCATGTGCCTACTTTGCATGCATGCTTTATTAACTTTTGTTTTATTCTCCAAACTACCTACTTTGCATGCATGTATATCTTTGTTTTTATTAACTATCATTCCCCAAGTTGCCTCATGCATGCATACATATATTTAATACATATTTAATTACTGTTTTTAATTACTTAGATATCTTTATCAACGTTAATACATATTAAAATGTAATGAAGGGTAGTTTTGGAATGAAAAACTTTCACGGTGAAGCCTAGTTTTGGCATTATATAGTAGAATATATATATATATATATATATATATATATATATATATATATATATATATATATATATATATATATATATATATATATATATATATATAAAACACATATACATCTACCCACATATCTATATATATATATCTATACATACACATACACACACACACATATATATATATATCCATCACCATCTCACACACACACACACACACACACACACACACACACACACACACATATATATATATATATATATATATATATATATATATATATATATACCACTATCTATCTCTATATCTAGCTATAGATATCTATATACCTATCTATCTATATAAATACACCCATATATATATACACACATCTATATATATATATATATATATATATATATATATATATATATATATATATATATATAAAAGAAGGGGAAGGGGGAAAACTAGCTCGCGCGCGTGCTGAATGCGCTGTCGCTGCTGCTGCCCGCAGCTGCTGCTGCTGCGTGCTGCCGCTGCTGCCGCGGCGTGCTGCCGCTACTGCCGCGGCGCTGCTGCCCTGCTGCTGCTAGCTGCTGCTGCTAGCTGCTGCTGCGCTCCGCATCGCCTGTAAACGCTGCTGCAGCTGCTCCTATCTCACCTCTCACTCTCTCTAACACTCACACATACTTCGACACACACTAGCACACACACACACACACACACAGAAACCTATACACGCACACACACTTACATATATATATAAACACACAAACACATATATATATACACACACAACCATATATATATATATATATATATATATATATATATATACACACACTCATACATATATATATACAAACACATATATATATATATATTGTCATGACCCGCACCCGGTATAGGAATGCAAGTCGAAAATAACACCCAGCCTACGCCGCAGCATCGGCGGTAGAACACTGTCTTGGTCTACTATACTATCTAAAATCTCACAATAATATAAAGTTTGCCAACAATAGCTCACACAAAACTCAATCACAATCTAAAGCACGAGAAGATATTAAGGAAGTCTAACTATACATCAAAAAAATATAAATTATCAACAATAGAAACAAAAATCAATAACTCAAATAGAAGTCGAAAACAAATCTGGTACCAAAAATGCCAAAGAGAACTAATTATGCTACCTAGTGAATCCGGCTAAAACTCCCGGTAGGCACTCCAGAACTAGTGGATCCAAGTCTGCACCATCTATAAGTCAAAGTCCAAAGTATGTCGGACACCAATCTCTCGGATCCTCTAAAAAATATTTTCCAGTCAGGAATAGAGCGAAGTACATATCTCTGAAAGCAGTACCAATAACATAATCGAGCATATAAAAAGATATATAAATGAAATACAAGATCACTAAACATATGAATGATGAACAGGATATATACAGGTAATATACGAGAATATATAGATCAACAATATGAATATCATAATATGATAAAGTAAACTGCAATCTAAACTATCTAATGTGCCTTAGAATACGAGTTCATTATGTGATCGGGTTGGGTGAACATGATCAGGTAAGACGGATTATAAGGGAATTATGTAATCAGAATGTACACGATTTGTAACAATGGCTTTGATCACATAATCAACTCCTACTCTTCCACCCCCAACTAATACCGATGGTTCCAATCACGACACGCTACGAACACGAAAATATAACCACTATCACGAGCAGTGGGTGTACACGAATATCATAACCACCGAACACGAGCGGTGTGTGTACACGAATAAGCACACTGAACACGAGCAGTGTGTGAACACGAAGTAACATCAATATCCAGTATACACGATAAGATACAATGTACACGAGTACCCGCTGAACACGGTAGGGGATAATATCTCATGACGGGATCCATATAGCACCAGTCCGTGAAATTACTATGTCGGAATCAATGTATACAATTCTAGAACATGCATACATACAATATTATGAATTGAAAATAATCAGAGAAATATACTCGCCTGTGGTCCAGAGCAATGAATGTCAAACTATCCGAACTGGCGTCACACAGACCTATATATAGAATTTTGCATTAATACAAGGTTCTGGAAAGAAAAGAAGTTAAACTAGTCAACTTCTAGGTCAACAAGTCAATTCTAAGTCAAAAGTCAAACTAGGTCAACTCTAAGTCAACTATGGTCAACTATAGTCAAACTATGGTCAACTACCCATTTCTAGGTTGCATGAGTCTAACTCAAAGATATTGGACTCACACACTATGAATCTAGGACATACAAGCTACATCTTAGGATACTAAGATACCGTTTCTCAGGATACGCAAACAAGGAATAAATATAACACATATGTACATATCAAAAAATATTATATATATAAAATCCTAATTACCAATGCTAAATGGATACCTTGGTTTCGAACCAACTTGGTATCGCAATACTAAACCTCTATCTTGATACACAAATCCAATACCTTGGATATCCTTAATACCTTGGCATTTACCTTGGTATCTCAAGGTAATGTCACTCTAGTATATATATATATATATATATATATATATATATATATATATATATATATATATATATATATATATATATATATATATATATAAACTATCCAATTATAACTATAAATTACCATGTATTTAGTATTTATACAATACTATATACCTTATTTTAGTCACCTTAATACCAACCCATAATTAGTTTATAACTATCATATTACTATGCCAATACCTACTACTCATACCTTGGTATCTCAAGGTAATGCCAAAATCTTTATATATATACACTAACTATTCATCAATAACTATATGTATACATATATCAATCCAATATAACTTCTAGTATGTACTAAATAGAATAAATACTAACTACCAAATACACACTAAATACTAATACATATATACGTACATACGTACATACATACATACATACATACATATACATACATACATACATACATACATACATACATACCTATAATATATATAACTAAAGATACTCATAACAATAGATAACTAAAATATACAAACTATTCCAATAATATTATATTCTACAACTAAATATATTATAAATATAGTATACTAAAGCACAATTAGAAAATTAGGAACATATATACGTATATACTAATTACTATATATATATATATATATATATATATAATATAAAACTGCCAAACTGTCGCTGAAGATTCTGTCTACTGTCGCTGAAGCTGCTGTTGATATTTATACACTGTTGTTTTAGTGACAGTTTTCTGCAATTGTCGCTAAAACTGTCACTAAAACTCCTGATACGCTGCTGATACTACTGTTGTTTCAGCGACAGTTTTCTGCAACTGTCGCTGGCTGCTGTCGCTGAAACTCCTGTTCTCCTCTCTCTCTCTTATGTTTATATATACAATGCATATATAAATATATATATATAACACCCATAAATAGATACAAAAATACATATAACTATAATATATAACACTATAAAAATAATATATATATAACATACATACACCTCCACATATATATGTACATATTAAATACATATGACAATAGCATAGTAATATATACATATATAACAACACATATATGTATACGTATATAAAATCATACACTAAATAGATACATAACAATATATAATATAACTATATATATAACCACAAATAAATATATCTACTATATTATATATACATATACTACCACTTATAAATATATATATCTACATGAAGAAAAATAGCTACATAATAATATACATATATAGTATATATACATAGATGCATAGATCTAAGACACAATATTACATAAATATATATATACACAATATTATATATATATATATTTATATATATATATATATATATATATATATATATATATGCATATATATAATTATATTTTTCCATAAAATAAGAACACAAAAGAATTAGATCTACTATTAAATTGTACATACATGGACCGTATCACCCCGTATCCCACTAGATCTAGGATACGCATGCGCCACGAGTCCACCACACATCCAAACGTACCCCGAAGGACACAAACAAGTCATATATATTATTTATGAACAATTTGAAGAGTCAAATATAAATCTACGTATCTGTGTCAAAATAGGATATGCTCAAAGTCTCGTGTCGGAGGAAAAACTTCCAAATCAACACGTATCACCAAATTGATGGGATACGACCTACACGTACCCAATTATGAATACGACACTAGCCCAAACACACAAGCACATGCCAAATTGATCTATAGGACTAATTGACACACACAATAAATGTCAATCTCGGAATTCTCCCAAAATTGACACAAAAAGTACCATAACTTTCGCAATAAGCCTCTTATGAACACAAAACCAAATCCTATGGATAGCCTATGCATATTGGTTGATTTTCCATGGTTAAATCTCATATTTAGAACCTAAATTAAGGAGAAAAACTAAATTGTACCTATTGAGAGATGGATTCCCAATAAAACCTCCAAAATTGGTGAAATTAGCCTTCAACTTGTAGATCCTTGCTCCTCTTTGTAGATCCATGCTCCCTCCTTGTAGATCTATGCTTCCTTCTTGTAGATCCATGCTCTAATAGCCTCTAATGGTGATTTGGGAAATAATTTGGTGGAAATTTGGTAGGGATTTGGTTTAGGGAATTTTCTAGATCTAGATTTGGAATAAAAATGAAGAGAGAGAAAGTTTTTATCCCCTTTAAATAGGCCTCACTTGCCCCCACCCTCAAGCTACTATATAAAGTCTAAAATACCCCTTGGGGCCTATCATGAATAAATTAATTAAGGAGGGAAGCTTCTAGTCTAATGTGTTTAACATAATTAATCATCCTCCTAATAATTGGGCTTCTAATTATTGGGCTCAATTCTAACTAGAATTAAATGTTGGTCCATGAATCTAAACTAAACTAGTTGGTCCACTAACACAAGTCCAAAAATAAATCTAACATGCTAATAATACAATAAATAAAAATTTAACATGCACAATATTTAATTAATTACCAAATAACTAAAATACCATTTCCTAGAAAATGTGGTAGTGACAAATCTACCCCCCTTAGAAGAATTTCGTCCTCGAAATTAAAACTCTCATCACCCCTCTCTCTTGGGTCAGTCATATCCTATTCATAGAAATCTTATTATGGTCAAACCCCATCAATCACAGTCTAAAATAGTATATATCCTATAACATACAATCATATCATTTTATATACTTGGATACTGCAGCTTGATAGTGCAAAAAACTTTGAGAGTAAAGGTTGCTGCTTCGACTTCCACGATATAGCAACACCACCCCTGGAGAAGTCATGTCCTCCTGTGGATCTTTCACTCTTCTTTCCTGAGCACCAACTGGCATCACCGAAGCCTTCCTTCATACACTACTAGAAAAAGCGAGATTAACGACGCATTTTAGCGACTCCATAAAAAATGTCGCTAGACGTCGCTAAATGGCGACATTTAGCCACGTTTAGCGACTTTTATTAAGATTTTAAAAGATTAGTCGCTATAAGTTCAATTAAGGTCGCTAAACGTCGCTAATATATCTGATTTAGCGACGTTTAGCGTCGTAATTAGCGACGTATATATCAAAATTATTTAGCAACGTGTTTAGCGACGTCTTTGACGTCGCTAAATTTTATTTTAGCGACGTTTTTATTTGACGTCGCTAAACGTCGCTAAATTTTGGTTAATTAGGGCTCAGTTTTCTTTTCCCCCATCTGTCGATTTCGAAAGTTTTCGAAAGTTTTCGATTTCCCCCGCCCCCCCTCTCTGGCGACCAGCTCTCCACGGCTGCGGCTACTCCGGCATCCCCCTCCTCCTCCTCGAGCTCTAGGTAATCTCTCTCTCTCTCTCTCTCTCTCTCTCTCTCGCTCTCTCTCTCTCTCACACACACACACACACACACACATATGACACTGACACAACACACACTTGATAGACACGACATACGCACACTGACACGACACACGCACACAATGATCATTTTCTACAGCAAGATGTACTTCCCTAAAGGTGGACGATACGGCTGACCATGTTCACGTATCCACCACTAGGTGGGCTTAAAATCCTAGACTTTGCTCCCTTGACTCTCAGGGACTCACAATGAGCAGAGAGGGGAAAGTGACTAAGTAATACTCTCAGCTTAGAAATCCTCAGAGAATCCAACATTAGAGAGTGTGCACTAGCTCTGTATAACGGGACACCTTATTATGCATTCTGCAACCCATTTTGCTGCAGATTCTCTTTAAATGTACAATGTCTGAAGATGACCTCATGTTTGCAAAACTCATTAAACTCATTGGAAAAAAAAATCATGCCATTATCAATACAAAGACGTTTGATTTTTCCTCAGTTTGCTTCTCAATAAGAACCTCCACCACTTGAAGGTTTTGAAGACATTGATAATTAGTAGTAGACAAAATCTCTCAATCAATTTCAGGTACACTCTACACCCAAAATGTCCTGATCTTGTCGGACACTTCTCCACTTCATAAGGGTCCTTATAGTTTGGTGTAGCAGAACTGAATGGAATAATATGATGCAAACATCTGACCCCAAAAGTGTGTTATATAACAGATTAATGATAGAAAAGATTGAAGAAACCATTTAAACAATTGCAAGTTAAATACATTTAGTTGATTGGAGTAATAATCTACCATCAATATCTTCTCTATATATGAAGACTTCTCTTTATAGAAGAAAGTATAGACGACCAAGTCATGTAGTTGATTTCAGTATATGCTGAACATTGTACACAGACTTTGCAAAGTCTCTGATTCATGTTATTATATCTCCACTAGCATCAATCTTCCTATAGAAGATGAAGACAAATACATCTTCCTCCAATCTTCAAATTAACTATTCCAAAGAGAAGACCAGTAATAAACAACCCTTCTTAACATTGAATACATCCACGCAAGGGCGGAGCGACTTACGACGAAAGTAAAACTTTGATACAGATGGTTGTATCAAAGTATGTATTATATCAGTTATGAAATGAAAGTATTGCTTATTTTAGACTTTGATAAATGGTCAATTATTTTGAATATTGCTTATTTTAGACTTTGATAAATAAAATTGTGTATTATATCAGTTATGATTTTTATAGTACGGTTAAGTTATGAAGTTAGGTGATAAACCACTGTATGTAATGATTTATATGATACATACTGTCATTTTTGCAGAAGTATCTAGAAATAGATATAAATTACTATCTGCGTCATCGTTCGTGGATGTACAACCGTCATCCTGATGACATGTGTGGTGTGCGGGATGAATTCATTGAGGGTGTACAGCAGTTCCTGTAGTTCGCCAAGGCGTTCCCTTAGTACATGGACGGTACCAAAATTAAGTGTCCGTGTGTGAGATGTCGCAACAGTAAATATCATCCAGAAGTGGAAGTTATATATCATTTATACTCAAAGGACTTTACGCCGAATTACTATCAGTGGACCGCGTACGGAGAACTTGTATCTCTAGCATCGGAGTCGGAGCCCTATGTGAAGCCGTATATGGATGTCCACGACCATGATGCTTACGACGACGGGTTGGTGAACATGGTTTATGATGCGGCGGGGCCTAGTTTCAATCCGGACAATTATGATACGGCGGGACCTAGTTTCAATCCGGATAATTATGATGCAGCTGAGGAGAGTCCCAAAATATAAGGAACCAGGCCACGTGGCATTGGCCAGCTGACACGTCACTAAGGGATTACCCAATTTAATGGACCCAAAGTGACATGATACGCTGTCCTAAAATACTATAAGTCTAATACAGGTAAAGTCTAATCTCATCCATAAAATATCACAGAATAAGGAAGTAAGTGCTGAAACATATATAGATGCTAAGTCTTAATGTCATAGTACAAAACCAGATAATGTCTTGTGGAAACAATCCACTACAAAAGATAAAGTACAGAAATAAGATAGACTAGAGTAACGTCTATCTCAGTAAGTAGCTCCAGCTCCAGGTGTACTCAGGCAGACTCTGATGATAGTTCCTCTAACTCCTTCTTGGTGGTATCTCTAGTCTCCTATCCAGGTCCGTACACTGTGGGGTAGAATATCTTATCTAAACCTGGCAGGGAACCAGGTCCTCAGTGGGACATAACAAGATACATAAAAATATGCCATGTATGTAAATACTAAATAAATAAATACAGGTGTGCTAACCATCTATGTGAATGCAATATAAAGATAACTTTGGTACGTATGGGTAGGCGTAGGCATAACGGACAACATCCTTTAGAGTGTGGTATCTGCAGCGTCCGTCATTCCGAAGAATGAGGTATCTGAATATATACAACGTCCAACACTCTAAGGGATGTGGTATCTGCAAGTATATATAACGTCCGTATCACTCCGAAGAGTGCGGTATCTGCAATAAAGAATTTGGGTGTCACGTACACCTACTAGTTGTCTTCCCCACCCAATGTAGCTATATGCCAAGTCGTAACTTACCTGATTTTGTGCTAAGCCGTGATGCACGTCGCACGTACTGGTAGCTAATCAAATACGTAAACTTGTATCCCAAAATAAAGTGCAACCTTGTTGCGTGTACAAGTGTTAGGGTCTAGGAGGATATTAGGATACCC